>OZ023209.1:29079378-29219378 GCA_963995525.1 Escarpia spicata
GTCAAGCTGGTTGTGAAACATTCCGTGGTGCATACGGAGTACCTCAAGGGAAACTACTTCACAGTCCAAGAATACGAGCACAAGTTCAGCTTCATAACACAAGATCAATCACACGAGCAGATGAGCAAAATATGCCAAGGCAATGACTATAGCCGTCACAGCGGGAGCCCAGCCTGGCTCCCCGAAAAAATTAAAAAACATGGCCATATCTAACGCTGGTCCAAAAGTGGCGCTTGTGGAATGATGTGAAAAATTATGTGCCTCCTGAGCATTTCGTATTCCTTCTGCCACTTTATGTTTCTGCTTTGGATGGCAATCTTGTTAAATCTGTTTCCTCATCTCCCTTGCTCGGATGGAACTGCAGCGTTGCCGAACCGTTTTCACATGGATCGATTTTCTATTAAGGAGGAAGATCAGCCGCTTCAACATGAAGGTGTTCACGATATGAATTATCATTAATAATAGTTTATATGTTTGCAATCATAAGATTGAATAGAAAATATATGTTTGATGTACATTTATCTTTTATTTCCCCTATTGGTCATGCATGAATGGATGTCCACAATATAAATATTGACAATGGTTCTTCTTTGATTCTAAATGATGAAGACTACAACAGTTATAAAGAAGCACTTAACCAAGTTACAGCTTAAATGAGAAATTCAAAGAGAAGCTATGAACAACAATTATCTAATAATATAAAACATGACAGCAAGAGTTTTTATGAGTATGTTCGAATCAAACAGAAAGTTCAAGATAAGTACGGTCCTCTAGAAGATAGTGCTGACAATATAATATCAGAGGGATTCTTAATGGCAGAAGACCTGAATGAGTACTTTAGTTCAGTGTTTACCAGGGAAGATATTAGTTCACTGCCAGTACCAGAGGCTAAGTTCAAGGGGGCAGATAAGACTATTTAGGACAATTAATTGTAACCCCGGAAATGGTAGCTAAGAAAATAAGGGCTATGAAGGATAATAAATCACCTGGAGTGGATGGGATTCCGCCCAAACTACTATTGGAAATTGTAGAACAAATTAGTGTACCGCTTGCAACAGTTTTCAATTTGTTATTAGGAGAGGGAGTGGTTCCTTTAGAATGGAAAGAGGCAAACATTATACCGTTATTTAAAAAAAGGTTCGAGAAACAAGTCAGAGAACTATAGCCCAGTAAGTTTAACGTCAGTGATTTGCAAATTATTAGAAAGACTAATTAAAGATCACATGGTGGATTTTCTTGTTCAACATAACTTGATAAACCCATCTCAACATGGGTTTTTAAAAGCGAGGTCATGCTTAACAAATATGTCATGTTTTTGTGGGTAGATGAGGGATCACCAGTAGATATCGTCTACTTAGATTTTCAAAAAGCTTTCGACAAAGTACCACATCAAAAATTACTGCTTAAACTAAAGGCCCATGGCATAGGAAATGGTATAATAAACTGGATAGAAAAATGGCTGATTGAAAGAAGCCAACGTGTAGTAGTTGATGGGGAGGCTTCAAACTGGAAATCGGTATTGAGTGGGGTACCACAGGGATCAGTACTAGGACCTATATTATTCTTAATATATATCAACGATTTGGATGATGAAATAACAAGCAAGGTGTTGAAATTTGCGGATGATACAAAAGTGTTTAGAAGGATTAAAAGTGATGGCGACAGACAACATTTACAAGAGATGATCTTCACAAGTTGATCAAATGGTCTGAAAAGCGGCAATTTTGGAAAATGTAAATGCCTCCACGCAGGACATGGGAACGAAGAGGTAGAATATACAATGTGGGTACTGTACTAAGTACTACTGTAAAAGAAAAGGACTTAGGGTTAACCATTAGTGCTGATATGAAGGTTTCAGAGCAGTGCGGAATTGCAGCTTCAAAGGGAAATCAAATCCTTGGATTAATTAGGCGAAACATAACGTATAAGGAAAAAGAGCTAATAATACCGCTGTACAAAACAATAGTTAGGCCTCATTTAGAATATTGTATTCAAGCGTGGAGGCCATATCGCAGGATGGACATAAATATGCTAGAAAGAGTACAGAGGAGAGCAACTAAAATTATACAAAAACTGAGGGATCTTAGTTACGAAATACGCCTAAAAATGCGGCTTAACAACAATAGAGACCAGGAGATTGAGAGGAGATTAGATAGAAGTGTTTAAAATACTGAATGGTTATGAAAATATTGATAGAAATATTTTGTTCTCAGTTAAGAAAGATAGAAGGACTAGAGGACATAAAATTACATTAGCAAAGGAGCAGTGTAGATTAGATATAATAAAGTTATCATTTTCACAAAGGACTGTAAATGAATGGAACAGATTATCTTCTGATTGTGTGGGTGCTATTAGCGTGAATATGTTTAAAAATAAAGACGTCAGATGTGGATCTAGTTTGTTAGTTTGTCCACAACGCCACAATGATCTCTGTTTGTCGGTCTATTGCTCCAGTTTACATCCATCATCCCTGAGTGGATTGCTGATCCGGTTTCTGGGTTATTAATAGTATTCATAATTACCTCTCACGAAACTTGGCATGGCATCTGAATATTTCAGGTCGTACACGAAGTTCCTTGAGAAGTAGTTATGTTTACTACATTTATCTTGTTAAATATTGTTAATCATAGGCACCGGAACGAAATTAATACTGAGTGGATTGAGCCAGTGCTTCAGCTGTTGGACTGTTTCGGATCATGAGAAGACGAAGGTGGGACGGGGTGTTGTTAAATATCGTTTTGCGGTGACGTTCACAATTATTTAAGCTTACCAGAAAATTACAAATGCACCCCTTGGTGCTCGCCAAAACACCTTCAGGTTCACAAAAAACATCAAAATGCACCCCTTCCTTGAACATTGGAGGGATATTCCTATTTCCACCACCACCACAGACTTGTAACCCCAAAATACACACCCCTTCCATAAATATTGGGGGCTAATCTCCAGCTTCCCACCAAATATATTGGGGGCTCAACCCACCACTCACCCCACCCCGGTTAAACAGTATTTGTTGTTGCCGTTCTTCTCGTCATCGACTTTGCCTTCGTGCCAGGAACGAGGAGCTACAGAAGCAGTTCGAACAGCTGGACAGCGACGGCAGCGGCTCGCTGGCG
This sequence comes from Escarpia spicata, assembly GCA_963995525.1. Taxonomy (NCBI): domain Eukaryota; kingdom Metazoa; phylum Annelida; class Polychaeta; order Sabellida; family Siboglinidae; genus Escarpia; species Escarpia spicata. The sequence continues at coordinate 29,082,492 of OZ023209.1, forward strand.
GCGGACGACTTGTGCAAGGCGATCGCCGACGAGTGCGCCCTCGAGGACTTCATGGCGCGCGCCATCGTCGACGACTTCGACCTGAACACGGACGGGAGAGTGAGCAAAGCGAAACTCAACGACCTCTGGCTGAAGCTGTTCGGTTGACGTCGCAGCGGTGACTAAATGGGTTGATGTGATTTCCCAACTGAACTCTCAGGCAGTTTCTCTTACTGACGTAGTCGTGAGCAGCAGTGTTGGGTTACCAGTGCAAAGTCTCAATGTGGACATATGATACCTGTTTTTGTGTATAAGTCGTCATGTAAGAATCGTCACAATACGTTGCGTGCAAAAGTGTTGGGTTGTCAGTGCAAAGTTACACTCGGCACATATGATGCCTATTTTTGTTGTATAAACCTCGTCATGTGACAATAATAACACGTTGCATGCAACAGTGTTGGGCTGCCAGTGCAAAGTGCCACTTTGAACATATGATGCCTATCTGTTGTGTACACCTCGTCATAAAAGAACTATAACAATATGTTGCGTGCAAAAGTGCTGGACTGCCAGTGCAAAGTGTCACTCTAGACATATGATGCATGTTTTTGTGTGCAATTCGTCATGTAAGAACCTTCACAATACGTTGCCTGCAATAGTTGCCAGTGCAGGGTCTCACTTTGGACATACCGTGCCTATTTGTTGTGTACACCTCGTAAATTAAGAACCATTACAATACGAGCAGCACAGCGCATGCATCACGTGTCACCAAGCCTTTAATAGCATTAAAAGCCTGGTTGCATCTTGCTAACTGGACAGTATGATATTCAGAAAACAAATAACTTTGAAGCATTATCGAAAATAACGTGAACGATCTAACCACGCCTGATTCCCGTCCAGTCAAATTGGGTATACATATTTATTTATCCTACTCGCACCAAAATTGTTTTATGACGAATAAACAAAGTGCATTGTTTTTAAAATGTTCAGTTAGTCAACGAAATGTGATTGTGTAATAAATATTTGGTAGTAAACTAATTGTTTAACAATGTACCACTATGTGTCGATTGCATTGCCAGGGACAAGTTATATTATTTTGACCTTCCAATCTTTGACCTCGGAGGTCGTATTTTCATACTGAAACATTGACCATGCTTGTAATATCGTGACGCAACCTTCCATATGTTGAACGTCTACCCATGTTAAAAGTATTATGTATGTTAAAACATTTATTCTAGTCATCATTATGTTGATCACATTGTCATATTTAATCTATCCATTAATTCATCAGATGAGAGATCAACTTTCAATGTACTTCACACGTATTGTCAACACGTAGAAACTTACCTGATTGCTACGATCAATATCGCTGCTGCTGTTTACTACTACTACTGTCACTGAGTACAGTTATAGTATTACTAATGCCACGACGACTATTAATAGTGGTCCTGACCAGAGCGGCAACATTCACTGAATATGTATACCTACACATTGTGTTTTTCCTGAAAGCTCATGTGACCGCCACGGTTCAACGCATCGGTGCAGTCTGGGACACATATCCTGAACAAAGCCTGAAATCACTGACAGAGCAGCGGCGCGAGACAAGTGCGCGTACTCGACTCGATCCAAACGGATATGTTTTTTTACGCATCTTGACCTTGACCTTGATTGGCGTGGCCTTCACCACAAACCAAATTCATCCATCTAAGGCATTTTTTTAAATGGAACTTGACACAAAGATGGTGAATATACCCTATATTAAGTTCTTAGCTCGAAATATCGATATATTAAGCCCAAATTACCTTGAATGTGACCTTATCACGTGACCTCGACCTGGGATCGGCAAAACGACACCGAAAGTGGATTCCCCATACTCGAAAAACCCTACAAAGTGGTCTGATTTTTGGTTCTACAACTATTGGTTCTCAAGTTATTGCACAGCCTTACTCCGGACGAAGGCCACCTTGGATTTGTCCAATATGGCCGTCACAGCGGGAGCCCAGCGTGGCTCCCGCGAAAAAATGAAAAATCATGGCCATATCTAACGCTGGTCCAAAAGTGGTGCTTGTGGAACGATGCGAACAATTATATGATTAAGCCTCCTGACTATTTCGTATTCCACCTGCCACTTAATGTTTCTGCTTTGGATGGCAATCTTGTTAAATCTGTTTCCTCATCACCACTGCTCGGATGGAACTGCAGCATTGCCGAACCGTTTCCACATGGGTCGATTTTCTATTACGGAGGAAAGTCAGCCGCTTCAACATAAGGTGTTCACAATATGAATTATATATTAATAATAGTTTATATGTTTGCAATCATAAGATTGAATAGAAAATATATGTTTGATGTACATTTATCTTTCTTTCCTATGTTGGCCAGGCACGAATGGATGTCCACAAGATACATATTGACAATGGTTCTTTTTTATGACGACAGTACAGACCGGTTGATTGAAGGCGTCAGATGCGTATCTAGTGTGTTAATTTGTCCACAACGCCACAATGATCTCTGTCGGTCTATTGCTCCAGTTTACATTCATCATCCCTGAGTTGATTTCTAGTTTCTGCGTTATTAATAGTACTCATAATTACCTCTCACGAAACTTGGCATGGCATCTGAATATTTCATGTCGTACACCAAGTTCCTTGAGAAGTAATTATGTTTACTACATTTATCTTGTTAAATATTGTTAATCATAGGCACCGGAACGAAATTAATACTGGGTGAACTGAGCCAGTGCTTCAGCTGTTGGACTGTTTCGGATCATGAGAAGACGAAGGTGGGACGGGGTGTTGATAAATATTTTTTGCGGTGACGTTCACAATTATTTAAGCTTACCAGGAAGCTACAACTGCACCCCTTGGTGCTCGTCAAAACACCTTCAGGTTCACCAAAAACATCAAAATGCACCCCTTCCTCGAATATTAGAGGGATATTCCTATCTCCATCCCACCACAGACTTTTTACCCAAAAATACATATCCCTTCCATAAATATTGGGGGCTAATCTCCAGCTTCCCACCAAAAATATCGGGGGCTCAACCCCCCCGGTTACTACACCTATGAGTTAAACAGTATTTGTTGTTGCCGTTCTTCTCGTCATCGACTTTGCCTTCGTGCCAGGAACGAGGAGCTACAGAAGCAGTTCGAACAGCTGGACAGCGACGGCAGCGGCTCGCTGGCGGCGGACGACTTGTGCAAGGCGAGAGTGAGCAAAGCGAAACTCAACGACCTCTGGCTGAAGCTGTTCGGTTGACGTCGCAGCGGTGACTAAATGGGTTGATGTGATTTCCCAACTGAACTCTCAGGCAGTTTCTCTTACTGACGTAGTCGTGAGCAGCAGTGTTGGGTTACCAGTGCAAAGTCTCAATGTGGACATATGATACCTGTTTTTGTGTATAAGTCGTCATGTAAGAATCGTCACAATATGTTGCGTGCAAAAGTGTTGGGTTGTCAGTGCAAAGTTACACTCGGCACATATGATGCCTATTTTTTTTGTATACACCTCGTCATGTGACAACCGCAATAACACGTTGCATGCAACAGTGTTGGACTGCCAGTGCAAAGTGCCACTTTGAACATATGATGCCTATATGTTGTGCACACCTCGTCATAAAAGAACTATAACAATATGGTGCGTGCAAAAGTGCTGGGCTGCCAGTGCAAAGTGCCACTTTGAACATATGATGCCTATATGTTGTGCACACCTCGTCATAAAAGAACTATAACAATATGTTGCGTGCAAAAGTGCTGGACTGCCAGACATATGATGCATGTTTGTGTGTGCAATTCGTCATGTAGGAACCTTCACAATACGTTGCCTGCAACTGTGTTGAGCTGCCAGTGCAGGGTCTCACTTTGGACATACCGTGCCTATTTGTTGTGTACACCTCGTCAATTAAGAACCATTACAATACGAGCAGCACAGCGCATGCATCACGTGTCGCCAAGTCTTTAATAGCATTAAAGGTCTGGTTGCATTTTGCTAACTGGACAGTATGATATTCAGAAAACAAATAACGTGAATGATCTAACGACGCCTGATTCCCGGCCAGTCAAATGGGTATCCATATTTATTTATCCTACTCGCACCAACATTGTTTTATGACGAATAAACAAAGTGCATTGTTTTTAAAATGTTCAGTTAGTCAACGAAATGTGATTGTGTAATAAATATTTGGTAGTAAACTAATTGTTTAACAATGTACCGCTATGTGTCGATTGCATTGCCAGTGACAAGTTATATTATTTTGACCTTCCAATCTTTGACCTCGGAGGTCGTATTTTCATACTGAAACATTGACCATGCTTGTAATATCGTGACGCAACCTTCCATATGTTGAACGTCTACCCATGTTAAAAGTATTATGTATGTTAAAACATTTATTCTAGTCATCATTATGTTGATCACATTGTCATATTTAATCTATCCATTAATTCATCAGATGAGAGATCAACTTTCAATTTACTTCACACGTATTGTCAACACTTAGAAACTTAGCTGATTGCTACGATCAATATCGCTGCTGCTGTTTACTACTACTACTGTTACCGAGTACAGTTATACTATTACTAATGCCACGACGACTATTAATAGTGGTCCTCACCCGTCGTGTCCAAATATCATAGTGTCACAAGTCAACCATTATGTCTGCTGATGACACGAGCATCTTTATACAAGGCAACAATATAGATGAAATGGAAAATATTCTGAACTCTGAAATAAAAAAACTATCTTTATGGCTTAAAATTAATAAACTTTCTTTGAATATACAGAAAACTCACACAGTGACCTTTAGTAATACGATCAGTATAAGAGAGAGGTGTAATAACATTTGCATAGACGGCATACAAATTAACACTGTACATGAGATAAAGTTTTTGGGTTTGCTTATAAATAATAAATTGAATTGGAGCACACACATTAAATATATATCAAATAAAATTTCTAAGAATATTGGTATTATAAAAAAGGTGACAAACAAATTAGATAACAAATAATTGTTAAACCTGTATTACATGTTTATATAGCCATATATTACTTATTGTAATGTCGTCTGGGGAAGGGCCCCGAATATATACCTTGCTAAAATTCATTTACTCCAAAAACGAGTTTTGCGTGTAATAAGTCGTAGGATTTATTGATCATACGCAGCCTTTATTTACATCTTATCAAATAATGAATATTTATGACGTAAATAAATATTTATGCTGTATTCTAATGTACAAGCATAATATGGGTATGTTGCCAGATATATATCATGATGTATTTGTCCTGCAAATATCCACACATAAATATAATACAAGGCAGGAAGTAACATATAAAACACCATACTGCAAGAATAATTGCAGACCATTGTCTTTGGCTTATGTTGGTCCTAAAATCTGGAATACATTTATTACAAATAACTATTTACAATATTGTACATCTCTTCATATGTTCAAACAAATGACCAAGCGTCTAATTCTAGCAAACATGCTAAATTCTGCTTTAATGTAATTTTGTCATGTTACGATGTACCCGGTATTCAGTGTTACGGTACTCGTGTAATGTTGTCATGTTAAGATGCACCCGGTGTTCAGTGTTACGGTAATCGTATAATGTTGTCATGTTAAGATGCACCCGGTGTTCAGTGTTACGGTACTCATATAATGTTGTCATGTTAAGATGTACCCGGTGTTCAGTGTTACGGTACTCGTATAATGTTGTCATGTTAAGATGTACCCGGTGTTCAGTGTTACGGTACTCGTATAATGTTGTCATGTTAAGATGCACCTGGTGTTCAGTGTTACGGTACTCGTATAATGTTGTCATGTTAAGATGTACCTGGTGTTCAGTGTTACGGTACTCGTATAATGTTGTCATGTTAAGATGTACCCGGTGTTCAGTGTTACGGTAAACGTATAATGTTGTCATGTTAAGATGTACCTGGTGTTCAGTGTTACGGTACTCGTATAATGTTGTCATGTTAAGATATACCTGGTGTTCAGTGTTACGGTACTCGTATAATGTTGTCATGTTAAGATGTACCTGGTGTTCAGTGTTACGGTACTCGTATAATGTTGTCATGTTAAGATGCACCTAGTGTTCTGTATTACGGTACTCGTATAATGTTGTCATGTTAAGATGTACCTGGTGTTCAGTGTTACGGTACTCGTATAATGTTGTCATGTTAAGATGTACCTGGTGTTCAGTGTTACGGTACACATATAATGTTGTCATGTTAAGATGTACCCGGTGTTCAGTGTTACGGTACTCGTATAATGTTGTCATGTTAAGATGTACCTGGTGTTCAGTGTTACGGTACTCGTATAATGTTGTCATGTTAAGATGTACCTGGTGTTCAGTGTTACGGTACTCGTATAATGTTGTCATGTTAAGATGCACCTAGTGTTCTGTATTACGGTACTCGTATAATGTTGTCATGTTAAGATGTACCTGGTGTTCAGTGTTACGGTACTCATATAATGTTGTCATGTTAAGATGTACCTGGTGTTCAGTGTTACGGTACACATATAATGTTGTCATGTTAAGATGTACCCCGTGTTCAGTGTTACGGTACTCGTATAATGTTGTCATGTTAAGATGTACCTGGTGTTCAGTGTTACGGTACTCGTATAATGTTGTCATGTTAAGATGCACCTAGTGTTCTGTATTACGGTACTCGTATAATGTTGTCATGTTAAGATGCACCTAGTGTTCTGTATTACGGTACTCGTATAATGTTGTCATGTTAAGTTGTACCCGGTGTTCAGTGATACGGTGCTCGTATAATGCACTATTAAATAATTAGTTAGTTTATTATGAAGATGTTTATGTTTATGTATTATGTTGTTTTTTGACATGAATTATAGTTTTCATTTCAAATATGACATAAATAAGGAACACAAGCAATGTGTTGCTTCGTTCCATTTGTTACGTAATGTATACATGTTTCATATTACTGCTACATCTGTGCTATACTTAACATTATGTATCAATAAAGATTATTATTATTATTAAAAACCATGTTCAATATACTAAATCAACCTCTGAGGATATTACATCAGTTCATTTTCCTCTCATGGTGGTGGTATTACTTGCCTTGCGAATGTCTTTTGAGACATTTCCCCCGGAAGTGTCACTTGACATTTCGTAGAGACCGAAGCGACAATTGGAGGCTGGACACGTTCCACTTAAAGTGTCTAATGAGGGTCCTGACAATTAGATGGTTGCGTGCTGCAAACAAAGCAAGAGAAGCGTGTACAAGTGAAGAAACGAAGATGGAATTGGACTGGATATGCGCCCAGACCAATAATGAAGACGCCCACTGTAAAGCGCAGAGGCGCAGTGCTAGAGCATCGGATTCTCAATCGAGAGAACCCTGGTTGGAATTCTATGATTCCGTGTCGTATCTTGGGCAATTTCGTTCATTCTACGTTGCTCCAGTTCACCAAGCTGTATGAATGAGTACCCGGCTATAGGCAGTGGTGTATATTTGTGCACAAATAGTCTTCGCGCATCAATTGCAGCGTGGCTGAATGCTTCCCAAACAAGTCGAGATGGTGTTCGATTGAAGAGGTCTGCCAGGGAGTAAAATGAAAAGCGCTTTGAGCAGTCCAAAGGACCGGATACTCGGCGGTCATGGCATGGACAACAGAAGGTAGCGAAAAGTGAAAGAAAACAACAGCAGAAAGAGTGATACAACAGTGGTAGAAAACGTGGACCAAAGCCAAACGTGTGGCCACAAATTGGCCGAACGGGAGATAAAACACTGTCGTTATGTGGGGTGAAGAGGGGCGGAAAGGTCAGGTGAAAAAAAAAAAATACATACAGTGTAGAAACGGTTGATGTCACAAACAGTTTTGAACAGCATGGGAGGAAAGACAGAGATAACATACATGGTACGCTTACTATATCTGCTAACTTTAGTTTCAAAATCTGGGAGCTTCGAGATTTGTGTGGGCCACAATAGTTCGGTCCTGGTGTATTGGACGTCAAGAGACTGGGAGGGGGGGGGGGGGGCAGACACCAACTCGAACGCCGAAAACAGCTACCATACTTATCACCCAAGAAGTCCAGATGCACAGGTGAAGATGTACTGCAAATGCCACCTGCAGACGTAATCGTGAATTTCAACATTTCGGTCCAGTAGGATTGGACATCAAAATCGAAAGACGGGGGAGGGGTGCTGTTGCAGGCCTGCATTCTTTACCGGGAGGGGGGAGCGGTTGGCAGGTATACGACAAGGTAAGAAAAGTCGTTCGGGTGATTAGAATCGCAACAAAAACAGTCGGTGAAACATTTGTAGAACGGGACAAAAATAGATATCAACATCAGATTACAGAACACCGACATGCAGGAAGATATGCACATGATATTATAATTGCTCAACAGTTAATTATATTATAGCGTTCATACTTTAATAACAGCGCCAACGTTGACCATGGGAGTTAAAAATATATGCCACCATACTGATGACAATCTGGCGCATATTATCATTGTTCTTAAATGTTCCCCCATTACCATAATGGATGAACGTCAATTTTCTTAATAAGTATATTGGGTATATTTTTTTGTCATACTGATCAATGCTATTTTGAATATTGCTCGAACAGATGACTCAATATATACCTAAATAAGAATTATCCAGCATATTAATTAAGATATATTGATAATACTATAGTTGCGGAAATTGTAGATTTGAAATCCGACCAGCACATCAGTAGAACATTATATTATATTCTTCTTTAGTTAATGCAGAATGGATGTTGTGAACAGCATGTGTGACGTACACACTTTACAAGGACTGACTGGGCAAGATATTAACAGTTGCCTGTAGTTGCATTTGCCAGAATAAACGGCCCACGTAGATGTCGCCTAATGTATGGCAATTTAATCACCAGATGGCGAAAGCAGTACACCATTCTAACCACGGTCTTAGTAAAAATGAGGACGAAAGTAGTCACTAGGGCAGCACTGTCGAAACCGTTCGTGACTGGTGTTTTTGTCATTCTTTAAAACAGAACGTTTGCTGAACACAGACGTAAGCAAATAATAATAAGTAAATTTGTAAAACGCCGTTAATCCACTCGAAGGCGCCAAAATACATGAAATAGAAAAGTACTAAAACTGGTTAGTAAAATAAATGACAATAATAAGTACATTTTCCAAAAAACATGGCTCATACATAAACACACACATACTCACTCACACACTCGCACACACACACACACTCTCTCACACACACACTCACTCACACACACTCTCTCTCACACACACACTCACTCACACACACACTCACACGCACACACACACACAGATATATGCAAACTACCGGAATAAATAGTGATAACATTAACTAATGACTAATGTCAGGTTCAAGAGGGTTACTCTAAAGCGACCGTCGGATGTACCGGCAGTAACATTTATTTATTACAATATTCAGTACACTGTATCTTTGTTCCTTGTCCAAGATATATATATATAGGCCTATATATTTAATTATTTTGGGTATGTGCAAAGTCGAGTATATGAAACCTATCGATGATATCTTCATTGTCAAAGTGTCTGTTGACGTGCATTTCGTAGTCCTTCTGATCAACGGTCGCCGCAAACTCTGTATTGCATAAGGGACAACGCCGTGGCGAACCTTCGGGGGAGCCAGCATTCTGTAAACACTCGTCTACGTGATGCTGGAACTCGGGCGAGTTCTGCGGCACATCGAACTGTTGCGAGCAAACGGGGCACTCGATCACGGTCGCTGCTTCAGCATGTGCCGGCACCTTATCCGCCGTCGCTTCTGCGTGGAAGATGTTCCTATGACTGGTCAGTGGTTTATGTCCGGCTAATGGGTCGTTGTTGAGCACGGCCTCCGGCTGTCTTTGTTCGGACACTTGCGTGTGAAAGTTTACACTCAAACCGACGTTGTCGTGACTGCTTCTTTTCGGACCGGTACCAACGTTGTACTCTATATTGAGCGGCGCTCGCGGGGGAAGAGCTCCTCGGCGGTATTGGTTCCCCACCTCTCCCCCGGTCGCTCCTGGTGTTTCCATGTCTCCACCAATCGCGCCTAGTGTCGCCGGTTCATCCCAGTTGCCGTCCCTCCCTTCCGTTCTCTCGTCGTCCCACGCAGACATCGGATCTGCGTGCAAAGTCGGCATCCCGTACATGTCTGCGTCGTCCTCAGCGCGGACGTTTGGCATCGCGTAATCGCTGGTGTCTTCCTCATCAATACTCACGATGAGTTTATTCTCAGTTCGAAAGTCCACAGAGACTACCCTTGAACTATGTAGGTCAAGTCCTGAGATGCTCCTATGCTCGAAGACGTCATACGCAGCTGAAACAAAACAAGATGTGTGCGTAGTTACATGCACTTGTTCGTACATTTCCCACCTCCACTTGATCACATCACTTTCCACATTAGACCACCTAGAAATATACCAGGACACGCGCGTGTGTGTGTGGCTATAGTTATTTCACTCCGCTGTATCCTCGTATACAGTTAGTATAAGTTAGAAAGAAAACATCGTTTTATTTCAATTTTCACCCGACTCATTTTAGACTCATTATGCATAAAATGTAATCTCTCTGGTACCCACCACAACATGCTAGGTAGATTGTAGAAACGTAACTGATTTAACGAAAATGTACACAATTTTAAATTAAAATATTCAGCCACGCATTACAGATTTGAACATTAACAAACTTGAATCTGGGTAAATTTATCATATGGGTCATTCCATTCCATTCAAATCAACAGTCAGTTAATAAGTTGGTGTCTCAGAATGGCCTTTTGGTTTAATCAATGAATAAGTGGCCAAAATTGAGTACTAACTTGTAAATTTTATCTATCATAATTATGTGAACAGGGGATAAACGCCCAAAACCACACCTGTTATATGTATATGTTTTTAAGATTATTTAATAATGACTCTAATGAGAAGTATGCAAGTTAAAGTTTGCTGAACATGAAGATATATATTGGCATAGGTTATCTACGAACGAACAATGGGTAAACCGACTGAATGAAAATACGAATAAACAGATTTCGTTAATTCCAAAAGTGATTTTGTGTCAGTCATTCCCATTTATGTGAACAGGGGATAAATGCCCCAAACCACATCCGTTATTTGTATACCAGGTATGTTTTTAAGATTTCTAAATAATGATTCTAATGATAAGTTTAAAGTTGAATATCTAAAGTTTGCTGAATATGTACACATACTGGTATAAATTATCTACAGAATACATACGCATATTGGCATAGATTATCTATAGATAGACAACGGGTATATCAAGTGAACGAAAATGAAAAACATATTTTGTTAATCCCGAAAGTGATCTCAACTGCCTATATTGTGTTGTTATGTTACAGTTCAATGTCAAAATTGTTGCTTATCTATTATCAGGTATACTGGCAATAACACTATAGTTTTGTAGATATTTACATATTACTTTCAGAATAATTCATACTTAAACTTTAGCTTGTTATATATTTTATGACTTTCAGGTTCCTCCAAAATGTGTATATTGAACAACTCCTTAGAGACCTATGATCACCATATCTGCACAATGTGACAATGTGTCGTCCTTTATCAGATAAACAACGTACACAATTTTCAGGATGGTACTCTGCTACATATATATTTGCATATTTATGGCTAATTTCAGATTTTTTATGGAGAAAATGCCACTAGTTTCAATAATGCTAAATGAAACGGAACACAATCCAAAAATTTTAATTTGTTGTACAAAGGAATATCTACAGTGCATAGATACCCTGTACGAATATGTCTACATATTAACCAAACTGCACATATGCAATGTTCACATTTCATATGTTAGAAGCTTCTGAAAACAGGTTAAAATAGTGGGTGCGAGTCTGGGTTCTTATCCCTTGTTCACATCATAGGGTATTATAAACACAATCTACATGCAAATTCTTAGCCCTTTAGCAGAAAACTCAAGGATATCACCATTTATTAACGTGTTAAGATTTAAATAAATTATGATAGCAAATTTTTAATTTCCTGAAAATTGGCAAACTTGACACAGAAAGACCCGTATGATGATATATATTTTTTATTATTTATCGCATGATGGGTTTTAAATTTCAGAAGTGCTCACATAAACTAATTATAGCATGTGTCACTCACACCCGAATGATGTTAAAACATTAAACTGAGCATAAATGTTTAAATAACACATTATATGTCTTTATATTATTTGACACTTCATCCAATGTTCCCCTCACATCCCACATTTTTTTAATCCGTATTTTTTCCATATACACAGATATACAACAAATAAAGTGACTGTACGACTGAAGCTCTCACCCTTCTTTTTCAACAACTTCTGGATAATTTGTGTCTGTTCTTGCAGCTGTTTCTTCATTGCTTGCATTTGTTTGACCGTCTTATGGATCAAGTAATCTGATGATGTACCTGTTAAAACAAAATACCAACTACAGTCAATGAAAGAAAGACTTGTAGACACATTTATAATGCCTCTATTATACTTGTGTTGGATCGCAGACACACATACATAATCTTAGCTGGACGAATCTTATGAATCCTTTGAATATTTATCAGAAATTATATGGACAAATTTCATTTACATTAAAACCCTCCAGACCAAAATATAAATAGGTCTAAAACCCTGTGTACTGGCTGCAGTGGTAATATTACAAGAAACAGTTATGGATGTGGAAATAAACAGGTAAATAACATTATAAAATTACAAATAATTGCATTATGATTATTACGGTGATAGAGATCATCCCACAATTAGTGATATGGTTCCAAGATGATTGAAAATAAAATAAATTGGATAATTCCTTGGATTAGAAAATATATAAAAATGATCAGTTACAATTAGTTATTTATTAACTTGATAAAATATGCATATATATTTATATACTTTTCTTCAGATTTTAATTCTAAAAAATAGCTACCTGTACTAGGCTCCCTCCTTTCTCTTCCTGCGATCGTCAATCTCAAATCAGCGACTTCGTTTTTCAAATTAGCAATTTCCTCATCTTGCCCTTTCAGAAGAGTCTGAAGGATTGCTGTTTTCCCACCGTCAGCCAACTGCAGTTCCGCGTCCCTAAACACAGGTGACCGGGACCTCGTTGGTGGAGGCAATACAACTGCATCATGTGACACATCATTAGGTGTCTGACTGGGTAACAGAGGCAGAGTAGAACTCTTAGTCCTTCGGTCAGCAGTGGACACGAGTGGGCCTGACCCATGCTTTGACCGACGGAGTTGCGGTGAATGTCTCCATGTCTGGTCTTGCTTCTCCTTCATGAGGTGGTCGTATCGTTTCTTGAGGTCGTGGTACGCAAGATTCAGGGCATGGTGTGATGCAGAAGCAGTCACGTCCTTTGGGATGGCACCACTGTACATGTGGTACTGGGGGATGGTTACGAAGCCACCGGCTGCGTCTTCATGGATGTAGGCGACATTGTGGAGGATACTGATGCTGGTTTCCTCCTCGTCAGCATCATCCATCATTCTACAATAAAAAACAGAAAACAATCTCAATCAAATCCGCCAAATACTGCGCGATGGCAGAGTTCATTTTGACTAACGCAACTCAACTTCCTTCCAAATATACTCTCGTAGTTCACAAACGCAAATTGTTTTCGCAAGATGGAGAAAGCTCATGTATTCTTGACCTTTATAGACTCTAGGTCACCAATTTGACCTGGCTAGTTAGTGTAAAAGAAGGGTCTGATCGCGGTAAACAAAAGGCCTAGGAGGAGCGAGTTTTCCGAGCGGATTTGACTCAACTGCGCAGTAAAGAGAATAGTTTTGATTATGATCACAACTATTAAAAAGACCTTGTCTGTTGACAGTTCCTTTAAACGGAATCACCCTCGCAAGCCAATGGTTGTAATACAAGGTAGTATAAACAGGATTTGACTGAATCACTATCAGTTGTACTTTGTCCCATTTGCTGAACATGCTGAACGTAAAAGGGAAATTCCAAGAAAAAGGTGTTTTTCATCGCAAACATTTAGAAAACTGTATTAATTAATTTACATCGACAACTGAACAGCATCTACCACAGCCCAGGCCTGCCACCGACAGATGTCTAATGACTACAGTCAACATTCAGCTGAATTCACTGCACTGTTCAAACAAAACAATAGAAACTACTTTTACAGTACCAAAATGACAGCAGAACCAAAGCATTACACCGCAAGTCCAACATGAAACAGATACTATAAAAGTGACCAGCCACAGCATTGTGGGTATTACATCACAAAAGTGTAAAATGGAACTACCGATATGTATTGGTGTGGATTCCGCAGATCACAAGCTTTAAAAGGATACCTCGTTTGTTGACAAATCTTCCGTAGTTACTGATTCATTGCTAAAATTGTAGCAACAAGTTTAAAAAAATAACCTGAGCATTGCAAGTTGAAATTATTAAGTACATGCATTTCTGCCAAAATCACATGATTGATAGGACGTGGCGTAGAGAGCTATTTTTGGCTCGTGACCAGAACAGGTCAGTGCAACTTAATACTCAGTTCTTTGTGGCGGATGACAAATATTCCCTCAATGATACCAAACTGAAAGTGAAACCATTAATACTACCAGTGTGTAAAGAAAGCCAAGATTACAAATACTGGTAACACAATTAGCCCACACATATAACCCATAACTCAATAAAGGTGTACTGGCTGCAAGACATACCAAAACCTGTAAATTAAAGAGAAAATTAATACAAGAATGTAAACAGTTACAAAAACAGTGAGCAAAAATATTCTGTTTGCTAGCATGTTTACCCACAGGAAATATAATACCAATAAAATTAATACTCCATCAAAATATGTCATACAAACCAGTAATACATACATCAGGTCTGCATGTTTGTGATTTTTAGTCTGATAAAGATAATAATAAATATTATAATTATCATAACTGAATCATTTCTGAAACCACCTAATTTTGGGAATACCCTAAAATGTCAGCAATGATGCAAGTTTCTACAATATGGACTACGTGGTATATTTTATGGAGTTCTTCTTTCTTCTTTTTCGGTATGTTCTAATACACAGTATTACCGAATTTGCTTGGCTGTATAGTTAACTATTAGATCTTGAGGCCAAGTTATTACACCAAATGTGCTGTGACTGTCCCAGTTCTCCAGAACTCTGGCACATACAGCAATATGTTGTCTCTCTTAACGTTTGAGAGCCACAGCAGAATTGCAAACTTGCTAAGTATATAAGATTATTCAGAATCAGATATTTTATACTACACTAGTGTCATGGTGCTGTTTCAAATGTTGGCCACTTTCGACCAGTAGGTCTATGTCTCTGCCCTGTTTGGTCAATGCAAGTACTGTATTTGTTCTGTTAAATATACTGTAGCAGTGTATGCTTAACAAATTTCTGAAATGCTGTCCTGCGTAAAATGCTGCATTCCAATAAGCTTACAGGGGTGTTCACCCATTTTCTTTGGTTCCTGGGTTTCCTTGGAACAGCCATCTCAGCAGATGTGACTGGCAAGCGATTTATGCATCTCACATATACAGGGCCTGTATATATATATATATATGAGCAACAGGATACAAAAAAACACTGTAGTCTGATAATTTAGGTGGACCTTTTGATATAATTGCTGGGCTTTTAATCTAGTGTGAGTCACACTAGATTAAAAATGTATTAATGTCAGTGTGACATTTACTAATATGACATTAGTAAAAATTTAAATACGATGACGGATTCAACAGTCAAGGTTGGCATTTGAGATCATTGTCATGGTGTTAGATGCTGCTAAAAAGAGGATATACCATATTCGTTCTATTAAGCGTACAGCATGCTTAGCAAATATTTCAGACAATGTAATATGTTAAAAAAATTGTCCCTATTAAGCTTTATGTTATGTAAACGATCGTCAAATATTGCAGTAATATGATATTGGGGGAGAAGACATTGCATTACGGATTCCCAACATTGCCAAAAATGCGTGTGTATGCTAATTAGGGCATGTACGCTAATTAGAATGAATACGGTACTCTAGTTAAGGTGTGTATTCTTAATAGAACGAATATGGTACGTCAATCAGACCTTCCTCTTCCTACTTCCTGTTTCTATTCTGAATATGGTGTCATAGTAGTATTTTAACAGTGTCAGACACAGTTAGTTTCCCTAGTATGATACTTTCCTATGACGTCTCTGCATTGACAACTGCACTGCCTTTCAATCCATTGATAATTATTCATATGTGGATATTTATTCATCCTTGTAGTAGGGAATACATTAAATGGCTAGACTAACAAAGTAACACAATGAATGGTGCAACAACTATGGCAATATTTTACATCAGACATTTACAAGATGAGAGAAATTGCAAGCCCATAACGTTGTTCGCGTACGAAAATGTGTGTTTTGTAATGGTGTTTCATCTTTATAGTTTAACCAAATAGGGTTACACACTCTGACAAAAAAACAGAAACACTTCATGCCAGAGCGATATTGTTAGTAAATGTCAGCAAAAAATTGAACTTAATAACTTTGAAATCAACACAGAACTTCATTATTACTAACTCATGGTAATGCTGAACAGAACTGTTCAACAATTCACACAGTGAACTAAAATAAAGTGCTACATTAAATAGAATTTACCTAAATAATAATAATAAATTTCTACATAGTGGCTGTATCCTCAGGAATCTGAGCTCAGAGGCACAACATACAAGAATCATTAGGCAAACTCATGAACAGGGATGAGCAATGAGTCGTCATTAGAACAAGGGACCATCGAAGTCTAGGATGGGAAAGTGATCTCGAATTATATTATGACTCATGAGAAATGTTTATCTACTGCGTGTAACTGGAAATCAGATACATGTGAATAGTTTTACATTATACATACATAACATAAATGTATGACCTATATTTGTAAATTGTAAACATGATATTCAATTAGTCATGTTCCCATCCCTTTGCCATGGGTAATGATCCAGATTCAGGAATTCATATGACTCATTCTTACCGTGTGTGAAGTTGATCATTTCAACAACTTAGATATCAGGTATTATAGTTAACCTATAATATGTACAATTAAAGTTAATTGAAGGTATACTGCCATACAAATTGCATTTAATAAGCCATAAAACACTCTACACAGCTTGAAATTTTAGCCCGTGATTATTTCTAAACATTCAGGTTATAAAAAATTCTGTTGGCAATAAAAATTTTTTTTTTTAAATTAATATAACAAATTGTGTTCATTATGTAGTGCTTTGCATTTTTATTTAGCAATCTTAATTTCTGCTAAGAAATGTATTGAAGAAACAATCATCTCAGTTACTGGTAGTTAAATAAAATTTAGACCTTTAGCCAATTTGGTTAAAAAAACTCAATGCTAGTCTAGCTGTCCCAAGTTAGATCAACTTAGATGAATACTCGGAATTTGGTTCACTGTTCAACAAGATTAAACAAAACCAGCTAATATCAAAGACATCTTACCGACACACCCAGACAGGTTTTTGAACAATCCCAATTTCTCAAGTCAGGAAGAAATCTGCTGAACTGTGAGTAACCTACACATTTACACAGGAATAGAGACCAGGCTTGCTTTTATCAGCCATCATACAATACAAAGGGCGAGCTTCATGTTTGCGTAATACACACATTGTTCATTGTGACACTGTTGAACTTGGACAGGATAACAAAATGTCAATGCTGCATATGATTTACCTTTTAAATATGTCTGGCTACTCGGGGGCAACATGTTTTCAAGACACAACGAGTGTACATAGAAAGCAAATTACTAGCTTAATTTCATTTTAATAAGTAATTTGACAGTTTAATTTAAATAAATTGTCTAACATTTAACTGTACTTATTACAAGCTATTAGTTAACCTAAGTTAGTCCAGTCTTTACCAAATACTGTTTGAAAAACCCAGACAGTTTTATTTGGTATTGACCATCAACCCATTAGTCAATTATTGAATGGATTTTGATGTCAACCATGCTAAACAAGATCCACCTAGTTTATGAATGAAATGACTGGTTGACTGTTGCCTCACGTCTGAACCCAGAATTGCCTAAGCTGGAGGGAAATGCCAAGGCAACTGAACCATGGTGCCCGATTCCCCTTACACTGTCCCAAGTTGCATTAACTAGTGGTTGGTGTATACCTGTCTAGTGATTTAGCAGACACAAATTTTCTGAAGAATCCACCAGAGGCCATGCAGTTATGTGATCATCATTGTTTCATCAACATTAGCCAGTCATTAAGCAGAAACGTGTGGTTCAATATTGCCTGAAATATTAATTCTCGGTTATTATGTTTACTATCTATGGCTGTATCACAACAGTAACATATTAATTTAAAGATAAAGAGTGTGAATGTAAATCATAAAAACATGTTTTCAGTAAACACTAGTATTTAACATCTTGACCACACACAAATTTTGACATATATCGATCCACAATTTTTTATGTTTGCTAAATATATTTCGGTAACCAGGCACTACCCGGTAGTTATAAATAGAATGTATATAGTTTACACTAAATATTTACATACATGTAACTTTAAGTAATACACTACTTTGTATTTTTATAGCTGATTTTTATATACATTAATTCGGACAATTTCCTTTAGAATATTCTTTTATTTTTTACACAAATTTATAACTACGTGTCTCTGAAATACAACCAAGTGCTAAAATATGTGTACCAAACAACACATATAAAATATATCATAGAAGACTAGGAACACATTCAACATTGTCTACCATACAAGATTCTTTGAACACAGTTGTTAATTTTAGGGCTCTAAAAATGTAAACAGTGCACAACAACAATAAAATGACAAAATAAACATGACTCGTATTTACTTGAATGCCAAAACTCATTAATGACACAAATGAGTCAAATTAACAAAAAATGGGCCAAATACGTCTATATGTGACCCCGGCTGACCAAATGAGTGATAAGTCAGAAAAATTGTAACATTGTTTTCTTACATCCTTGTAAAGGTTTGGTAGGGTGCTTTACACGGTTTCCAAAATTATATGACTGCTACACAAATTGGCGAAGTTATGGAGCATTGAACGTGGTAGGGGTCAAAAAGTGAAAATGAAGAAAACGGCTGTTGAAATTATATATGCAAATGGTTGCATGGAAATATTACATGCACAACATTCAAATGTGGCACACAGTATGTAATATGTATGTTATGTTGCAATGATACACTGGAAGTACAAATGTGCTGCTACAAAGACTTATCAAGTTATGCCAGATTATGTCTTTATGTGTAAAACTAAGAGGACAGATTATTTGAGAGCAAAAGGTAGACTCACTGTTTGACACAGTTTAAAACCTACAGGCAACTGTCCAGTTTAACAGGGGTCTAGTGATTTAATACTGTCTGTTGAAACAAGCTACTGCCAGTGACCAATTACAGATTAATCACAGTTTCCATCAAACAATAGCAGGCAGAGAATCTTAGCTCCACAGCTGGGTGTAATACACAAGTGATAAATATATGATACACTGGAAGTACAAATTTGCTGCTACAAAAATGTATAAAGTTATGCCAGATTATGTCTTTATGTATAAAATTAAAAGGACAGATTATTTGAGAGTAAAAGGCAGTCTAAAGAAGAAAAAAAAATGGGTCAGCTGGATGGTGATAGACCGTTTGAACTTGAAGCCTTTGTCAAACTTTTGTCTCAACTTCACCAAAGGCGGTATCCTACTGTCAGAACTTCGAAGGTGTTACCTAACCTACAGGTGTTTGTCAGTAAGAATAATGGATGATAATTTACATCAACGTTGTTTCCTGTAGAAGTCATTTTGTGGGATATATTAGCATTAGTCGTGCCAATTCAAAAATTAGAGCTAGTTTGTCAAAATGTAAACAAACTCAAAGACAGTTGCAGCTTAGCGTTAGCCTGTTCTTAAATATTTTAATGACATAATGATATATTTCACATAAATATATAGGGAGCTAATGGAGAGGCCCATCATAATCCATAGCACTACAAAATGAAGTATCTGAAAGTCACACTTCATATATTGAGTGACACATCTCATACTGTCTTTCTGGACTGTCACAATGTCCAATAGTTTCCTATTACAAACTTCGTGTACAATATACCAAAGCTATATATTTCCAACACCACAACATATGTATTATGAAATGTAAACCTGCTGTGAAAGGTAGCAGACTGGAGTACTTACTTGTTGAAACTGTCAACACTGTCTCCATTGTGAAATACTGTAGTCATCTCTCAGCTTACCCACACAAAGATAACGTGGTTTGGTGGGAATGAACTTAAGTAAGACTACACACTGTGGCACAAATAAGTAATGTGACAGTCTGTTAGTATCTATGGGCAAACAATATATATAACAACTGTGACTGTAGGGAATTGTGGTCTTATTTATACCAGTCATTGCTTATTTAGACTGATCAAACAAAGCATGACTCAGCATCAGTATGACGAGTCTGCACGTTACAACGCGTAATCGAGGTTATATATTATATGCGTGGTTTATTGTTCACACGCCCATCACGAGGGCTTACTCTTGGGTGCCATGCACATGTGCGACCTTTGATTTTTCACATCAAACGCACCTAAGGCTAAGCACATCTTTCGTATGATTATTATATTTACAACGTCGTCGACATTCGAGAGACGTTCAGTCAATATAACCATGTCCATGTATGCGTAGCGGTGGAAGTTGGAACGATATTTTACTACCCATCCCGGAGCTACATTTATACAAATTGTAGTACACAAAACAATCTATGCTCAATATACATATCTTTCTAATACAGACATCCCAATTTTTATATAAATTAATTATTAGATTAGACAATTACCATAGTAAGCCAGTAAAATATTGGTGTTAGGCCTAGGGCGATAATATGTTAACACAACGTTACTATCCTAACCGAACATGAAAAATAGGAAAATTTGGTAATGAAACATAGCACAACATACACTCGATTCGATATATTGCGGATACTTACGGAAATCAAACGAAACTAGCCTCGGCCGAACAAGACGGTAATGGCGAAGGCAAACCTAAACGGGGAAATCCCACAGTCATATTTCTACCTCGTTCTAGAAAAAGGTTTTACCTAGTAAAAGGCGCACGACCACGCACGACCACGAACGACCACGTAATATAATGTGTTGGTAGATAGTTTGACCGTTGATGGTAAATATAGGGTTTGTGTGTGCATTATTAAAACATTTGAGTCTGTATTTCACCCAGGAGTTACACAATTTAGGCATGTTATCCGATCTTCCGGACGAACATCTAGTCTTGGCACCGTAGCGCCACCTGGCGAATGGCATTATAACTATAAGGATAATAAGAACATCGCAAAAGTGCTAAGTAACGGTAGTAACTTACAAAAAATAAATGTTCTGTTAATTTAACATTACCAGTAAACCATAGATTAAATATTTCTTTTTGGCATGCTACTTTACCATTACTGTACACTTTTCGCGAGAAGGTATTTCTGCATTGAGGCTTTGTTTTGATTGAGGATACGTATCGACTATCGTACGACGTCCACCACTGTCGCTGATCTGTCAGTATCAATGTCAACAGCCGTTTCCACATAATCCGTTACGATTTTGCAATATATTCAGCTTAATTGCTTCTATGTAACTAACTTCAAAAGATTTATTATGGCATATTGGTGTGAGGTCATCAAGTCCATCGCATTTTTAAACTTCAAAAGAAAGCAGTGCGAATAGTTACTTCAAGTTCAAGTAAGTGTAGAGAATTTAGAATGATAACGCACATGGTATCAATCTTCTTAATTGCTGGATGTTGTACAGGCTCCGAAAAGCCAATTTATATGCAAATGAATATAGCTGGGGTGGGGGATTTGTTTACATTTGAGGCCATCTGGTTTTCGGGAGGCAAGAGCCCTATACAGAGAGTCTTTGTTCAGAAGGTTACTATAAGTCCACTGGGAACCTGGCAATATTTCTAGAGACCCGTAGACTTTGGAAATGACATAACTAAAGGGTCAGCGTCTCACCCAAGGCTATGGATTTAGCTGTATATAAGGAGGGCTTTAATGAGGATCAGGGCTGGCTGTCAGGAGATGCAGCCAGACACTTCGAAGGCTGGCTGTCAGGAGATGCAGCCAGACACTTCGAAGACTGGCTGTCAGGGGATGCAGCCAGACACTTCGAAGGCTGGCTGTCAGGAGATGCAGCCAGACACTTCGAAGGCTGGCTGTCAGGAGTTGCAGACAGACACTTCGAAGGCTGGCTGTCAGGAGATGCAGCCAGAAACTTCGAAGGCTGGGCTGTCAGGAGATGCAGCCATACACTTCGAAGGCTGGCTGTCAGGAGATGCAACCAGACACTTCGAAGGCTGGCTGTTGGGGGATGCAGCCAGACACTGCGAGGGAGCTGTTTGTTAGAACAGGCCCGAATATGCAGGCTGGAGCTGTGTGTAACACAGGCCAGTGGTGTACGGGGCGACTACTGGGGCACACTGTCGGAGGAACGTTTCTCGTGAAGCACTGTCACCGAGCGCCCTGCGAGAAGTACTCATACTCTCGCAGTACACCCGTGGCAATCAGTTATTCGCAGACTCGGTTGCTGTATATAAGCCGCCGCCGTCTGACTTATCGTTCTGACACCTAGAATTCGGTTGCTGTATATAAGCCGCCGCCGTCTGACTTATCGTTCTGACGCCTAGAATTCGGTTGCTGTATATAGGCCGCCGCCGTCTGACTTATTGTTCGGACATTTAGAATATGTCCGTTATAATTCGGTTGCTGTATATAAGCCGCCGCCGTCTGACTTATCGTTCTGACACCTAGAATTCGGTTGCTGTATATAGGCCTCCGCCGTCTGACTTACTGTTCGGACATTTATAATATCTCCGTTATAATTCGGTTGCTGTATATAAGCCGCCGCCGTCTGACTTATCGTTCTGACACCTATAATTCGGTTGCTGTATATAGGCCGCCGCCGTCTGACTTACTGTTCGGACATTTAGAATATCTCCGTTATAATTCGGTTGCTGTATATAAGCCGCCGCCGTCTGACTTATCGTTCTGACACCTAGAATTCGGTTGCTGTATATAGGCCGCCGCCGTCTGAACCTATTGTTCTGACCTTTATAAATGGGTAGTATTTAGCAGACATAGCCGTATACTGTGTATTAGATCTTGTATTGGTAGGGTTTTCCGTATATAATAAACTGTGAAAACGTATAACCTGACTTATCATTAGTATGACTGAGTGAGTGAACGTGTGCCCGTATGCTTCCCTGCCGACCGCTCGCCACAAACGCTACAACTGGTGGCAGCCGGGGTAGGATTTCAATTTAGGTATACCCGACCGTATTCCTCTACGTTTCGTAGTAACGGTTTCGGATATTCTATTTTGGACATCCTATTTAAAAAGAACACACACGGACTACGTTTACTCGCTTCAGATAGAATACAGTAGGATAGATTAGTGAGAAGTTAATTCTCTGGTGGCAGCGAAATATTGGTGAAATAGGGTGATAATTCCTCAGTGACTGATGTTTATCTTCGGGACACATGAGCAGAGTCCAGGTCAAGACAGGGAGATTCTGTTACGATTCCTCCCTAGGGAGCAGATGCAGTCGTCTACCAGGTCAGAAGTAGACGGGTCTATTCAGGAGGCTAATGTTGCAGAAAAGCAGCATGCGTTAGTGACTCTGGGTGATAGAAAAGCTAGTCTGGAAGATAAGATAAAATGGCAGGAGCAGTTGAGATTAGAGAGGGATCAGTTGACAGTAGAACATTATATCGGTTGACATGAGAAGAAGTCTATTGTTAACAGCAATTAGTAGATCTGAGCTTGAAAATACGTGCTAGGACTGTTTCTAGAAAAATGCGCAAGTGTGAGCGCAGGAAACCGAGCGCAATCGCTGTTTAAGGATAGCAGAGAAACTGTTCAGGTCTTCCCTGATCGCAAGGACAATAGTCCGATAGCATGGTAGACGTTCCGAAGAGATCTATTATATCAAATACATCTCTGATTACAATAAGTGTTTCTTTAGTTGTTTCCTTTCATGGAATTAGAGTAGAATGTTTGGTGGATGTTGGATTCGCTATGACTGATTTTACAGTAACAGTATTATGATTCGCTGTTCGAGGACAGCGCTGTCCGTATGTGTGCGGACAAGTCACGACTGACTGTGAATTACAGTCGGCGATGAAGTATCTTTTGTTGTGACAGATCCACAATAAACGAGGTCTGCTGAATTGCAGAACCGGGCAGAACAAATGTCACGGTGTAATCGTTCCATAACATTGTCTGTGGCTGGTCCACAATAAACGAGGTCTGCTGAATTGCAGAACCGGGCAGAACAAGTGTCACGGTGTAATCGTTCCATAACATTGTCTGTGGCAGGTCCACAATAAACGAGGTCTGCTGAATTGCAGAACCGGGAAGAACAAGTGTCACGGTGTAATCGTTCCATAACATTGTCTGTGGCTGGTCCACAATAAACGAGGTCTGCTGAATTGCAGAACCGGGCAGAACAAGTGTCACGGTGTAATCGTTCCATAACATTGTCTGTGGTTGGTCCACAATGAACGAGGTCTGCTGAATTGCAGAACCGGGCAGAACAAGTGTCACGGTGTAATCGTTCCATAACATTGTCTGTGGCTGGTCCACAATAAACGAGGTCTGCTGAATTGCAGAACCGGGCAGAACAAGTGTCACGGTGTAATCGTTCCATAACATTGTCTGTGGCTGGTCCACAATAAACGAGGTCTGCTGAATTGCAGAACCGGGCAGAACAAGTGTCACGGTGTAATCGTTCCATAACATTGTCTGTAGCAGGTCCACAATAAACGAGGTCTGCTGAATTGCAGAACCGGGCAGAACAAGTGTCACGGTGTAATCGTTCCATAACATTGTCTGTGGTTGGTCCACAATGAACGAGGTCTGCTGAATTGCAGAACCGGGCAGAACAAGTGTCACGGTGTAATCGTTCCATAACATTGTCTGTGGCAGGTCCACAATAAACGAGGTCTGCTGAATTGCAGAACCGGGCAGAACAAGTGTCACGATGTAATCGTTCCATAACATTGTCTGTGGCAGGTCCACAATAAACGAGGTCTGCTGAATTGCAGAACCGGGCAGAACAAGTGTCACGGTGTAATCGTTCCATAACATTGTCTGTGGCGGGTCCACAATAAACGAGGTCTGCTGAATTGCAGAACCGGGCAGAACAAGTGTCACGGTGTAATCATTCCATAACATTGTCTGTGGCAGGTCCACAATAAACGAGGTCTGCTGAATTGCAGAACCGGGCAGAACAAGTGTCACGGTGTAATCATTCCATAACATTGTCTGTGGCAGGTCCACAATAAACGAGGTCTACTGAATTGCAGAACCGGGCAGAACATGTGTCACGGTGTAATCGTTCCATAACATTCTTTGTGGCAGGTCCACAATAAACGAGGTCTGCTGAATTGCAGAACCGAAATGGCAAATGTTTCGGTGTAACCGTGCACGCACTATATCGTTGTGACAATTTTCACAACACAACAGTTTAGTTTTAAGAACTGGCTGAAATACAGTGATCAATTCAATCATTTTCTGGCAGAAAGTTGGTGCACTTATTTGTCCAGTCAAAGTGGTCGTAACCACATGTTGGCTCTGATACTTTTATTAGGGGTATAGAGAATAATCCAGTCTACAACACAAGTTTGACCAGCCAGTGTGGCTGATTCTGACAGAGAGGCCATCTGGTTAACTTAGGTCAGTTTGTGTTGATAAACATTGCAAGTGCAGCCTTGGGACGTTGATTACTGACCCAAGGGTGTAATGAGAGGGGTTAATTAGTATCCAGTGGTGTTGTCCACCCAGTTCTGTCATGGGCAGCTTCTGGCTTAATAGATATTTAATTGCCACAGGGTGTGGTCTGTTAGAACAGAGGGCAAAGTTAAATGGAAGAGAAAGAGTCACAGTTACAATTTCTCAAATTGATTGGTCTGTAGATTTCTTGGAAGATGATATTGTATTAGGTAAACAGTAACACCCGGAGCTAAGATGGTTATTTACACGAATGATTAATAGCGGTATTTCATTTTGAGATGTATAGTTGGTCACTAAAAACTGGTATCAGTGGGGCAGCTCATCAGGAGATTATAGTCTTCATGAGTTGAAGTCCCTGAGGTACAGACGCTGTCTGAGGACAGATATACTGGTTACCCTGGGCTAGGCCAGGCCAGGCCAGTAGACCTAATTAAGATGGGTTCTTAATAGGGGTGTCCATGCCACACTCAGTGTGTGAGGACAAGGAATGCATGATGTGTTCAGCGTACACACTGACCACAGAGATCAGTGTCAATGTGGCAGTGGTTGTCACTGATTCTCCTAGCAAATGGCAGTATTTTGATATATGTCAGGTTGGGTGTTGCCGTATGTAAACACCTCCAGCAGACATGGAAGTCTGGAGCGAGGCCATCAGAAGTGTATGGCCTATACTGACCGAAGGTCACATTGATATCAACAAAAAGGTTATCTTGTTGGTTGATATAAATATCACAACTGACACACTGCGTATATTGGATTACGCAATCTAGCCTTTGAACCTGGTGCCAGTCTGATACTGAGAAAGTGAAAGAGAAGTTGTAATACGCTGCAATGCGCTGCATTGTATTCCGACAGAGGTTGTACGTGATGTCTCACGGATCTCTTACCATCGGACGCATTAGTACAATTTATGACCAAAAAAGGTCATATGGCACAAATTATGGCAACCACCATAACAGTGCAGATTACGAAATATGAGTAATCTGAAAGAAAATGATGGTTGCAAATACCAGATTTAAATCTGGACATAACCTGGTGCGCTGTTTGCAAAGAAGATGGAAGATGACGAAGACGACAATGAGCTGAGCGTCCACTATAAGGGGTGAACTGACGTCCCGGACATGACACGCGAGCACCCATCCAGCCGTCGTGCGATGACGCGAGTTACGACGGAGGATACAGCCAGCATGACGGATTCGACCGGCCATCGCGCAAGACAGACGTATGCCCCCATCATCGCACGTGAACATTTTTGAAAAATGAACTTTCAGTTATTCAGAGCCTGATTTATTACATGTTTTATTTCAGCATTACTATTGAAAGCTGTATATTGTATGTTGCATATGTGTTATCTAGTGTTGCATGTGTGTTATCTATTAAGATTTCGGGATCTTGCCTCACGATATAGCTGGGGTGGGGGATATGTTTACATTTGAGGCCATCTGGTTTTAGGGAGGCAAGAGCCCTATACAGAGGGCCTTTGTTCAGAAGGTTACTATAAGCCCACTGGCAACCTGGCAATATTTCTAGAGACCCGTAGACTTTGGAAATGACATAACCAAAGGGTCAGCGTCTCACCCAAGGCTATGTATTTAGCTGTATATAAGGAGGGCTTTAATGAGGTTCAGGGCTGGCTGTCAGGAGATGCAGCCAGACACTTCGAAGGCTGGCTGTCAGGAGATGCAGCCAGACACTTCGAAGGCTGGCTGTCAGGAGATGCAGCCAGACACTTCGAAGGCTGGCTGTCAGGAGATGCAGCCAGACACTTCGAAGGCTGGCTGTCAGGAGATGCAGCCAGACACTTCGAAGGCTGGCTGTCAGGAGATGCAGCCATACACTTCGAAGGCTGTGCTGTCAGGAGATGCAGCCATACACTTCGAAGGCTGGCTGTCAGGAGATGCAGCCAGACACTTCGAAGGCTGGCTGTCAGGAGATGCAGCCAGACACTTCGAAGGCTGGCTGTCAGGAGATGCAGCCAGACATTTCGAAGGCTGGCTGTCAGGAGAAGCAGCCAGACACTTTGAAGGCTGGCTGTCAGGAGATGCAGCCAGACACTTCGAAGGCTGTGCTGTCAGGAGATGCAGCCATACACTTCGAAGGCTGGCTGTCAGGAGATGCAGCCAGACACTTCGAAGGCTGGCTGTTGGGGGATGCAGTCAGACACTGCGAGGGAGCTGTTTGTTAGAACAGGCCCGAAGATGCAGGCTGGCGACTACTGGGGCACACTGTCGGAGGAACGTTTCTCGTGAAGCACTGTCACCGAGCGCCCTGCGAGAAGTACTCAGACTCTCGCAGTACACCCGTGGCAATCAGTTATTCGCAGACTCGGTGAGTAACTCGGTTGCTGTATATAAGCCGCCGCCGTCTGACTTATCATTCCGACACCTAGAATTCGGTTGCTGTATATAGGCCGCCGCCATCTGACTTACTGTTCGGACATTTAGAATATCTCCGTTATAATTCGGTTGCTGTATATAAGCCGCCGCCGTCTGACTTATCGTTCCGACACCTAGAATTCGGTTGCTGTATA
Organism: Escarpia spicata; assembly: GCA_963995525.1. Taxonomy (NCBI): domain Eukaryota; kingdom Metazoa; phylum Annelida; class Polychaeta; order Sabellida; family Siboglinidae; genus Escarpia; species Escarpia spicata. The sequence continues at coordinate 29,110,799 of OZ023209.1, forward strand.
TAGGCCGCCGCCGTCTGAACCTATTGTTCTGACCTTTATAAATGGGTAGTATTTAGCAGACATAGCCGTATACTGTGTATTAGATCTTGTATTGGTAGGGTTTTCCGTATATAATAAACTGTGAAAACGTATAACCTGACTTATCATTAGTGCGACTGAGTGAGTGAACGTGTGCCCGTATGCTTCCCTGCCGACCGCTCGACGCAAACGCTACATAAATACAATTCTCACACAGATCCTATCTTCAAAGAATGTAAATTTCTTAAGTTGAATGACATCTAAAGACTCCAACAGCTCAAATTTTATTACAAATTGATCAACAAGCTTATGCCAGAATACTTCAGTCATATTCCATACACATACAACTTTGCAATTCACCAATATAACACATGTGGTAAAAACAACTTATTTATTTCCAGAGTTAATTATCAATATGCAAAAAAGTACATCAGACACAACATTATACAAACTGTTAACAATACTCCAAATATCATCCTTGATAGAATTTCTACACGTAGCTGTAAGTTGTAATACGCTGCAATGCGCTGCATTGTATTCCGACAGAGGTTGTACGTGTTGTCTCACGGATCTCTTACCATCGGACGCATTAGTACAATTTATGACCAAAAAAAGGTCATATGGCACAAATTATGGCAACCACCATAACAGTGCAGATTACAAAATTTGAGTAATCTGAAAGAAAATTATGGTTGCAAATACCAGATTTAAATCTGGACATAACCTGGTGCGCTGTTTGCAAAGAAGATGACAATGAGTTGAGCGTCCACTACAAGCGGTGAACTGACGTCCCGGACATGACACGCGAGGACCCATCCAGCCGTCGTGCGATGACGCGAGTTACGACGGAGGATACAGCCAGCATGACGGATTCGACCGGCCATCGCGCAAGACAGACGTATGCTCCCATCATCGGACGTGAACATTTTTGAAAAATGAACTTTCAGTTATTCAGAGCCTGATTTATTACATGTTTTATTTCAGCATTACTATTAAAAGCTGTATATTGTATGTTGCATATGTGTTATCCAGTGTTGCATGTGTGTTATCTATTAAGATTTCGGGACGAAATTTTAAATGGCGGGGGGTAGTGTAGAGAATTTAGAATGATAACGCACATGGTATCAATCTTCTTAATTGCTGGATGTTGTACAGGCTCCGAAAAGCCAATTTATATGCAAATGAATATAGCTGGGGTGGGGGATTTGTTTACATTTGAGGCCATCTGGTTTTAGGGAGGCAAGAGCCCTATACAGAGGACCTTTGTTCAGAAGGTTACTATAAGTCCACTGGCAACCTGGCAATATTTCTAGAGACCCGTAGACTTTGGAAATGACATAACCAAAGGGTCAGCGTCTCACCCAAGGCTATGGATTTAGCTGTATATAAGGAGGGCTTTAATGAGGTTCAGGGCTGGCTGTCAGGAGATGCAGCCAGACACTTCGAAGGCTGGCTGTCAGGAGATGCAGCCAGACACTTCGAAGACTGGCTGTCAGGAGATGCAGCCAGACACTTCGAAGGCTGTGCTGTCAGGAGATGCAGCCAGACACTTCGAAGGCTGGCTGTCAGGAGATGCAGCCAGACACTTCGAAGGCTGGCTGTCAGGAGATGCAGCCAGACACTTCGAAGGCTGGCTGTCAGGAGATGCAGCCAGACACTTCGAAGGCTGGCTGTCAGGAGATGCAGCCAGACACTTCGAAGGCTGTGCTGTCAGGAGATGCAGCCAGACACTTCGAAGGCTGGCTGTCAGGAGATGCAGCCAGACACTTCGAAGGCTGGCTGTTGGGGGATGCAGCCAGACACTGCGAGGGAGCGGTTTGTTAGAACAGGCCCGAAGATGCAGGCTGGCGACTATTGGGGCACACTGTCGGAGGAACGTTTCTCGTGAAGCACTGTCACCGAGCGCACTGCGAGAAGTACTCAGACTCTCGCAGTACACCCGTGGCAATCAGTTATTCGCAGACTCGGTGAGTAACTCGGTTGCTGTATATAAGCCGCCGCCGTCTGACTTATCGTTCTGACACCTAGAATTCGGTTGCTGTATATAGGCCGCCGCCGTCTGACTTACTGTTCGGACATTTAGAATATCTCCGTTATAATTCGGTTGCTGTATATAAGCCGCCGCCGTCTGACTTATCGTTCTGACACCTAGAATTCGGTTGCTGTATATAGGCCGCCGCCGTCTGAACCTATTGTTCTGACCTTTATAAATGGGTAGTATTTAGCAGACATAGCCGTATACTGTGTATTAGATCTTGTATTGGTAGGGTTTTCCGTATATAATAAACTGTGAAAACGTATAACCTGACTTATCATTAGTGCGACTGAGTGAGTGAACGTGTGCCCGTATGCTTCCCTGCCGACCGCTCGACGCAAACGCTACATAAATACAATTCTCACACAGATCCTATCTTCAAAGAATGTAAATTTCTTAAGTTGAATGACATCTAAAGACTCCAACAGCTCAAATTTTATTACAAATTGATCAACAAGCTTATGCCAGAATACTTCAGTCATATTCCATACACATACAACTTTGCAATTCACCAATATAACACGTGGTAAAAACAACTTATTTATTCCCAGAGTTAATTATCAATATGCAAAAAAGTACATCAGACACAACATTATACAAACTGTTAACAATACTCCAAATATCATCCTTGATAGAATTTCTACACGTAGCTTATATGTTTTTTCCACTGATACAAACAATTTATCAAGAATTATGAATAATGTTGTCATATTTCTAACTGTTACAACTGTCAATCTTAAATTATAATTGAATAAACAAGAATATTAGAACAAGAAAAACAGCTTTTCTGTTGTTTTTATTGCCTTATATGAACAACAACTTTTTGGTGTCACGTGTTATGCTGCAACGCCTCGCTCATTATTATTAATTTTGTTTTTATTTTCTTTGTTTACGTAATACTGAACTCAATTCAAATGAATTCACCGTGTTTTATATTATTATTATTGCTTTTATTAAATACTCACAAAAACGTGTTTGTAGGAAATTTTTCAGTTTAAGGTAGGTAGTATGGATTCAAAAAGTGATTTTTGACATTTTTTTGGAAAAGGACTTTCTTTGCTATTTATGTACTTTCATATCCTTACCTCAATATGCAGTTAGTATATTAGCTGAAAAAGTAATACAAAGTGTCAATATTGAGGTTTCTTCGGACGGCTTTTGGCAGAATTTGATTATACAAAATTACCTTATCATCGTTTTCTCGGAATACAATTTTTGCTGTGAGTACTTAAAGTTGCTGCGCTCTAGTAGAATAAATACTGGGTATAACTGCAAAACATTTTGCACCGCAGTGCCTAATGAGTATATCTACTGCATGAATTAAAAGAAATCATAATATATTTAATGGTTTCTGAATTATAGCCGTTAATTATGTGAAATAGTTACACAAAATGTTTTTTCGACAACAAATCTTTTTTCACGTAAACAACACAACATATCTGATTTATGTGATATTCATGCAGTAGATATGCATAACAGTAATCCCTGTGCTAAATTACAAGCTTGTAACTTGAATACGTTTTTGATTAGAGCGCGGCAAAAAATACCTAATTTTCCCTATTATGGCGGCCATATTGGATACATAATTTATGCGAAACATGAAAAAAAAACTTAACTATGTTGGTATGTATCTGCATACCAAATATGGTTGATCTGTGTTGAAAACTAAAGATTTTGGTGGAATCCATACTACCTTAAGGTGTTGCGTGCGTAACGGTGTCACACCAGATGTCTGCATAACTGTATCACTAACATCACAGTGGCAACTATTATAACGGCATCAGATAGTTTCTGTAACTTAAGTAATTCACATTCAACACTAAACATTTAAATTATTTCTCCTATGTGACAGCAGCACGTTTTGGTGTCACGCTGCTATGCACGCAACAACTCCAGTATTATCAGCTTGAAACAATTTTTTTTTTAATCTCTTCTCTCAAGAACTTTTATACAAACTGTTTTAGAATCTATAGACATTTCTCTTTACAGCATACGTAAAATTGCATTCAAAATCAAAAGATGAAAATAATGCAGTTTGTCAACCAAACATTGACCAATGCCCGGTACTGTAGAATGAGTCAATTATTAAAACATTTTTTGCCAAACACCAATGTTCCTCTGTGCCATGTTCTTAATTTTAGTAGTATCACCCGATCACCTTAACAAGTATTGGGATCTGATAAAAATTTATGTGGTACTGTAATTTGAGACATCTTGTTAAACTGTCGTAATTTATTTGTCACATATACAAAAAGGGTTCTGCAATCTGTTTATAATATCTAGCATACATAAGTTGTTGAATACAACAGCAATGATACAATATATATTGGTATATAGCATTACTGTTCTATTCAACAACTGTTTTTATACTTATATATACAACATTCCTTTATAGTGCAAGTTATGTTTTTGTTACAAACTATATATGTACAATATTTACCTTCATAAAATATGAATTTATTAAATTAAAAGTTTTGTTAAATTAAAACATATTAGGGGCTATGCATTTCAACAATTACAGTTAATGACCCAAATGGTAATTTGATATATGGGTCTAGGCTATTCTTGTGTACTGTCATTAGACCCTCCTGCCTCACTGTTCAGTAGTACTGGATAATCTGATGTGCCACTCTGAACAGCTCCAGACACAAAAGCCTCAAAAAGTTATTATATGTGTGTGCATCAGTTTTACCTGACCTCACACCAGATGCCTCACCAGGGTACACACCACCACTTAGAAATGAGGATCACCACTCAACCCCTGAGACAACTGTTCCGTCTGACCTTACTCCAGATATCTCGCCACTAACTATTTCACCAGCCAGAAGTGAGGATGAATTCCAAAATTCACAGATGTGCACACCATTACCATCTCCATCAGTGCCGGTCAATGAACAGTCGCAGTGTGACTCAACATCACTACCACTCCCACTAGAGATAACCATTGACACAGATGAACATATAGCATCTGGAGGTGATGACCTTCCTAAAAAAGTTACTTGAAAAAAAACATATATTCTTTGTTTAGATGGCATAGTGGGTCACGAATGTATGTCAGTAGGTCAAAAGAGAATCAGTTTTTTGTTTTCGATAACACTGCTAATATTCGTCATATTCACAACATCAAGAAGAGCCAGTTTTGGGATGATTGTGGGGCCTGGGTGAGTGGTCCCACAAACACTGCCATGTTTTTGCGTAGCGTTACAGGAAAACTAACTGAGGTAGTACTGCATGACAACCTGTATGGAACTGTGTTCCATAAAAGAACAGATGGTGGGAGGCAACGAATTGTCACCCCACTGGAGCCCCAACCACACCCAGAGTCCATACACAGTTCTATACAGGGCTTATGCTAAACATACACAGAGTGGATAGTATAAATGCAGGATATCATGGATTGAGCAAAATATGATTATGGCATTTCTAGATGGCAAGCAGAAGGTTGCAGTTGCAGAGGTTATAGGTACATTTCCAGGTCGGGCGCCTCATGGAAGCAGCAAACATTGTAGCAGAAATTACATTCCTACCAAAGGAGCTGTAATTGATAACATAAAGGAGCAAGTTCCGCACAAGCCCCCCAAACCAGGTGTGGCAGAGACTGGCTGATTCTGGAGAGATGGGTGGTCCCAGGTCGCGAAAGCAAGTAGCAAATATGAGGTATAGGGAGAAAAAGCGAAGACAGCAGCTATCACAGAAAAACCAGGTTGATTTCACTGACTACATGCAGAACATTGAGACAATGGTAAAGACCCATGAATTTGAGCAGCGAGTAGAAATTTTGAAGGACAAGGTGCCTGAAATAATTGTATATACAGAGAACCAGCTGCTTGACATCAAACGTTTCTGCTGCTCTGCTCCACTCGCCCACTCTACTGTTCTTGGCGTTGACAAGACTTAACTTAGGCGACTTCCATGTTACCATTTGTGTCTTTTGGCAACAGTGTTCGGCAGTAGTGACTTTTTAAGTTATAACAGCTTCTTCAGCCACCTTGCTGGTAAGCTACGAGGGACACCATCACACTCCATCTTTGGCACAGATGATGAGAAGGCAATGAAGCAAGCCATGCAAGCAGCTTTTCCAGATTCTAACCTACTCAATTGCAGCTTGCACCTAAAACAGAATGTAGACGCCTACCTAAAAGACAAGATTGGTGTGTACCATAAACTAAAGACCGTTCATCTATCATCACCTCAATATTTGGGCCGAGTCAGCGAGTGGCATCACAAGTGCTGATGAGGATGTCACATTCAACCACGCATTAAAGAAGACAGAGGATTTAATCAATATGCTGCACCATCCTTTAACACATATTTTCAAGTGTATTTTCAACATATTATCGCCTTTTTAGTGTGTCGCCGTTTTGGTGTGTCTCCGTTTTGGATCTGTCGCCGTTTTGACCTGTACCCATGTATAAACCTTATTGCCTAGGCTAATGCGTGGGCCTAATCCAGATCTGCAGCTTGGGCTTGGCTGTCTCAATATTACAATAAAACAGGCTAGGTCGCTAATACTCGCTATCCAGGTATAAATAAGTTAGTGGATGGATCTAGTAACAGGGATAATTTAGTTTAGTGTTACCCGTCAGGTAGGGCCACTACGCCAAATTCGAATGGAACCGGAGGGTTACCACAAGTGATGATAAAAGTTGCGAATTTTATTACTCCAATGTGAAGTACATAACTGAAATTTGGCGAGCTGCACACACATATCTCCTACGTGCCACCAACAGCCCGCTTGGTTACCAACACTACATACATTTTGGTCGTGCGTGGTCGTTCGTGGTCGTGTGCCTTTTAGTCATACCGATTCCGTCGCTGGCAAACAAACAAGCAGTTGCTCACTGTGTTATCGCTCACGTAACTGCATGAGTCATGGATCGTTAGGCCTAGGTCTAGGACGAGAATTACATCTGCCGTAAGTATATCGACATGAAGGTATTTTATTTTCAAGCTGATGACATTTTGAATATAATGCAGATTGTTTCCGTCTGTAGATATTGCACGCCTTGTAATATTAATCAACAAGCATTCAAGCAAGGCAAGGCCAAGGGCTAACATAAATGATAATAAAGCAGAAGCAAGTTAAACAATCACTGAATCAGTTGGCAAAGACAAAGTGTCTTTACACACGAAGGGAATTTCACCCTACCAGATATGGCCAGAAGTCCACATGGAGAAATCCCCAAACTAACAATTTCACTTAAAGGAGTACTTGATCAACTTTCCAAAATTAACATTTCTATATCGCAAGGACCAGATGGCATTCCACCATGGTTCTTAAACAGATATGCCTCTCATCTAACACCAGTAATACGTGACATTTTCCAATCATCTGTTGACTCTGGACAAGTCCCCAATACCTGGAAAGAAGCCAATGGAACAGCAATTTTTTAGAAAGGAAGTAGAGCAGAAACATCTAACTACAGACCAATATCCTTAACACCTGTGGTTTCTAATCTTCTTGAACACATCATACATAGTCACATTATGAAATGCCTTGAACAGCACCACATTCTAACTGACCACCAACATGGCTTCCGTGCCAAAAGATCAGCTGAAACACAATTAATTCAAACAATCCATGACATAAGCAAATCACTTGATGAGAAGAAATCTGTAGACATGGCCATCCTTGACTTCACCAAAGCATTCGATAAAGTTCCACATAAAAGACTAATCCACAAACTCAAACGCTATGGCATCACAGGCCCACTATCATCATGGATAAATACCTTCCTTACAGGAAGAACTCAACGGGTTGTTATAAATGGATCGAAGTCAACATCAACTCAAGTCATTTCTGGGGTACCACAGGGCACAGTACTGGGGCCCCTACTTTTCCTACTTTACATAAATGACCTGCCAGACAATCTCTCCTCAACTATTCGCCTTTTTGCAGACGACTGCCTGTTATATTCACCGATTAAAACTGACCAAGACACATCTGTCCTCCAAAACGATCTGCTCAAACTTGAGAAATGGCAACACATGTGGCTTATGAAATTCAACCCCACTAAATGTTATACAGTGACAATAGCCTCAAGAAAACCGACACCAAATCTCTACACCTTCTGCGAACAATAACTTAAACCTGTTGAATCACACTGTTATCTTGGCATACATATATCAAATACATTAAATTGGACAATACAAAGCAACTCAGTCACAAAAAAAGCACAACAGACTTTGGGAATTATTAGAAGAAATTTAAATAAATGCCCAACCCAAATCAAGTCCATAGCCTACACAACCCTTGTCCACCCTATACTTGAATATGCGTCAGCATCATGAAATCCACATTGCCTAAGAAATATATTTTGTAAGAACAACTATTCTAGAGAGCCAGGAACGGTAACACAACTCCTTAAAGATCTCCAGTGGGACACCCTCCAATCAAGAAGAAAAACCCAGACTTAGCATATTATATAAAATGGAACTTAACCTCATAGATATCCCACTAGATCAATACACCAAACACCTGATGCTCACGTAAACATAATAAACATTTAGTACAAATCAGGCACTCGACAAACATTTGGAAACAGCTTTTTCCCAGTTACAATAAAAGAGTGGCATTCTCTACCTCCAAGCATTGTATCAAGTACATCACTGAATTCATTCCAGATTAGTCTAGCCCAGCATGTACAAAATTAATCCATAAGAGCCACCATGCGCCATAGGACATTTTGCCAGTCAAAATACAGATACAGACAGGGCTAAGCCTAAGCCTAGGGCTAAGCCATGGCTAGGTATGGGCGGCAGCACCGCTCAGCAGAAATGGCGCAGGTTTTTTGCCGCGCAGTCGATCTGCTGGATCACATGGTCTCGGAAAACGTCGTGGATCTCGATATGCATACTAATTTTGTTTACTGTTGACATTTATGTCGACCAATGAATGCCATCAGAAGATGCTCGGCGGGTAAAATCTGTTACATTGTATTCGACCGGGCAAGATTAAGGTTGGTGAACTTTGCGTTGTGTTTACTTACATAAATATTAATATATTTTAGCGTGTATCTTTAAAATGCTTAGGTGTCTTTGTGAATCTAGAATCCTAGCTATCGCTCATTCTACGTGCGCGATGCGGTAACGCACGACCGCAGCGGTGCAGACTAGCGCAAACCGGGTCACTATTTGGGCTTCAAATGTGCGCTAAGACACAATATTTTCGTAATATAAATATGCCTAGGATGATGTTGAATGATGGAACTTACGCTCTGATGTATCAAAGTTAGGTAAAACACAAGTTATAACAGCAAAATAGAGGTGGGTCTGGATTCTACACAAGTGCCCTAGCTTTCATATGGTATACCTATGAATCTTCTATATCCATGCGGAACGCAAGGAAGACTAATCTTAGTCTTAGATGACCGGTAGCGATATTGTATTCTGGGACTGTGCCATCCCCACTTTTATCAGTTAAATGTTAGAAAGTTGTGATTGGATATTTGTTATATATGCAATACTGTTTTCTAGTAATCAATATTTTTAGGACAACAAGTTAAGAAATTTCGAAAACAGTGAAATTAACGCGATGTCTATTGATGTCACATCTCTTCTTCTTCCAATACACGCCTAGCCTCAACATGCTGTGGATACAGGCGGTGCCATAGCATGGCAGGCGAACAGGATTTTGTTTGTTTGTTTTTACAGTGCAATATATAAGAACACAAATTATCGTATAAATAAACAGAAATACGTGCAGAAGAACTTGTAAACACTAAAACATGGGGTAGTGCAAAGTCTGGATGTTGCTTTTAAACGCATCCAGGCTGTTTTGATTTACAATATATTGAGGGAGGGAATTCCAAAGTCGAATGGTACTGGGGAAAAAAGAATACAAGTGGTAGTTGCATCTGGAGTGAGGGATAAGGTAAGATAAGGAATGTTGTTTTCTAGTGACTATATTTACAGGAATAAGGTATTGGTTTGCTGGTATACCCACTAGGCCATTTGCTATCTTGTACATCATACATAGTTTTGCATCGGTTCTTCTGTCTGATAGGGATCTCCATCCTAATGTCTGGAGCATGTCTGTTACACTTGAGGTATTGTGGTGGCGATATAAGACATATCGGGCTGCACAGCGTTGAATCATTTCTAGTTTGTTGATTTGTGTGAGGGTATAGGGATCCCAGACAGTACAGCTGTTCTCCACGATGGGTCTGACAACGGTGAAGTAGGCCTGAGTTTTTATTTTAATTGACGGAACTTTGAGATTTCTGCGGAGAAAGCCTAGTGATCTATTTGCTTTTAGACAAATGTTATTTATGTGGGCATTCCACCGGAGATCTGAGGTTATGGTTACACCAAGATATTTTACCTGTGAAACAGTTTCTAGTGTTTGACCATGAAGCATGTATTGGTTGCTAATGACAGTTTTGTTTCTTGTTACAGGTATGACATGGCATTTTTGAAGATTGAATTCCATGTTCCAGGTTATGGCCCATTTTCCAAGTTTGTGAAGATCTTCCTGGAGCACAGCTGTATTTGTCTTAGGCTTAAGGCTATATACATTATGGTGTCATCAGCAAAAGTCTAACTGTGGATGTGATATTGTCTTGGATGTCATTTATGTAAAAGAGGAATAGACAAGGGCCAAGTACAGAGCCTTGTGGTACTCCTGATGTTACGGGTACCTCAGAGGAGGCCTCGCCCTCTATTATGACTCTGAGTTCTGTCTGTTAAAAATTATTGAATCCAGGAATTTGTTTTGCATTGGATGCCATAGTGATGGAGTTTGTAAATCAGTTTTTTTATGGCTGACCTTATCAAATGCTTTAGAGAAATCCATCACTATGACATCCGTTTGCGTGCCAGACTGCATATGGGTAACTAAGTCATGTATGAACTGAATAAGCTGTGTCTCGTAAGATACTTGGGAGCGAAAGCCATGTTGAAGATGATAAAGAATGTTGTGTGAATGTGCATGTTTCATTATACTACTAACCAAGATATGTTCCATTAGTTTTGATGCTATGCATGTCAGGGAAATGGGCCTATAATTTTAAGCTATGTATTTTTGACCATTCTTGAAAATAGGTGAGACATTTGCTTTTAGCCAGTCTGTGGGGACTTCTGTAGCATATGACTTCTGAAAGATTAAAGTTAGCGATGGCGCAATTTCAACAGCCAGTTCTTTTAGAATCCTTGGGTTGATGTTGTCTGGTCCTTGTGCTTTATAAGGTGTAAGATTTTGTAGGAGTTTTAGTACACCAGCTTCTGTAATTTCTATTTCTGGCATTTCTGGTAGTGTTGGATTTGGTAGTTTGGTTACTTGGGGAGATGGGTCATCTGTAAAGACTGATTGAAACTGCTGATTTAGTATCTCCGCTTTGGCTTTAGGGTTTGAGTGTAGGATTCCATTTTGTTTGAGAGGCGATACCCCTGTGTGGTTTGTACGGCAGTGTTTCAGGTGAGTCCAGAATCTCTTAGCATAACCTTGTTTTTGTTGACTATCTTCAGTAGAGGTGACAATTTCATTTATATAGTTCCAGTAGGCAGTTCTCAGTTGTTGCTGTATAGTTTGTTTTAGATGTTTGTATTTTGGAGTGTGCTTGTGACATTTGTACATTCTGTCCCTTTTCTGCATAAGTTTCTTTAGTGTTGGTGTAATCCAGGGGTATCCGTCCCTACATCTAGCCATTCTGGATGGTTTATACAACCCAGTACCTTTGACAATGCTATCCCGAAACATACACCACAACTTGTTTGCAATATTTTGTTCATAGCAATTTTGAAGATTTTTGCTTACATCTTTCATATGTTTTCTAAATTTGTCCCAGCCTGCCTTATTGAAAAGGGGAATATTTCTAGGTTTCTGTTTGTGTTTCATTGGATTTATGTCTAGCTCTGTGTAGCAACAGTCATGGTCTGAGATTCCTGGTAATATCTCTGTTCGATTGACGTTGGTAGGGTTATTTGTGATCATTAAGTCTACAGTGTTTTCTCCCCTTGTTGGCTTGTCTATAATCTGGATAAGGCCAAGGTCATCTAGAATGTTTCGAAATTTATCATGAAGTAGTACGTTTTGGCAGTTTGGTTTTAGCATTCCATTCTGCCAGTCCCATCCAGGAAAATATAAATCTCCTGCAATGAATAAGTGTTGCTTTTGATTTACTCTGCCTAGAGATATTTCAAATTGTTCTATGCTGTGTTCATCATTTACATCAGGTCTGCTGTAGGCACATATATGAAGTAATTTACAACCAGCTATGCTAATCTTAGCCCAAATGATTTCGCAGTCTGTCTCTAATTCAAATTCCTCTTCACTAAGCAGGTCAGAATGTATTGCAACGAATACTCCTCCTCCTCTCTGTTCTTCTGTTCTGTCCTTTCTATATACATTGAATTTATCTGGGAAATATTCAGAATCTAAAATGCTATTGCTAAGCCAGGATTCAGTGCCAATAATTATGTCTGGTTTAGAGCTATCAATGAGTGAAAGAAATTCTGCCTTCTTGTTTTTTAGTGATTGACAATTTAGGTTGATGATTCTCAATGGTTTTTTTAGTGTTAGGAGTATAACGGTAATTGTGCTGTTTCCGTTGATTCGAAGGAGATGATGTATGTACTGGAGGTCCTAACCCTGCTGATGTTGTAGGGAGTTGAATAGAGTCATCATTTGATTGAGAGATGTGTTGATATATATTTTCAGAAAGTTCAATATCGTCATAATTGAAAAGGGTACTACTGAAATTAGGCATTCCACATTTTAGGCAATTCCATGATGTGTTGGTGTTTTGCTTCGTTTCATATATTGTGTCTGACATTTTCACATTGCGTGTGGAACCAAGTATTACAGTAGTCGCAACAAATTGCTTTCTGTTTCCATGTTACTGTTTTTTGGCAAACACCACAAGGGTACTTGGGTGCTCTGGGGCCGGGATTGAATTCAATGTCGTTTGCCAGTACAAGAAGATATAGCATAAAGTATGATGGGAATTTTGTGGGGTTTGCTCTGGACAATGCCTTGATGAGAGAAATCGATCCTGATGTGTTTACAGAAATTTCATGTGAAGTTGCATAACAGTCATTCGTACTATTTTTAATCTCTACAAATACAACCATGAGAAAAACAACACTCAGGTAAAACATCCTGTAAATGTAAAACCTGTCTGTCTATCTGTATTTTGACTGGCAAAATGTCCTATGGACACAGTGCGCATGGTGGCTCTTATGGGTTAATTTTTTACATGTTGGGCTAGACTAATCTGGAATGAATTCAGTGATGTACTTGATACAATGCTTGGAGGTAGAGAATTCCACTCTTTTATTGTGACTGGGAAAAAGCTGTTTCCAAATATGTTTGTCGAGTGCCTGATTTGTACTAACTGTTTATTATGTTTACGTGAGCATCTGGTGTTGCGTTTGATGTATTGATCTAGTGGGATATCTATGAGGCTATGTTCCATTTTATATAATATGCTAAGTCTTTGGATTTTTCTTCTTGATTGGAGGGTGTCCCACTGGAGATTTTTAAGGAGTTGTGTTACCGTTCCTGGCTCTCTAGAATAGTTGTTCTTACAAAATCTGGCGGCTTGTCTCTGGGTTCTTTCTATGAGTTTGATATTTCTTAGGCAATGTGGATCCCATGATGCAGACGCATATTCAAGTATAGGGCGGACAAGGGTTGTGTAGGCTATGGACTTGATTTGGGTTGGGTATCTATTTAAATTTCTTCTAATAATTCCCAATGTCTGTTGTGCTTTTTTGTGACTGAGTTGCTTTGTATTGTCCAATTTAATGTATTTGATATATGTATGCCAAGATAACAGTGTGATTCAACAGGTTTAAGTTATTGTCTGCAGAAGGTGTAGAGATTTGGTGTCGGTTTTCTTGAGGCTATTGTCATTGTATAACCTTTATTGGGGTTGAATTTCGTAAGCCACGCGTCTTGCCATTTCTCAAGTTTGAGCAGATCGTTTTGGAGGACAGATGTGTCTTGGTCAGTTTTAATCGGTGAATATAACAGGCAGTCGTCTGCAAAAAGGCGAATAGTTGAGGAAAGATTGTCTGGCAGGTCATTTATGTAAAGTAGGAAAAGAAGGGGCCCCAGTACTGTGCCCTGTGGTACCCCAGAAATTACTTGAGTTGATGTTGACTTCGATCCATTTATAACAACCCGTTGAGTTCTTCCTGTAAGGAAGGTATTTATCCATGATGATAGTGGGCCTGTGATGCCATAGTGTTTGAGTTTGTGGATTAGTCTTTTATGTGGAACTTTATAGAATGCTTTGGTGAAGTCAAGGATGGCCATGTCTACAGATTTCTTCTCATCAAGTGATTTGCTTATGTCATGGATTGTTTGAATTAATTGTGTTTCAGTTGATCTTTTGGCACGGAAGCCATGTTGGTGGTCAGTTAGAATGTGGTGCTGTTCAAGGTGTTTCATAATGTGAGTATGATGATGTGTTCAAGAAGTTTAGAAACCACAGGTGTTAAGGATATTGGTCTGTAGTTACATGTTTCTGCTCTACTTCCTTTCTTAAAAATTGCTGTTCCATTGGCTTCTTTCCAGGTATTGGGGACTTGTCCAGAGTCAACAGATGATTGGAAAATGTCACGTATTACTGGTGTTAGATGAGAGGCATATCTGTTTAAGAACCATGGTGGAATGCCATCTGGTCCTTGCGATATAGAAATGTTAATTTTGGAAAGTTGATCAAGTACTCCTTTAAGTGAAATTGTTAGTTTGGGGATTTCTCCATGTGGACTTCTGGCCATATCTGGTAGGGTGGAATTTCCTTCGTGTGTAAAGACAATTTGGAACTGAATGTTTAAGGCTTCTGCTTTATGTTTGTCGTCGCTAATGATGTTACCCGCAATGTTAAGGTCCCCAATGCCCTGGTTATCCTGTCTAAGTTTAGAAATGAAGCTCCAAAATGATTTAGGTTTCTCTGTTATTGTTGTTGTCAGGAATTGACTTATGTAGGATAGTCTAGCAGAACGAAGGCGTTTATGCATGTTTCTCCTGATGTCACACAATTCTTTCCAGTCTTCTGGATTTCTAGTTCTTTTTGCTTTGTTATATATATGTTTCTTTCTTTTACACATCTTTATTGAACCAGGGAAGATTGTGTCTTGAAGTAGTAAGACGGTGCGATACATATTGGTTCATAATGTTGATGATTTTCGTGGAAACAAGATTCCACTTGTCATTGACTGTCATATTTTGGTTTTGAGAGAAGTATTTATGTGTAAAGTTTTCAAGAGATTTCTGGATGTTAATGTTGTCGGCTTTATTTCTAATGAAGACTTTGCGTTTGGGCGAGATGTTTACATCAATGATGACTGTGCTATGGTCTGCTATTCCGTCTACTACAGTTATCTTCTTTATTAACCCAGGTCTATTGGTGAAGACAAGATCTAAAATATTATTGGCATTTCCCTGTCTGTGTGTGGGTTCTTTGACATGTTGGATCAGCCCATGTTCCTCTGTAAAAGAGAGTAATTTATTGGCAGCAGTTGTACTGTATCCATTGTTAGGTGTGACTTGGTGAATTTCCCAATTGATGTTAGGGAGGTTGAAATCGCCAGTAATTATGACATTATGTGTGTTGATCTTGCTACCTAATTTAGAAAGGGCTAGGTCTAGTTCTTCGATTTTAGTTCCATGAGAGTCATTTGGGGCACGATAGAGGGTACACATGATTATTGGTTTCATTCCTGTTATCTGGGTTTCAGTCCAAATGCTCTCACTGTTAGTGTCTAGGTCTGGTAGGTGGCTTGTGATGAGGTCATCTTTTGATATTACCCCCCCCCCCCTCCAGTAGTGTCTGTTTCTCTGTCCTTTCTAAAGACGTTAAAGTTGCTTGGGAATATTTCTCCATTTTTTATTGAGGGATCTAACCATGATTCAGTGCCACAGATGATGTATGGGTTGTGTAGATTGTTTAGTGCTTCGATGTCTGAGGCTTTCTTTTTAACCCTTTGGCAGTTTATGAGGATGCATCTGAAGTTTGGTCTCTTTTTCGGTCTATATGCTTTCTTGCTATTAGTTGTATTGTTGTTGGTGGTTTCGTTTAGGTTATGACTGTTACTGTCCAGAGGATAAAAGGGATTTGCCGTTAGGATTTCTGTATCTGTGAAGAAAAAATTTGTGAAGTTTAAGTTGTTGCATTCGGGGAAGGCTCACGAACATGTGGAATTTATTAATCGTTTGTATTCATTGTCATCTATTGCACAGCATTGTGTGTGGATCCAGTTTAGGCAGTGGTCGCACTGAATTGCTTTATGGTCATTTAGGACATCCCCATGGCAAATGCCACAGGGTGCTGAGCAATTTGAACAGTGCCATGGTACATTTAGGTTTCTGTAAGTGTTGTTAAATTCTTGTCTGGATATCCTGGCGCATTTGATGTGTGTTGATCTATTACAATCATTACAAGTTAGGATGAGTGCATTAGACTTTAGTGATTTCTTATATGAGTGACATTTAGAGGGGCCTGGATTTAGTTGAACATCTCCTGATAGCATGATGCATAGAAGTATGGAGAATTTTGTTGTTGTCCTCGGTTTGTACGGTAGAGGAGTGATCAGTAATCCAGTGGAGGTGCTGGATATTTCTGTTAGTCAGGAAGTGCTACAGTATGGATGGTACTGCTATGTGCTATAGGACACAAGCAAAATAGTAGATAGTGTAGAAGAAAGACTTGAACTGGAAATGTAAAGTCTTCGTCCCAGGGCCTACATGTACTGGGCATACAAAGAGCAGCACCATTTACGAGGCCACGTTAGGCAGACCCAAGCCAGGAATTGTTTTCTTATATTTTAAACTTATACTAAGACAGGAGTATAACTAATTCCTATGTTTATGTACCAGTCTCAGTGTATTTTAACCGATTTGCATGTAGATTAATGGATGATAGGTGCCTTGGTTACCAGTTGTTTATTGGGCAATAATACAGTGTCTTGATAAATAATGTTCGTTTTAGAAAGAAATGGGTGTTTTTATAGTATTTGTGTTGGTCACAGGACGCCAACTAATAGCACTTATCGAACACCTTACCATAATATAAATCAAATTAAAAACAAGTAAAATAATAACATTAATAGAAAATGATTTAAAATTGTCCTGTTCGCGCCACCAGCCTAGCTTCCGTCTTCCATTCACTTCTGTGACTGGCTGTGCGCTCTACTTCCTTTTCAATCAATATAGGAATACGTTCTTAATCTGAACAATCCACATTTTCAAACAGTTCAGTTTAGTAAGTTAATAAAATGTAATACGTGTATATTATTATTGTGTTTGTATCAGTATTTTTATGATAGAAATTACGAAGAGTTAATATTTCCACTTTAATTTTAACAAGATTGCCACCCAGAGAATTAACTCTAGGTAGCAGGTGGACAAGGAAGCCCTTGGCTTATCGAGAGTCCGACTTTTTTATCTATGTGTATCCCACCCGTCTGAGGTATGTGTCGATTTTATTTTTAAACATATTCACGCTACTAGCACCCACACAATCAGCAGGTAATCTGTTCCATTAATTTACAGTCCTTTGTGAAAATGAAAACTTTCTTATATCCAATCTACTCTGCTCCTTTGCTAATGCAAGATCATGTCCTCTAGTCCTTCTATCTTTCTTAACTGAGAAAAACATATTTCTATCAATATTTTCATAACCCTTCAATATTTTAAACACTTCTATCTGATCTCCTCTCAATCTCCTGGTCTCTAGTGTTGTTAAACCGCATTTTTTTAGGCGTATTTCATAACTAAGATCCCTCAGATTTGGTATCATTTTAGTTGCTCTCCTCTGCACTCTTTCTAGCATATCTATGTCCTTCCTGCGATATGGCCTCCACGCTTGAATACAATATTCTAAATGAGGCCTAACTATTGTTTTGTACAGCGGTATTATTAGCTCTTTTTCCTTATACGTTATGTTTCGCCTAATTAATCCAAGGATTTGATTTCCCTTTGAAGCTGCAATTCCGCACTGCTCTGAAATCTTCATATCAGCACTAACGGTTAACCCTAAGTCCTTTTCTTTTATAGTAGTACTTAGTACAGTACCCCCCATTGTATATTCTACCTCTTCGTTCCCATGTCCTATGTGGAGGCATTTACATTTCCCAAAATTTAACATCATTTGCCACTTTTCAGACCATTTGATCAACCTGTCAAGATCATCTTGTAAATGCTGTCTATCTCCATCACTTTTAATCCTTCTAAACACTTTTGTATCATCCGCAAATTTCAACACATTGCTTGTTATTTCATCATCCAAATCGTTGATGTATATTAAGAATAATATAGGACCTAATACTGATCCCTGTGGTACCCCACTCAATACCGATTTCCAGTTTGAAGCCTCCCCATCAACTACTACACGTTGTCTTCTGTCAATCAGCCATTGTTCTATCCAGTTTATTATACCATTTCCTATGCCATGGGCCTTTAGCTTAAGGAGTAATCTTTGATGTGGTACTTTGTCGAAAGCTTTTTGAAAATCTAAATAGATAATATCTACTGGTGATCCCTCATCTACCCACCTAGTGATGTCTTCCAAAAAACATAACATATTTGTTAAGCATGACCTCGCTTTTAAAAACCCATGTTGAGATGGGTTTATCAAGTTATGTTTAACAAGAAAATCCACCATGTGATCTTTAATTAGTCTTTCTAATAATTTGCAAATCACTGATGTTAAACTCACTGGTCTATAGTTCTCTGACTTGTTTCTCGAACCTTTTTTGAATAACGGTATAATGTTTGCTTCTTTCCATTCTAAAGGAACCACTCCCTCTTCTAATGACAAGTTGAAAACTGTTGCAAGTGGTATGCTAATTTGTTCTACAATTTCCAGTAGTAGTTTGGGTGGAATACCATCCACTCCAGGTGATTTATTCTCCTTCATAGCCCTTATTTTCTTAGCTACCATTTCCGGGGTTACAATTAATTGTCCTAAATAGTCTGAATCTGCCCCCTTGAACTTAGCCTCTGGTATTGGCAGTGAACTAATATCTTCCATGGTAAACACTGAACTAAAGTACTCATTCAGGTCTTCTGCCATTATGAATCCCTCTGATATTATATTTCCAGCACCATCTTCTAGAGGACCGACCTTATCTTGAACTTTCTGTTTGCTTCGAACATACGCATAAAAACTCTTGCTTCACCTGACACCTGTATTCCTGTAATCATATATTATTGTAATTCACATTTTATAATTCAGTCTATAGTCATGTTGACTATCCATTTTGTTGATGTTAATAATATTTACTGTTTTGTTTGTGATGTTTTATGTGAATCATAATATATTGTTGTGATTTGTATTTCATGCCACAAATACTTAGGAATTCTAGTGGTGAAGAATAAAGATAAGTTACGATATGTCAAACAATCTTGCATGCTCACATACAAGGACAGAATGTTCACACTGTCGCCTCCACGTGGCTTCTGTCGTGAATCACAACACCGAAGTGATATCAATGTTGTGTGCACTAAGAAAAGTGTGGTATTATTACGATTAAATTACTGTGTAAATATGTGCAGAAATGTACTGTTTTTTATATTTTATTTTCAGAATTGATTCCGAAGCACGCAAGGCCAAGCTGCTAATTGCTGGGCACAGTTTTGTGCGTCGCATGTCAGAAGCGTGTACCAGCAATGCTGAGTACAGCTATTTCTGTCCCGACCTTCTCCTGTCTTGTATGTTTGACAAGGTTGTCTTTCTAGGAAAGGGGGGATTTACCTTGGGTGGTTTGTTCCATGAATTTGGAGCTGTGTGTGCAGAGGCGCCAAATTTGTTTTAATCGACATAGGAACGAATGATCTATGCAATGGCTGTGCACCTGAAGAATTGGCAGAAGGTATTATGTCATTTGCTCACAAACTGACCTCAATACCTTTTGTGTTACAGGTAGTGATATGTCATAATCTAACACGAATTCCTAAGTCCGGCAGCCACTATGTTGTTCCAAATGATTTTGACCAAGCCCGGCACATTGTTAGTACACGAATAGCCCAGCTGATCACTGATTCAAATAAAATTAATTTCTGGGCACATCGTGAATTGTTTCTTCCAAAGCATTTTGCAAGAGATGGGAGTGCACGTGAATACCATTGGCATGAAGAGATATGTCAGTAGCATGAGGAGAGCAGCTATTATAGCTTTCAAGCGATGCCAACAGCAGGTTTAGCTGCTTTCTTCATGCTACAACATGTGCACTCTGTCACTATTTTTTCTAATACATTTTTTTTTCTTCAAAATTGTCATTTCAAAAATCAATTCAGCCAAAAACAACCATTGTGAATCAAAATTACTTTTCAAAACACAACTGCAAAACATAGTATTTGGCATATCACTACTTCACTTGCATCAACTTTGTCTAGATCATTTGTTTCTGTGTTGATGATGAACACCTTTGGCTTTGATGTCACTCTATACATAACTTCAACTGCATGCAATACACCATCCATATTAAGTCTTAATCCTCCTTGGCAGACAACCTTTCATTCATATATATACAGCTCAAAATTTGCAATTGTTTTTCTTTACTTTTCAAAATTAAATTCTGATTCAGTTAGAAATCATCATTGTTAACATATTCTAAGAATATTTATTTATTTAGAAATTGCTATTGTATTTGTAAAGTAAATTTTAAAATTACTGACTTACCTACGCACGAGACTGTGCCTAACAGGAAACAGCCGTGGGCCTGCACCAATGTCAATAATGGCAAGTGCTTGCATGGGTCAACTCTTCAGGAATTAACAAAGCTCTTTGATCTCTGCAGAAGTGTCTGGCATCATAGTCGCTTCATATCCATTGCTCAACTAAAATTTACGTGGAATAACAATGTGCACACTTCAAGAACATTGCTACATGACTTTGGGAAATGTAAACGTCGCTACTAGGATGTTTCCGTTCTTCAACAACTGGCAGAGTTGTGATATCAGCAGAAATGGGTAGTGCGGCTATAGTTATGCTTACATCACATCCGTTGCTCAACTGGCAGTTATGTGCAGTGAAAATATGCTCACATAATGGAACCTGCTATTCAACTGGGAATTGTAGACATTGCTCCTTGCATGGGTCGACTCATCAGCAACTGGCAGAGTTCTCTGATCATGGTAGAAGTGGCTGGTGTCGTAGCAAACCCAGTGCATACTTTCGTGGACTTTCACACACAAATTACGAACTTCAGTGCATATTGCATGGACTTATGCATATTACTTATCGTGACTTATGAACTATAATTCAGTGCATATTGCAAGTACTTACGCATGTTACCTATCGTGAAGGTATGAACTTCAGTGCATGTTGCACAGACTTATGCACGTTACCGATCGTGAAATTATGAACATTTATATAATAACCTGGTGTTTTGGACATTAACCTTTGTAAAATATTATGAATGGTGCTGCACTGTTTACGTTATAATAAATTGCCTTGATGGTTTTTCCAATGATATCATGTTTTGTAAGATTTTTCACACTCAGTTATAGGAGCCAAGTTAACTTTAACCTCCCCCACCATTACTTGATTGACCTATAAAATGTGTTCTTTTTATTTCCATGGTGAACTCATTTTGAATTCAGTCAAAATTTAGGGGAGTGATACATGTCCAATGTAAATCTGCTACCCACTGTTCAGTGAAAGGTCCTCTAGTGCACAAAATGGTTCGGCAAATATTATTCTACTAATCCCTGTTCATAGGTCAACTGTGAGCACTATTTTAAATTAATAGGCCATGTTAAAAGAGGTATGTACAAGTTTACATAGCATGAAATTATATATTAACAACTTACATCCCTTGATTTCGCCACTTTCTAATTAATTTGTACTACTAGTAGGTTGTATTAAAAAATGGTACTTACAAGGTCACAGTTCATTAAAGTTTATTTGTATTATTGTCTTTGACATTTGTAATCCCTCAAACGTCCAGTGTGCACATTTATTTATTAATTACGCCATTAATTTCAGTACATACGTCAAATGTGAAATATAAGTCAAAGAAATAGGTCATGTTCTAATAGCCATTTACAAGTTTACATAGCATTAAAGTCATTATATTAGCAACTTTTGCACCCAAATGATAATTGCCAATTTCCTAATTCATTTTCACCTAAATTATGTCATTTATATGGAATTAATCCCAGTATGTAGGTCAAATCTAGGTCAAAATGTATGCATCTGGTGACTAGAAGCAGCTGTTCAAGATTGTTGCCAAGCTCCTACACACTGATAATGACGCACCACTACCGCCATGTGACTCGTCTGACACACTGGCAATGCGGTTCTCGGATTTCTTATCTGAACTGAATCAGAATGTCATCACTGTAAATGCCTCTGCTGAGGATGCACCGCAGACGTGTCTGCTGACTGCATTTGAGCCAGCCACCGAGGTTGAAATTTAAATGTTGTTTAAGTCATCGCCACTGAAATCTTGTGAACTTGACCCCATTCCGACATGGCTTATAGGCTGTGCGCACGATGTTGTACCTGTGCTCATGACAATTGTTAACCTGTCTCTGAGAACAGGGGTAATGCCTTCGCACTTGAAGGAAGCGCACATAAGGCCAGTACTCAAGAAACCGAGTCTAGACAAAACTGTCTTAAATAACTACCGACCCGTGTCAAATCTACCCTATCTATCGAAGACAATAGAACGTGTCGTTGCTGCGAGATTGTCAGCTCACATGTCGGAGCACAATCTCTGTGAGCCCTATCAGTCAGCGTATAAGCCGAATCACAGCGTTGAGACGGCCCTTGTCTGTGTGCAGAATCACGCAATGGACAATCAGAATGTTGTCATCATGGTTCTCCTTGATCTATCGGCTGCGTTTGACACCGTCGACCATGACGTGATGTTGTATAGACTCTCACATGCTATCGGAGTGGTCCAAGATACACTGGACTGGTTTAAGTCATACCTGAGTGACAGAGTCCAGTCTGTCCACATTCATTGTGCTACATCGCCTGCTCGTCCTCTGGTATACGGGGTACCACAAGGCTCCGTGCTGGGTCCTCAGCTGTTCTCCATCTATGTAGCACCAGTTGCTAAGATTATTCGTACAATTTGATGTCATTTCTACGCGGATGATACTCAACTCTACATTCCAGTGAAACCCCACCAAGAGGACATTGCTGCGGCTGTCGTCCGCATTGAAGAATGTGACGCGGAGATCAGGACGTGGATGATGACAAACTTTTTAATGTTGAATGACTCAAAGACAGAAGTCATCGTGTTCGGCTCTGCGCAACAACTAAAAAAAATTGAGCTGCGCACACTATGCATTGGAGACTGTTTGGTCAACGTAACTCAGAATGTACAGAATCTTGGTGTACAGTTCGATGTCGAGATGACGATGGAGACGCACGTGACTGATGTCTGTAGATCTGCAATTTTCCATCTCCGAACTATTGCAAGAATAAGACGTTATCTAACACTTGCAGCGGCAGAACAAGTCATACATGCGTTTGTTACCAGCAGACTCGACGTTCGCAATGCATTACTCCACCGACTGCCTGTGAAACAACTAGAACGGTTGCAGAGAGTACAGAACTGGGCGGCCCGCCTTGTCGACGGCGTCAGGAAGTTCTGCCATTCTATTGATCAAGCTGCACTGGCTGCCAGTAGCAGTTAGAGTAGAGTATAAGATACTTCTACTCACGCACCGAGCAGTGACTGGCTGTGCACCACAGTATATCACCAAATGTTTTAACAGACGTCAGCCAACTCGATTGTTGCGCTCCAGTGAACACAATCATTGATGTATACCACGTGCAACGCGTCGCTGGGGTGAGAGATCATTTTGCGTGGCAGCCCCAACACTATGGAACTTGCTGCCGCAAAAGCTGACTGCAACAACAATGACAAACACTGATTTTAAATCAAACCCTCAGACTTATCTGTTTTCCCGAACATTCTGTACGGCGCCGTGAGCAACGATTGTTGGAACGGCGCAATATAAATGTCACGATTTGATTTGATTTTGATTTGAATGTAGGTCAAGTGTGAAGGTCAAGACAAGGTCACCAAAATTGACATGTCCTAAAGGGTTGTATCATGATTCATTCAATGGGTGCATTTATGAATGAATTATGCCATAAATTCCGGTATATAGGTCAAATGTGAAATATAGGTCAAATAAATAGGTCAAGTTATAATGGCCGTTTAAAGGTATAGCATTACATTCATTATATTAACAATATTCATATTCAAACGTTAACAGTGCTCATTACCTAATTAATTTTCATCTAAATGATGTCATTAATAAGAATTAATCCCATGCTGTGGGCCAAATCTAGGTCAAAAGTGGAATGTAGGTCAACTGTGAAAGTCAAGTCAAGGTCACCAAAAATTGACATTTCCTTAAGGGTTGCACCATTTTTGATTTCACATACGTAAGTTAAAAGGTACCATTTTCCAATCAAATAAATGCAGTCCTCGTGCAGCCTGTGCACAAGAAATGGACTGAAAACCAATAGACAAAAATGCCACCATTTTAAGATTTAAAAGTTGAATAGTGCCGCAAATATTGAAGATATCAAAAACATTCTAAAAGAGTAGTACACTACATATCATTATCCATCATGTGGCACCATTTAAATGGATGTGCCGGCTTTTACTGAGGCTCCCTAGATCAAAGGTCTGTTTTTCACATGTTCTCCCTAGAACAATGGCCAACATTATACAGAAGTTCCCTAGATAAGGGTATACTTTCGAGAAACTCTCCCCAGAACAAGTTACAAGGCTGAAGGTTTTTATTGTAGCATTCACCGGTTACCTTCTGCATATATTTCGGTATATTATTTATTACAGTGGCGTAGCCAGAGGGGGGGGGGGGGGGGGGGGGCAAGCGGGACATCCCCCCGATCCCGGAAAATTAGGAGGGTAGGGGACTGAGGACATATAACTGGTTGCCTGATTTATTGAGTGACAAGGTACAGAGGTTATAGGGGTGCCTGTGCAGGACTTTGAAGTCTTTGGCAAATAAATTTGTCATCATTCAAATTGGATTGAGTTACCCGAAGTGGAGGAATCCGCCGCTTCTGCCGTAGGCCGATAAGCATCCAGCAGGCTGCAGCCCAAGAGGTGACAGGGCAACGAAAATGTCACCATTCACAATGTGCTTGATGGCTAATGCCTATACCTAATATTTCAACACAAGGATGCAAAATGATAGTTACCCGGCAAGATGATTAGTTACTGGACTAAGATCAAGTTGCACGTTGCGGCCAAAGCAATTTATCTAGTCGATTCTCCACTGGGTAGTCGGAACTTCGTATTGTAAATGTATTAATTTTAATAAGCGACAACGTTACACATGACACGGACATTTTTGCGAAGCTCACTCAACGTTGCCGCCGCGGTACGGATTTGTTGTGATGTTATTGGTTGAACGCCAGCGCCTCAGCACATAATTGTATATATATATACATACATTGCTTGCTTGAAAGCCGGATGGCCCCCTCCAATGCAAATTCCTGCCTACGCCACATATCGGCAACTACTCGGGGTAATTTAGGTGCAGTGTGCATATATGTATTAGAATACACACCTATAGATACGTTTATGTTTATATTAATTAAATACTTACTTACAAATTATGTCTTTCTTAAATGTGTCCCTAGATGAAGGGTATACTTTTTGATATTGGATGCCCTTGTCAAGGGTAGGGGTATGTGACCTTCGGCTGCACAAACCTACCCACATGTAAGGGTAGTCAGTGGCGTAGCCAGAGGGGGGGGGGGCCAAGGGGGCCATGCCCCCCAATCCCGGAAAATTAGGAGGGTAGGAGACTGAAGACATACAACTTGTTGCCCGATTCATAAGCTGCGTTCATACTTACACTTTAAAACGGTTTAGTTAAAACGTTTTAACTAATCCAGTCAGAAAACAGACGTGTAAACGCGATTTAGCGCTAAAACGTTTTAACTAAAACTAATCCACTTCTGTAGGTGGTTTAGTTGCAAGTGTAAACGCAAGCGAATTAGCTAAAACGTTTTAAGCACGTCACAGTCATGCGCATTCGATCTCGCGCCTCGTCGCTTCCTGTCTATAACGTAAACATAAACAACAGTTTGGCGCAATCATGTATTCGACTTCGATCGATGCAAAATCTAAAGAAACGCAAGTGCGACGCGACAATTGGGACGATGGGGAAGTTCGGCTGTTACTGGAGTTGTGGGGAGACGATCGGGGGTAGTCCGATTTAGAAGGAAATATAATTATATATCGGTGCATTGCCAATCGTCTGAACCGTGACCTGAGCGAGGGCGCCGAGGCGGGGTCAGGCGGGCATCGTTAACAATTTTGTTATGCTAGCTTGCGCATGTGCGCATACCAACTTCCTCCTTAAAACGGTTTAGCTATTGCATGTGTGAATGCTCACAATTTTCAAACATGAACCGGTTTAACTAAAACGGTTTAGCTAAACCGTTTTAATTTTGTAGGTGTGAATGCAGCTATATAGTAATAAGGTACAGAGGTTATAGGGGTGCCTGTGTAGGACTTCCAAGTCTTTGGCAAAGACATTTGTCATCATTCAGATGGGATTGAGTTACCAAAAGTAGAGGAATCCCGCTGCTTCTGCCGTAGGCGATAAGCATCCAGCAGGTTGCAGTCCAAGAGGTGACAGGGCAACGAATATGTCATCATTCACAATGTGCTTGATGGCTAATGCATATTAATATATCAACACAAGGATGCCAAATGATAGTTGCCTGGCAAGATGATTAGTTACTAGACTAAGATCAAGTTGCAATTTATCTAGTCGATTTTCCACTGAGTAGTCAGAACTTCCTATTATGAATTAATTAATTGTAATAAGCGACAACGTTACACATGACAGGGACATTTTTGTGAAGCTCACTCGACGCCGCAACCGCGGTACGGTCGATCGTTCCAATCGTTCCAGTCGGCAACCCAGGGTCCCGCCGCCTAGGCCGGAGCCCAGGGTAGTTGTCATTGGTATTGAGGAGCGAGGGGGGCAACATAATATAATATGTTGCCCCTTTTCAAACTAGGGTCAATAATGCGCCAGACTCGCCCCACATAACACTATTCATGCATCCGTCCCTCGTCCTCCACCTCATTCCCCTCCCATAAACTTCGGACAAACACGCCAATCATTGAATCAATGAACTTGAAGACTGCGATCAATAAATGGCTAAATAAATAAGACTAAAAGCCTTTAGTCGAAATCTTGTTTTTGATTTGAAAACAGTCCATGGAGCGCGGCTAGTGTAGTGTTTAGCATATCCGCCTGGCATGCCAGCGCTCTAGCTGAGTTCGAAACCTGGACCGGGCAGGCATGATATTTGGTGTAAACACCTGGCTCTCAACATTGGGGTCTGTGTATCCCTCGTGACTCAGAGATCACGATAATGTCGGTCCCGTCTCAATTTGGGACGTAAAAGAACCACTGAGGACGACAAGCACCCTGGCAGTTATCACCCTCAGTGCCAGCATATAAAGGTCGGTATGGCGATAATGTTCTGAAAAAGGCTGACTAGTTGAATGAGACCACAACAATAAAGACTAGTCAGTTAATAGAACGTTACCGAGCGCTGGCAACAACTAGAACTATAATTTAGCTATTTCACTGTGGAGGTATACTTGTGTGCGTGCGTGCGTACGTGTGTGCTGCTACCCGCTGGACTATCTCGACCCTGTTTGTGGATTTCTGCGTGCCATCGATACCATGCAGCGAACTTGGCGATTCGGTGACTGAAGGCGATATGTTACATATTACACACTGACAAACACCTGCGTTAAGTCTCTAATAAGCCTTACAGATGCTCGTCGAAACCCTCCACTACGCTTCGATCGTTAAAACGCAGCGCTTGCATTTCATGAAGCAGCAAATCCCGCCTGCTCATAATGGTACGTCGGAGAAAATGCAGGATTTACATAACGCCGATCCGTGCTCGAACGTTATAGGCCTAATCTTCCAGTTAAGTGACCCTCCGGCTGACAGATTTCTTTGAGAAAACTTACCATATGTTCGAGTGTTTGTTGATGTTTTTAACACAGGCACATATCTGGAAATAAAATCAATAAATAAACATCTCCATTCCTAATTTATGTTAAAAAA
Source organism: Escarpia spicata (assembly GCA_963995525.1). NCBI lineage: Eukaryota > Metazoa > Annelida > Polychaeta > Sabellida > Siboglinidae > Escarpia > Escarpia spicata. The sequence continues at coordinate 29,138,908 of OZ023209.1, forward strand.
TATGTTAAATATTTGACAATGGTTTTGCAAGACTTGTTTTTCGTAACGCTGCACTAAACTGTGCTGGTACAGACCTACCGAAACGTTGGTCTAGTCACTGTCAGGGTGTTATATGCATGTTGCACCGGCACTGGACATCAGCGCATATGATATGTGATATTGTTCTATAATGCGAAGTCAAAACAACGATAACGCGTTCACGAACTTTGTTCACAGATATTCCACTTACTGTCATGTCAACTAAGAATACATCGTACCAAAAATAGATAAGCGAGCTTATTTATTTATGGTCATACCAACAACAATGCTTACTGCAAACGCATAAAACAAATCAAAGTTGGCATAGACAACCGATTAGAAAAACGTTTCGTGTTATCGGTTTCTGTGGGTCCGGATCAAAAGCCCCTTGATCAAAAGCTAGGTTTCTGTAAATTGGATAACAGAAACTTTTTATGTCAGATGGGACCGTTTGTGCCTCTCGGTAGTGCAATACTATTGACATGAAAAAATAAATGACAACTTCGCACATCATATCAGAAAACGGAGAAGGGGGGGGGGGGGGTGTTGTTGGAGATGTTTTTTATTTCACTCAACGTTTGCAAGCTGTCGGAATGACATCAGAAGATGTCATTCCGAAGGATGTGCTGTTGGAGATTTTCACAGATCAGCAACCACTCAGTATTGTGGGCTAAGCCCACACTCTACATACTGGAGGCTCAGCCCCCAAGCTTCCCCCGTGTAATAATAAAAAGAGTCCACATTATTCTGAAGAAGATTTCGTATAGAGCATAGTCGATTTACACTCTATACCAATCGTTCAGACGGCAGACACTATTCAGACACCAGACCGTGCGTTCATTTGTATCGAACAATGAACAGCTTTTTCATGGATGTATCGATACACACTTTACTTTGTTACCAATGCTGATCCCGAGTGAGCTTTTCATCGCGTCTATTAATGTACTGAAACTAATTGCCAGGTGTCACCAGATCATATTTGCTTGATTGTTAATGGTATACCTGAACCACGTTTCTGCAGTGGTAACATGTCAGATGAGTCAATATTGTGGGACGTTACCGGAGTTGTCACGGTTGATCTGTTTATCGTGCTGTCTTTGTTGGCAACATTATTCAAAGCACCGCACAGTCATACTTGTCATGTTTTGTTAGCATGCAGCATGTCAGATTTTGTCCTGTAATTCAATGCGTCGTCTGCGCTGGTTTAGTCGCTCAGTTCTCACGTACCAAGAGACTGAATGCATGCAGACGGCTGACTATACTAACGTGAGTGTTTTTGTGTGTGGCGCTGGCACTCTTGGCGATCAGTTGTAGGAAACAAACTGCTATCGTAATATATTCGAATCCACATGCTTTTGTTAAACATTTGATATTGTTTTAGTAAACAGATCTACCGTTCACGCTGCTTCAGTTCGCTGTGCTGTGTGTATGTGTGCGTGCGTGCGTTTGTGCGCGCGTGTTTGTGGGCGAGTATTTGTGCGTCTGCATGCGTCTCGCGCAGTAGTTGTAACATTCCCGATTGCTCCCTGAGAAATTGTCTTGCACGATCGGACGAGATCAACTAGGTGTGGAATGTAGCGTTATCAACGTTCTAACTGAGAACTGGCCTCAGTTAGTGTTGGAATGCATTCGGGCTCTGGTGTTGACATGAGAGGTTGGGTATTGACTCTTTTATGGTGCGTAAACTAATTATCTGATAACTTGGTTTTTGATAAAAGGAATCGGCAGTTATAAGTTTTATTATACTGCGCAACGATATCAGGAAATATTTTAATGTACTGGTTTGCACCCACAATAAAATTATGCCAGTTTTTGCGGAATGTTTGCCAATTCAAAGTCAGATAATAATTGGAATGATGCACTTACGTCCCGTTCACACAGAGTTCGCTACTAGCTAGTAGCCGCTAGAAGCTACAACATTTCTATTTTAACGTCATTCGCTACAGAGTAGGTCGGGACACAACGCCCGGTTTTGGAGCATATATCGCCCACCACCTTTCTATTCTAGCTATGCGGCTCTAAAATCAGAATTTAAAGATAGCCATTTAGGACCTCCGCTAAAACGCTATATTGTTGTGACACTTGACATTAAACATCTTAACAGGTAGCAGTGAACTAAGATACTTAATTAAGTAGGTGATGCATTCAATACATAAGAGTTACAGCCAAAATATTTACACATGAGAATATTTCCTGAAGAAAATGGGCTTTTTGCCCCAAGCTACACTATATTAGCGTCCCAGTTCCATTTAGACACAATTCAAACTTAAATGTTGGCCGTCTCGGTACCATTTAAAGGTACTTTGTTTAATCGATTTAAATAAGGCGTTCATGCATTTTGATCGTAATTAATGGATCCGCTACGCCGCGGTTTGCCTAGGTCATAATAAAAAATACGCGCGTGACCTCCGTCAAGCTATATCTTTGCCAACAATGATGATAACGGTTATATATGAGAATTACATTACTGTTGCTGCATAACATATCATACTAAAACATCCCTCATACATTTGTTACTTGCCAAAAAAATCTCTTATCTTTTTGTCATAAAGAAACTTTTTGGGGGGCCAGAATTAAAAAAATATATATATCTACAACTGCATCTACGAACGCTCCGCTTATTTAATTAAAATTGATGCTATCAAGTAATATATAAAGGAACAGACAGAGCACCTGTAATGTCATACGAACAGCCATTGTCCGGAGACAATCACACTGCTAATAAGTAATACTACAAGGAACAAGCAGCGTACCTTTAGTGTCATACGAATTGTCATTCACAGGAGACAGTCGCACTGCAACCAGTGGTGCACATTTCCACACCTTGCCAGCATGTTTGTTTGTTTCATAGTTCCATAGCTGGTGTTGAACTGGTGGCACACTTGCGTTTATCCGGATTAGTTGTTCATTGCTAATCGTCTAATCGATGTTTGCACAACTTCAGTCCAAACGCAATCTTGGGTTATGACAACAACCTGCTTCCCAGACTTGTCGTTTCACTCAGAGGTCTACATAATAATAATAAAGACAACTTGTACAGCGCCATAGATCTAAACACACGTCCACCCAGAGGCGCTAAAACGCATAACTACATGAAAGCTAACTAGCTAGTTAAATAAATTATAACATTGCTAAAATCGTACCAAACCTCAAGGCTGTTTTGGTTATAATTATTGTTATCCCCGTGTGACCGATCATTCTTTTTCTTGTTGTGGTGAGCAAGCATTCGTGTGTTTTGTATGCAGTTGGTTACAGCAGTTCTGTTGTGGAAATAATGTGTAGACAAACTGTTTAGCCTATGTTTATATAGCTTCCCGCACAGTAATTGCCACAAACTTGAATAATTTCCGAGAATTTGTGTTCAACGATTTGAAGACTGAAATGGACTGTAGAACGTTTATACAACGGTATTACATAGAATGGCATTATTGTGCTTGCTGGTGTCGGCGAAGTGAAGCATGCATGTACCGTGTATATCCGGCTGGATGGTAACATGTTGAAATGCACAATTTTGTTTGGTTGATTGGTTTACATACAAGTGTATATGTTTATCAATCAAATTCGGTGTCTTGTCTTTTCTGCGTGATCTTGTTACGATGGTGTGATCAATACCAAGTGCCCACCCGATGTAGAACACCTTACTACAGAGGTTGCAGTTACACGTTCCCAACGTGTTCATTGTTTGTGCCACAGTTCTGTATAGCCAGAAGGAGCTCTCTTTCGCTTAGCCGGATTAGTTCACTATTGCTTTATGTAGTGGAGTAGCATAGTCGTCGCGTAATTGGTGTTAGTTCAACTTCAGTCCACACACAATCTTAGGTTTACTTGGATGATGAGGCCACTTATATAGTTTAAGCACGTTGTAGCAGTATTTGTTGGCTGGTCTTTGGGGACATGTGGCCTGTGTGTACTCTCTTTGTTGATGGCAACATTAGTGGTCAGCCCGAAAGACGTCGAAACGTGGCTTCTGTATATATAGTGGTCGGGTGTTTTGTCGAGAGAGTTCGGCGGTTCGCAGTGTCACATGCCGCTAAATGTCAAATGCGCGAAGTGACATTATGGTATTATTTTATATTCTGGTTTTCGTGGCTGAATTTTTGTATTGGTCGCACTTGTGTTTTACTTAAGCTTATTGTCTAAATGCAAGGAAACCAAGCTCAGAACAGCATCAATACAAAAGGGTTAGTCAATATCAGAATCGATAAGCCATATTAAGGTCGTCAAGAGATCAATCGATACGCCACGGAGCAAATGTGGATACGCAAGGTTATAAACGTAAGTTTTTAAATGACGGCGAAATTGTATAATATTTTCAACTGATCTAACACCAAGAGGGAGCATATTCCGGAGAGTTGGTGCAGCAACAGAAAATGCCATAGTTCCAATGTCAGTACTGACTTTAGGAACAAAAAGTAAATCAGAACTACATGATCGATCGAAGGTGGATAGGCTTTTTTACAGGAGTAAGCAATTAATATAAATATGCTGGTTGCTGACATGAAAGTGTCTGGTAGGTAATGGTACAGATCTTAAAAATAATATGATATCGGACATGATGCCAGTGCAAAGACTTCAGAAGAGGCACTGATTGAGAAAACCGCGGAGACCGTGGCACAACCCTAGCTAATCAATTCTGTACACCTTGTAATCTAGTGACACCCTTAAGGGCAATATTGTGAAAAAAGGAATTACAGTTGTCAAGCCTACTTGAAACAAGTGCAGTTGCGATATTTTTTTGCAACAGAAAGAGGCAAATAACAGCAAATACGTCGTAAAACACGAATATGACAATAACAGCAGCGACAAGATCAACTGTATGAAAGGCAGCAGACAGGTCTAGCAAGGTAAGCGCTGTTACTTTACCTTTATCCATGTTTAAAGTAATATCATAATGCACTTTAAAAAGGGCTGTGTCCGTCGAATGAAGCTTTTTGTATGCATATTGTAATTCATTAGACAAACCATTTGATTTAAAGCGATTCTTTGTAAGCTAATATACATTAGAGATATACTGTATCAAAACCATTTCCCATAAGTATTTTCTTTGCTATTTATGTCTTGCATGTTTATGCACCATTTGGGTGTTATCTGCGCAAAAAGCCGATAAACAATTGTGTTTACGCGAATCATGTTGAGCTTGCTGCCACGTGGATGATTAATTGTGCCGCCCGAGTATAATGAATATTCATGCACTCGCAGTGAACCACGCAAAGACCGTTGACGTCACATACAGAGTAACCATGTCAGTTTCCGAGATGAGTTGATTCAAGCAATGGCATTGTAAATAAGCGATTTATATATTGGCAGCTAGTTTTATAAGTGTAGGAAACGTATTATTCGTTTATCTATCCTGCTTCCCATGACGTCAGCCGAGCAACGCTTCAACTAAAGTAGAATTATAACGTCCGGCGACGGCTGCAGTCAGTGTCAGCAGGGACTGGGTCAGTGTCGAGCCTCTATTGCTAGGCACGCCTCAAGGGTCTCGCTCTTCAAGTTAGTAAAACTGCACTGTCCAGTATTTGACATGCAGTGAACGAAAATGCACACTAAAGTGTCAGTATATGCAACCATAGCAAGAGGATTAACCTGGTCGTGGATGCTATTTTTGTGCCTAAATCTGGGACTTGGGGCATATTTCGGATTGGGTCTGTGTGTCTACGGGTCTTGCCTTTCCAAATTCCAGCCAGCTTTTTTTTTTAAAGTCCCCGTTTCCCCACTTACTTGAACTGTAACATGAAAATGTGATAATCATACGTTCACAGAATGTTTCTAATGCTACAGCTACGATTGTTAGTAAACCTGGTTGGCATGTCATCATTCAATGTAAAAGGTTTAGGTTCGTTAAAAGGTACACAATACCGTGTTGCCACGTAATTTTGCGAAGCACGAATTTTGGACACCAGCAGATCTGCACTCTAGTATACATAGGTTTTTATTTATGAATATATTTTTGAAAAGTCTAGTAAGAGATCAGACCAAGTTGCGCTGCTTCATGTGAATAGCACATTTGATATTAATAGTACTCGCAAAAAAATACATATTAAACATTTATTTTTGACGTGTTACTTTACCATTAATGTACACATTTCGCGAGAATGGCCCATATGTATAATTATATACAACATTAATTATTAGAGGAAGGATAAATGAAAATATACAGTGCACTCTGGAGTTATCAGAAGGTCCCCTTATTAGGACCTTTGCACAGGACTGAGGAAAAGATATTGACTTAACTTAGCGAAAATCAACTTATGTGAGTTCGAGTTGTCTGGAGTGCACTGTTTATGACCAATGCATACAGGTAATTATGTAGAAGCAAATTAAAAGTTGGCCAATGTAATGGATTGGGATTTTAGTCTGACTGAATCAGCATAACAAAGTTCTCTTGTATTTCTTTTCCATTTAGCCAGCTATACACTTGGTAATAAGTCCCATAATCTAATATTTAAAATTAATAAATCTACACAGTGTTGAATTAGTTAACTCATATTTAGGCTCAGTTTCCTAAATTCAACTTCGTTTATTTGTAGAACATTGGAAATAGCTGAGCTGACGGAAAGAGGAAATTGAAGTGCTCTACTCAAGAGTGCCATTAATTGGACAATGGGTCACCTTTGTTCTGTACCATTTTGTTCTGTGCGACATGTACTGGGAAGTTGTACATCACTTCGTGTTTCAAATGGATGTGTGCATCTGGTAGCTGTGTATATAAAAATGAATAGCAGTGGTATTAATTGGACAATGTGTTAACTGACACAGTAGTGAAGATGTCTGACTTTCTTCTGCCACATTAGTTCCGTGTGGCTTCTGCTGGGAATATGTACATCACTACATGTTTCAAATGGATTTGTGCAATCAATCGATTTGTGCATCCAAATGCACAACATCCCGTCATGGTATTGCGAAAATAGGAGTACATAATAAAATGTATGCTTTCTTATGGTCATCATGTTTGGATTGTTGCTACAGCATATTCTTCAAAAAAAATTGAAACAAGTTTGTGTTAAGTGAACTAAACTGGGAGTGTCGACAAAGTTGCTTTTACAATAATTTAGAAAACTCATAAAATATAAATGTTCCACAACATTCAAAATGTTTTAGGGATCTTCTTGAGTTAAATACACCAATGACGACTGAAAACAGTGTTTTAAAATATGCGTTACTTTTAAAGTTTTGTAATTTCCATCATACAATGACCATTTTGTTTGTCATCGAAACGGGAATTTGGCAGAAACAAATTCAATATAATTATTTTACTCTAAATGATGGGCAGAACAAATAATTATTGCACTCCCAGTACAAAATAAAACTTGTTACATAGATGCAATATATTTTAATATTTTGTTGACAATAATGTTATTATGCTCTTTATAGATCTACATTTTTCAAACTAAAAGTAAACCTTATGTAGATAGGAAAGTACACAACCACCTATGCTACTTTAATATTGTACATTACTTCACGTGATGTACAATGATTAATTGATACTGCTTATGGAAATAGAAGCTGGATTTATGGTGTAAACAAAATGGTTTCATTATTGAATGTTTCTGGGCTACAGTAAATCTCTGTTATCTAACCGTTTCATTAAAACTAAACTTTAAAATGTATAGCCAGATGTACCTGGTGAAAAAGGAACATGATAGTACCATAGGTGAGATTTCTTATGTTTTTATATTCCAACAAAAACAATGCCAATCACTCAATATTAATAGTATATGTCATCGGCGGCGTCGTGCGTGAAGAGCTGGTGTTTTTTTAATTTTAAATCAGTCCGTCTGTCATGAGCTGTCGCTATGTTCATTCTCCGTTTATTCCATATATTTTCCTTCCTTTCTTTGCTGAATATGTGACATAAACAGCAGCTGGTCCACGTTTCCTTTTGATAATTTTATCGGTCACGACTCATTCGCGTGGCGGTGGCTAATCCAAATACACACATGTTGATGACGTTTTTCTTGCATCTATTACCTCGGCGTAGCTAATCGAAGTCTGACGGACAGTCCCGAACATTCATGAACATGCCTTATGCTGATCGTGAAGGTGTACCCAAAGTGGAAACTGCGCGTACGCGCGATAATTTTTGTGATATATTGCCAGGGTCGTCAGTGATTTATAAAACATAATTCTTATGAAATAAAGGCATATAATCACATGAAATAATCATATTAACAGGATTATTTAATAATTGCGTACATTACAATGAGATTCATTTATTCAAAGAATCGCTTTAACGCGAAACATAACAGTGTAGCATGTGCCGGAAACTGGGATATATGCTTGCATAAAAACTAAATACCTTCTAGAACAGGTATCTTTGATAGATTCGCGGGCCAAACGTGATGTTCAAAGAAGAGCTGCGCCATAAAATAAATACATCGCTAGGAAACTTAGGGCACGTGCGCCGATTGTTCCCTGTTGCGCTATACTGTGTAGCCCTGCGTTGGGAAGCTGATGACAGTAGGAGACGGAGGTCACCCTAAGGAAAGACGGAGTGCAGAAAGTCCCGTGGAGAAAATCACAATATTTACTGGAAGAAAGAGAGAGAGAGAGAGAGAGAGAGAGAGAGAGGGAGAGAGGGAGGGAGGGAGGGAGGGAGAGAGGGAGAGAGAGAGAGAGAGAGAGAGAGAGAGAGAGAGAGGAAGGGAGACTAGGTAGAGAGGAAAAAAATATTGGGTGAGTGAACGAGGAAGTGAGAGAGTAAGTGAGTGAAAGTCGTGGAGACAACGGTTAGCCAGAGCGATGACGACAGCAAACTGTAATGTGGAACTACAACTTACTCGTTACAGCCTCACGCAAGAAAGACTGTAAGCGCTGTTTCACGTCTTTCGTAATTCTTTTTTATTAACTCACACGCACAATAAAGGGCGCGTAGTGATTCGATGTCACTTAACGAATCACTGTTCTTACAACAATGCGCATTGTGTTACGTTCTACGTGTACCTGTCTTCCTGCCATTCTACGTACACATGGCCCCTACATGCATTCATACTTCCTGTCTACAAGCGTGACATGCACGCACGCACGCGCGCGCGCACGCACACACACTCCGTTATGCAAACAGATTGTACAATGCCATTACGTACGTGGTCATGATTCTGATACGTCTTCTTCTTCAGAAGTTGATGGCCGGCAACATCAAGGTGGCTGGACATTGCTGACCATGTAGACTCCATGCTTCTCGGCAACCGGCGATTGCAAGACGATGTATGCCAGCCGTCATGTCTGTGTGCGAGCTATACAAGATCACGGAGATCGATATACCTATTACGTAGGTTCCCTATGTTCATGGTTTCCTGTAATGGTGACAATTATGACGGCATCGTATTTTCACTGTAAATTAGTTGTTATTTAAATTGTGCATGGCGCTGTCACAATAAGCGCCAAGTTTGCTCCTTCAATGGAACGGGCTATTGTACCACAAAGGAAACCGCTTGCAGTTATAAATGGATAATGAAAATAATATAGTTGAGCAATAAATGACTAAAGAAAATAATACATTCATGGTCATACATTTCAGTACATCGTACTATGATGACGACTAATATCACTAATTGCTTAAAAATAATTGTTCGATTTGGTTTATGTAATTTTGCTTATGTCAGTAATGACACTGGATGTAGTAGTTGCCTGCTAGAATGGTAGAATGTAGTTAGTTGTTTATGTTGTTTATTGCGATGTTTGTGTATTTCAGTCAATTCAGTAACAACATTCTTTTGGGTACAGACCACGGCCATGACGACTTCTTCAGTGGATGTGTCTTCAAGCTTTTATCCGTGGAAACTAAATTTGAAAACACTGACATTATAAACCGAACCATTCTGACGTGTAGCTTGACAATTGAGAATATTGCTGTTATATGAAGGGTGAGTGGATTGCACGCAATTTGCAAGGGTGACAACCTCCCGCCACGTGTCATCGGGTGTCCCGTGACTTTACAAAACTTCACTAAACTTACAATGTCTGGCATCGAAACGAAATTCGAGAGTTCCGCGTATTTCATCTCCGATTCCATGAATCAGCCATCCGTACCGAATTCGGCCGGTGTTCTCCATCTTGCCGCATGGAGGGGGGACGTGTGGTACATGCAACAGCTGATCAAACATGGCGTCGATATCAACGTGGCGTGCGAGGACGGCCGTAATGCTCTTCATGTTCTCTACCTGATGTGCAACAAACCCAGCGATCTCCTAAGCGCCACCAAAACGCTCATAGAAGGCGGCGTAGACATTGCTGCTAAGGACGCCGACGGTCAAACGCCGCTCATGGTCCTGCTTCCGCATGCCTTCAAGAGATGTTCCACGGAGACCGCACAGCGAGACTTGTGCGGTGTCGTCTTGGATTGCGTTGAGGCGTTGCTGGATGCTGCCGTCGATTGGAAGGCTGGTCATGACGTCACACCGGCGCTTCTACTCCAGATTGCGGTCGAGACGTTTGCGGACTCGTTGGCGTTTCTCGAGGATGTCGACTGCGATGATCCGAGTGTGTTTGCGAGTTCTGCCTATACACCGTACACCTTCGACGTGAATCATCTCAGTCGGCTCGTTGGCTGTCTTGTACGTCGGGGATACCAGGTTAGTGAAAACCCTCGCACGCGTACATGCATGCATGCATTATGCGAGCGCCCGTCATCGTTCGCTCATGTGCATGCATGCACAATTAGCAATCGTGCAAAAACCGTGAACCCCCGGGATACGTTCAATCACATGCAAGACGAGATCGACTGCCGTGTTCTGTATGACATGTAGATTCGGTACAAAATACCGCAAAAAGGAATTAATCTTTATTCAAAGCTTGTGCAAATACTTAAACTTACCTGGCTCACAATGTTGTGCCACGCAGTGTAGTTATGATTTCATATTATCGTACTTGCCCGATTGATCCGATGCGGTAACCCGTTGTTACGTCATGATACAGTTGTAGAGTGGCGCGTGCGATGACGACACACATAAGTGTTTACGCCGTCGCTGTTGCATTGACTAGTTGTTTCAAATATCTTAAATAATGAACAAAAAACGATTCCTCGTTGTAGTTTTCCATGGAGTATACTTCAACCTGACCAAGAAGCGGCGCTGCAGCCGTGCATTTTTGTTTAACAATGTGTTCAGTTCCACTTGTCCGAATGCCGTCGAACAATGTAAATCGACGTTGCGTTTTCCCCCAGATTGGCTCATACGTATTCGCTATTATAATGTCTCCTTATCTCATTACAAAATGTATTAAATTAGGAAATGTTTTCCTTTCCAAGATTAACCACCGGTACTACTTCACAGAGATGGACACTCCGCTGCATGTATTGGCCGGCTGCGTCAGACATTTGCCGTTTACTGATGTCCTCAACTCACCGCAAGATGTCGCTACGTGTTTCCGGCTGCTACTTCGTCTGCAACCGGACGTCAACACAAAGGTCGGCGTCGCACTGCTTCGAGTTCACGATCAGTGACCAAACGAGTCACTCTTAGTTATATTGGTATCCAGGACATTGATAGTTGTTCTCCTCGTCGTTCCCTGTCTTCAGGGGTGAGGGTGGCTTGGATACGTCGATATTTTCTTTCTCTTCCTCCTCATTGCACTTGCACTACTTTGTCTACCACCCTTCTCCATTCTCCTCGGTCTTGTGCTCTTTTTCTCCATTCCCCTTTCCATCCCTCCAGGTCTCTCTTCATGCAATCCTCCCACCTCAGTCTCAGTCGCTCTCGTCTTCTTTTTCCCTCCACTCTCCGGGCATCTGCTTTCTCTGCCATCCCTTCTTCTCCCATTCGCTCCACATATCTTGCCCAGTTCAACGGACTTCTCACTAACTTCTTCTTGTAACTTTTTCTCACACCAACATCCTCCTTCAGCTCTTCCATTCTTCACTTATCTATTCTCTTTACCCCTCCAATTCTCCTGACCCAGTTGTTTTCGTATACTTGACCCTCTCCTGTTGTTTATCTGTCATTGCTGTAGTCTCTAGGCCATACAGGTAGGCTGGTGTCACACATGCGCATAGTACCTTTCCCTTGAGTTTTCACAATATGTGTCTGTCTCCCATCACACCTACTTTCCTCCATGCTTTCATTCATTCTCCTGCAAATGTCTGTCTCTGAAGAGCCATCCCCACATACCACTCCACCCAGGTATACAAAACTGTCTCTTTGTTTTAGTTTCTTCTGCTCCAGATGCATTTCCAGTTCTTTGCTTTGTTGCCCAACCTACAGCACCTCTGTCTTCTCCAGATTCACTTTCAGTCCATGATTGCTGAAGATATATTTCCACTCTATCAGTTGTTCCTGTAAATCCGCTTCCCCGTCCACTACAACCGCTAGATCATCTGCATACAGTAGTTTCTGGAGTAGTATCTTTCGTATTGGTCTTTCTACTTTCTACTATCAGTTCCATCACTGCGATAAACAGCAGTGGGCTCAGGGCACAACCCTGTTTTACGCCAACGTTCATTTTGAATTCTTCTCAGATTCCAGGTCCACACACCACTCTGCCCTTTATTTCTTCATATGTCCCTTCCACCGTCCTGACCTCTGCCTCTGGGACCCCCATCCATCTCAGTGTCGCCATCGCCATGATAGTGTGTGGCATAAAACACTGGCCTGCGTTAAAACTACTCAATTTCAAAGCATTGCACACACTCAGTTATTTACTTTTTCTTAGTACGATTTTGTTATATGATTCCCATTTCAATTCGTTCATCAAATATATTACTGGTATAACAATTCGTGTTACTGCATGGTATGTGGCAGACCAATGGATCAAAGTAGACTTTCTGTATGCCTACCTGGAATTTTCTTCCAACTGGATTTGCTGTAGCATTGACGCTGAAATTTGACTGTCAGTACATAATTTAAGATATACCATGAGCTATTCAGTTTCTTTCAAGCATGCCTTGATGAATCAAGAAGTTTATTTGTATTTAAAGTAATGCAATTATATACAACGTACTTGCAAATATATTTTATGTTATCTACCAAAGGTAATCAATAAAACTTCCGTATTCTTAAGATTACATAATATTTTTTCAGAACGAGGCTGGACAGACGCCGCTTCACGTGTTCGTGGACTCGATGACCCGGAGAGGCTCAGCCGTGGAGCGACACCTGCCGACCATCGCGGTGTTCGCTCGTCACAAGGCAGACTTCAGTTCTCTTGACGATTCGCTAGGCGGCACTGTGCTTCACGCCATAATCACCAGTGACACGTGTATAAAGCAACTACTGAGGTAACGAATCAAGCCTCAAGGAGTAAAGCTAAATTTTAAAATCAAATTACGACGTGTATATATATAAGTGTTTTGCAAATGGTGTGCGGTAGCGTACAGGGGCGGATCCAGAGAAGGTAGTCTGGGGGGGGGGGGGGGGACAAACCATCCAGTTGCACTCCCCTTGAAACTTGCAAAAAACACTGGCCCAACCAAATTCATATTGGGTTGGCTGTGAGCTGGAGCTTCAGCACGACTCCGCTGTCACAATGCCGGATCGTGACATCGGAAGACAGGGGGAGGGGGTAGAGGGAGGGGGTGTTGTTGCAACAAACCTTTAGCGACGACGTTCATAATTTCAGAACGTTTACGGGGACACGTAATGGGGGCACATTCAAAAGGTCTAGGGGGTACGTAACTCTAGCACAGGCAAAGCACATGCCCCCACGTCCCCTTGGACCCACCTATGACATAGAGTTAGAACGACAGACTCTCAATCAAGAGATTCGAGGTGCGAATCCTGTGCTGCCGTTTCGAACCTTGGGCAAGTTTGTTCATATCATTCCACCTTACTCCAGTTCACTCAGCTGTACGAATAAGTACCTCGCTTTAGACAGTGGTGGAAATTTGTATTCGAATAATTTACGCGCAGTAATTTCTGCATGCCTTTTAAAGGCTTCCCTGACAATGATTGAATGCTTCCCGGAGAAGTCAAGGTGGTATTTGATTAAACCGGTGTGCCAGGGGGTGATGTGTAAAGTGCAGTGAGCAGTTCTGAAGACTGTATACCGCGGTATGAACTTACCTTTTGCGTTGACGATGAGGTTTTCTTTCACCGGATTGTGACATTATTTAGCAGTCTGTGTCGGTTAGTCTCCAGTCAGACGAGAACTTGTTCCCAAAAGTCTGCATTGATGTGTTGGTATAACGTAGGCAACGTCGTGTAAATCACGTTGCATTGCGTTTGCTTAGTTTTATGTTGGAAAGTGAATAATATAATTATATGACCAAATCTAGCTGCTGCGAAGTTAACCTTTTCGCCAAATTAACTAATTGTGTTCAATGTAATTCACAATGATTTATTAGTGAATTTATGTGTGTACGTGCAAGCGCATTTTATTCACTGTTAATATGTCATCGATATAACACAAACAATGCAAACGATTTCTTTTTGACATGTCCAATACGTGATATTACCATGCAGTTGTAGTCTGTCGTCAACGTAGCACACCAACTTCTTCAGTACTTGCGATAAATGACGTCATCGTACAAGTGAGATAGTCCGTAATTCTCCTCGACTCGATTGACTGGTGTCCTGGCCTATCTGAACGTTTACCTTATAGAGACACCAATAGTTGTATATGTGCGTATCCCGCGTTCCTGAGATATTTGTCAATTTGTTAACATTCACGCTGATAGATTTTATTTACCTTCCTTGCCAGTCTACTGCGACTGTGTCTTCGCTGCGGCGCCAGCCCGGACGTGCCGAACCGCGCCGGAGAGTTGCCCGTCCAACTGCTGCTAAAGAGTCACGTGGTCCACCACCTGCCGCCAACTCCCGTCACGCCGGATATTGGCGCTCTCTTGCGAGCCGTGCACGCATTGATTGCCACCATGCGACGCCACCGGACGGACCGCGTCTTTCGCGTGTACCGCACGCGCGGCTGTAGCGGAGTCCTGTGCACGCGCCACTGTCCTGTTTACCAGCTGCTGCACGCGCACTGCAGCGTCGCGCCGTCCCTCCAGGACAGCTGTCGACAGGTCATCTGGGAGGTTATGGGGTCAGAGTTCAATCGTAGCGTCTGGCATTTGCCGCTGCCCGAGAAAATACGAGAATATCTGTACGACATCGGCGAAAGCGATTGCAGACTTCTCATGATTCCAGAAGCTTGAAGTGTGCAGTAACGATGCAAACTGGATAGTGCATTTTATTTGATGAACTCCGGCTTTTGTATCAACTGTAAATAAAATGAGATACATGTATATGTATAGCAGCAGACACTTCATTTGAATTTCTATCTATTATCGTAAGAGCGTAAGCTTACACGTGGACCAGTGGTGATATATTCATCATCCCTCCTCTTAGCCGGTCTTGTAGATTCTATGTGTGATCGCGACATGTTGAGCACAGGTTCGTTTCCGTGGTACTAGCCCGATACTGATATCAGGTCGACATGCGAGCGTCGACAGATGTCCTGCCAAGTCAACCAGAACGCGAATGCTCGACGTTATGAACTCGCGTTCTGGTTGCACCTTCAACGTCGAGGTTTTGTCAGAACCATCTGACGTAGGAGATATTTGGACCCGGAACAAATATCGTTTAGTCATTAATCACGATTTGTTTACAAAAGAAAATAAATTAGTAAAATTGTGTTCGTTAGCCGCTAGTTACCCAGACAGGCTGTGTGCTTGCCGGGGCTGAACAGTTGGTCCCCGTCTGCCATACCATCGAACCCGGCTAAGAGTAGTTTGGTGGAGTTGTTGGGTTACGAACTACCCAAACGTTCCCACAAAAATGTTAGCTCCAATACATGCACAACTGACTTATGATATTCTGTGTGTATTATAATGTAATGTCAGCTGTGTTGAATGCTATATCTGCAGAACAACTATTGTAAATTGAAAATTATAGGTTTAAAATGAAGGCCCTCTAACGTATTCAATCTGACAAAGTCAACCCAAAGCATAGGGCCAATGCACACATACAATGGATATGTATAAACTACATCTTCGGCGGCGCTGCTGATTACATCAGTTTTTCATCGTCTCGCAGGAATGCTGACGTTAAGCTGAGCCAATCATCTCAATGCCATTCAAGAATCGGCTGTTTGGGATTGGGCCAATCGTGGCTCATGTTACATGTAATGTTTGGGAAGTAGCAGTACCAAGCATAGTGAGAGTGGTCGAACGGTCAATTAATTATATTGGAACTGGAATTGGAAATGTGGGGCGCGGGATTTTGGGTACCATGCCGTTGTCATTGTTCCCACCGCACGGCACGGCGGACATACAATACTAGGTCCCAGTACAGGTGTACAACTAATTCCGCGAACTGCCGCACTTTGCGTAGGGATTCGCAAACAACCACTAGCGGCGAAACCAAATTCATATTGGGCGGGCTATGAGCCAAGCTATACATAGAAATCAATGTTCCATTGGTACAGGGCCTGCGCACCATTTTCGTTGGAGTGACCACATGACCGAAAAAAAGTCTGGTTGGAGATTGAAAGTCAATAAGACCACAATTCGTTAATGTTTGCAGTGCAGACATTGCCCGTTTTGTTAGTATAATACAAACGATCAATCTACGTGAACGTAGGCA
Organism: Escarpia spicata; assembly: GCA_963995525.1. Taxonomy (NCBI): domain Eukaryota; kingdom Metazoa; phylum Annelida; class Polychaeta; order Sabellida; family Siboglinidae; genus Escarpia; species Escarpia spicata. The sequence goes on from OZ023209.1 coordinate 29,155,440, forward strand.
CGTGGCTAATTTTACAGTTTACTAATAGACTCTAGTAAGCCCCAAGCATAAAGATGCACACAGGGCGTTTTTAACATGCAATGTGGGGGGCATTGCCCCCAGCCTTTTCACTTGCCCTCAGTCAGCCCAACATCCACAAATCCTGCCCTTTTTGCGAGGGTATTAAAACATATAAAGAACACTAACTGGTAAACAATCTTGAACATTGCTATTTGTTGAGAAGAAGATCCTGATTCCCCCCCAGAAAAAGGCAACTAGTCGAGATCAAAATCCGTGCAGAAATGGGCAAATTGCACCATGAAAGGGCAATATACTAGCGACTGTCATGCCAAAAGAGGTATTTTTTAGAGGAATGTCGTCAAATGGCAAAGATAAATAAAAAAAGACAACTCATGATAGTGGCGTAGTGACCCGGAATAGGATTTGCACTCGTACCCGGGCCCTGCTACCAGACCCTTTGTTCTGATCATGTAGTTTGCGCTACACGTGTCTTGTCTAGGCGGAACCGGCGCAGTATAAGACCGCACGTCGTAACTATTAGGGCCGTGTAGATACTAAAGCCATTGGGAGCTCTTTTTGTATTGATACTTATAAAATGCGCAAAGCATTAAAAAAACATTTTTGAACGCAAATGACTGCTGTCAGTCTAATTTTGACATATAAACTAGTTAACACGTTTTCAATTTTATTCGTTGCATAACACTTGCCCAAAGACCTCCAACCCTACCTCCTACATACGACACGCTTAACAGCACACATTTTGGCGGTTAAATGTAGTTCAATAACATTCGCCAGGTAGCGTCTCTGCTAAATATATCACCGCTACGCTCCGCCACTGCATCCGATTTTGATTTCTTTCAGTATTTTTTGTCCTTGGCTATACATAATCATTGTTGTTGTTGTTTTGACGTCACTATGTTTTGTTTAGGCAAAATTACTTTCTAGTTACGATAACAGTACCCGCCACCCTCCCTTTTGTAAGGAAATCTCGACCTATTTATAGATTCACCAATCGCGATATTAACAGCCTGGCCAATGGGACGATAGGCAGACTTCGTTTCCGGCCGCTGTGTTGGGCTTGCCCATGTGCACCGAGGTTTGCAATCGTTTCAACTGTCATTTGTCCTAGGTACACATGTATCTTATACAGTTTTTACCTTTTAATACTGAAGATATCCTCTTAATAATGAATGTTGTCTGACAACCAAGGTGAGGTGTCTTCTACGCAGAAGCATCTAGACTAGTGCGGTAGAAGTAGTGGCAGACGAAATGTGCCGTTCGGCTCTGCGAGTCTGATGTTTTCTGACTGTGATCCTCATCCTGCTATTCCTAAATTTCCTGGGTCTGGGCTTGGCAGTTTATGTCCATGACTGTCTCAAGTCGTGCTTCTAAGACTAAAGTTACATAAACCCTTTCCATGTAAATGTGACACGTCTCACTTCAAAATAGATGACACCTGTTTTAATAACCAGCGATGTACCATTATTTACAGATGCCACATGTTGACATCCATATTATAATTAATAGTTTAGCCTGGTCCTGGACCGAAGCTAGGTAGGCCCTACATTTCGGTCGGTAATTATTTACATGATTAACTTTTATTAATTTAACGGTTGTGGATAGTTACAGTATTTAATAATAATAATATGATCGTACTACGTAATCGTCCAATAACACCACAACATAGTTTTGTAATACCTGACAGTCTGTGACTTTTTGTTTTAATATTAAAATCAATAATTCTGCTGCTCTGGTAGTGGAGTAACTGCAAGACGGCAAATCATGTACTATAATAGAAGCTCCTGAAAGTTCTTCTTTGCATTAATACATTCATTATAGTTTATACACCAAAATACAACAGTTATAAATACACTGATAGTGGCAACTGGTAATTAATACAAATTTAAACATAATTGGAAACAGGACTGTCAATGCTGTTTTGAATCTAAAGGTCATTACTATAACATTTCAAGTTAGGAAACACTATCAAACTATGCAAATCCACTTTATTTTGTAACCCAGAATTACTTTTGAGACTTTGACCCAGCCAAAATATTGAGTTATTTTTGTATTGTGGGACTTTGTATACTAACAAAACCTCTAAGTATGACATGTGATAATTTAATAATATATTATCTCGCTGAAATCACAATATATGAACATTGACCTATACAGTGGATAGACAGAGTGAAACCGCAATGGAGCGGAAGAGACCTCACCCAGCTGACGACCTTGACCCTGACTACGAGGACGTGGCTGATCAACAGAATAAACGGCAGCGGCAATTAGAACATGATGGTATGTTCCACATATGTCAGACATAAATATCATGAAATATGTAGGGTGGGGGGCATTGTGAATTTACTACATCATATTACATGGACATCTACCCTAGCGGCTTTTTAATCATGTCTACTAGTGCTACTAAGTTTAGTAGACATAAGTCACAAAATTAAGAATTTTCATACAGCTAGAAGGAGCAGCATACTGTCATATCAGATGTGATCTTGCATTAGAAGGTTTGATCTTGACAAATCCTCATCACCAACAATATTCGACATGTCAGAGTAAAATCTCTTCTTTACACAACTAAGTTGTCTTGCTCAAAATTTCTCTTGATCGGGAAGAGAATTGTGGAATTACTGGAACTCCTTATGAAGTACTGAAATCCTACAGTTCAGCTCAAGACTGAAGAAGGCAAGAAAAAATTGGCGAACTGTTGAAAATATTGTAAGTCTAATTATTTAAAACACTTAATTTGGATCTAATTTATTCTCCCAACTTGATGCACATTTTCGCTAAGTATCTGGTAACGTTTCCAGGAAGTTTGTCTTGTAGGTTATTCATGTGTTGCGACTGTTTCTGTTTGTAGCCAAACTAGTGACGACAAAGAAAATTGAGGCTATCGTCCGGCAACAGTTTGCCCAGGAACTCCAGTACAAGGAGAATGAAGTTGACATTATCGACCAGGTATGTAGTGGCACAGTAACTAGAGCATCAGACTCTCAATCAAGAGTACCCGGTTTCAAATTGTGTGTGCTGCCATTTCGAAAGTTGGGGTAGCTAGTTCACTCTACGTTGCTCCAGTTCACTCAACTGTATAAATGAATAGCTGGCTGTAGATAGTGCTGGTATATGAATAGTCTTTGCGCATTAATTGCAGTGTGGCTGGATGCTTCGCAGAGAAGTCGAGATGGTGTTTGATTGAACAGGTCTAGGTCTGCCAGGGAGTAAAATGTAAAGCGCTTTGAGCAGTCCTAAGGACGATACTGACTGCGCTATATGAGAACTTACTTTTTTTACTTTTATGTTAACATTGCCTCCTCAGCTGGTTTAACCCATCATGAATCTGGTTCTTTATGTCCAGATTTTTAGAATGTAAAAAGTTTCTGTCTGCAGGCAGTTTGATAAAAAAGTATTCCTTTGTTGTTCAAAAGTATTGGTTTTGGTTGTAACTAACCAAAACTAAATGCCGGGCCAACATTAAGCTTTCAACTCACTAAATGTGTATTTTCAAAGAGATAGGAAAGATGACAACATCAACAGAGAAACACTGCATAATAGTCTGTTGTACCTTCACTTGAAGATTCCAACTTTGTTATTCACTTAAATCACTTCTGAACAACAGGGGTGTGCTTCTATTAGGCCATGCGTGTCTAGTGGGGATAATACGTTATATAACACCAGCCTACATAGGCCACTTATTCAGTTTTTGCCACATTAGGCACACCACTGTTTTAAGCAGACCAAAGCCAGTGGTGTGCTGTACATGGCATTATATATGTATAACTAGTATGCTGTATTTAGGAATATATATATACATATATGTATTGTCCAGCTTGAACTAGTGCCTGTTGATGACATTAGCGTGTATGTTTGGTATGATTTCAGCGTCTTTATAAGGCCCGCCTGAAGCTAGATCGACTGAGGGCATGTCTGGTGGCATCCTACTACAGCAAAGTGACCCAGTCCACATCAGAGGTAGACACAACCAGGGGTAGATACAGACAGAGTAGCTTAGGGGATGCAAAACACTCCATTTGCATCCCCCCTGAGGGTCGCCTAAAATACCAACCTTCAGGCTTTGCCAAAAACCTCCAACTGCACCCCCCAAAGTCTCTCCAAGAATACCAATGCTTCAGGCTCTTCAAAATCCTCCAGTTACACCCTCCTTTAAGCTTGCCAAAATACCAACACTTGTATGTTGTTGGGGGCATGTCACACTAGCACAGGCACATTCCAAAGGTCTAGTTGGACGTGCCTCCAAGGCCCCCTAGATTCAGCTATCACAATACACGTCTTTCCATTCCTCGCATATGTATTTCCATTAAATGGCAACTTTGCAAATTTCGTGATGCTATAATCATATCAGACAGTGGCATAGTAGGACACATAATCAGCCAAGGCACATGCTGCATCCTATTACAGGGCTCAACATTAATGGTTGCCCGATTGCCCAGGGCAGGTAAAACGTGGGCAAGTAGAATTTACACATGGACAAGCTAAGTCGTCATAGCATTTGGCCGATCAAACGTATAAGAGCTACTGACGTGCCATCACTCTGATGACAAAGTAGATTGTTCATAATGTGTATCACCAATAAAGTCACCAGGTGGAAAAAACAGTACTTTGAGGTCGTTGTAGTCGCCAGGGGCAGCCGAGTCGTTTGCAGAAAACAAAAGGAACGTCTGTTGAATATCTGTGTTCGTTTACGGTCGACATTTTTGTAAGACCTCGGAAAGCAGACTCAAAACCAGTTACCTGGTTATTTAACCGCTAGACAAACAGAACGTAAAAGCAGAAGCGAACGGCAACGGGAAAAACGTTTCTTTCTAGAAAATGGAAAAGCGTACCCCCGTGGGGGCCACCTGCGGCACACAGACATTAATTAAAGAAACTTTTAAGAGTTGCCAGAAAGAAGAGACAGCTCTTCCTGCCTGTTATTACAAATATGGTATAACAGCAGCCAGCATGGCATATTTATTTTATTTTTTGTAAAAACACATGGAAATTGCATTTTTTTTGTAAAAACGCATGGAAATAGCATGCGCTTCAATTACTAATGACTTTAGGGCAAATATACATTCTGGTAGGGCAAGTAGAATGTCAGAGCCTTAATGTCATGCCCTGTTGTTTCAAAGGTACTGTTTTATATTTATTTCACACTTCTACTTTAGCGATATATTTTAACCAATTAAAACTATGAGTTGGGGACCACTGAGATACTATAAAAATTATATTCTAATCATAAAATGCACTGCATAATATACTTTAAAACCATTAAGGTGTTATCTATTTAAAATGACCTATAATTGGAACTATCTGTTCATAGAAGAGGTTGCTGGAATATATTCAGTGCATTCTACATTTAATCTACTGCTTGGAGAAACTGAGCTAAATCCCTTTTTCTTATTTCAGTTTTGATATTCCTAAAGAATTTGTGTGTGTCACATAATCTGTCATCTGTTTATTTGCAAAAATAGACACATACTGTCGCAGTCAACACACACGCTTTAGTACACACACACACACACACACACACACACACACACACACACACACACACACACACACACACACACACACACACACACACACACACACACACACACACACACACACACACACACACACACACACACACACACACACACACACACACACACACACACACACACACACACACACACACACACACACACACACACACACACACACACACACACACACACACACACACACACACACACACACACACACACACACACACACACACACACACACCACAGCAAACATGAATAAAAGCTTGCATAAATACACACACCACAGGTATCTATATTGCTGTTTTATAATACATACTGTTCAATATTGGAAATGAACATCTATTGACGTCCTTGTATGGCTTGTAATAGTCACTTGATGTCACACTCGCAGAAGAAACCAGTCCTGGAGCAGGCGGTCACTATCCATCCAGCAGTGAAGCGACATCTTGGCAAGGCGCCCCTTGGAGTCACTAGTGACCCAGCTACAGGTCATCAGGGTGACCTTCCAGTGACCCCTCCCACTGCTACTGACGTCAGAGCTCTACCAGGGATGAGGGAAGAGAACGAGAAAGCTGGAGCCAGCGGGAAGAAGCAGAAAGATACAGGTGTAATTCAAACACTTCAAAATGTGAGTTATTCTGTAGTTTATTTTAGACATGATTAATATAATATGAATCAATAAATAGGTGTAGATGTTGATATTTTGTTGAAATATTGCTGTATTTAAAAAATAACTTGTATTGGTATTAAAACTGATAAAATCTATCTTATTTAGGTTGTTTATTTCTGGCATTTTACTGTTGTGTGAAATGTTGTGTACTATGTTTCTATCAATGCATTGATAAGGATAACTGCTCCTTCTCTTAACTTTTGTCACATTTTCACCACATTTTACTGTGTTGATTTTACTGGCTGCCATATTTATTAGCTGTACTCATTCATGGTAAAATGTTTTGAGAGAAAATTTGAAAGCATCTGAAACCGTAAAACTATCATCTGCCTAAAATGCCAATGTGTGCAACATGTATGTCAGTTCTACCATATAAGTTGAGAACATCTGAGAAATTACACAAAAGTGTGACATTTAATAAAAAAATTGATATTGAGGAGAACAAGGTATTTTTCTCACCAATGCTTATGCTTGACATGAATGCCTGTGACTTCTCTCACAGGTAGGACCACACAAAATAAACAGTTCAGGCTGCGGAGGAAGGGGCCATTTCAAAGAGAAGAGAAGAATCATCATAGGAAATGTTTCCAGGTAAGTTTACAATTCAGACTATGTACACTAATTTGTCATTATTAGCTTGTTCACTAACCTTTTTTGGTCCACTGAATAAATCACTGATGCCCCAAATAATGTATAAGTATTTATCTTTTCATTTAAGCAAAAATACACACAATTTATTAAACGTATTAATTTGAGCAAAATGAGCATTGTTTATAATGGGATAAATCAACAGATGGTGCAGGCCTTTTGAATTACTTAATTACTTAATCAAGATTAGCTGATGTTGACATTTGACGCAGGTACATCTTGACAGAGAAGCGAGATGCTGGAGACAGAGCAACCCACAAGTGGATGGTCTATGTGCGCGGCTCCAAGGAACACCCAGATGTCTCATCCTTCATCAAGAAAGTCTGGTTCTTTCTACATCCCAGCTACAGTCCCAATGATCTCGTGGAAGTGAGGTAGAGTGTTCTACGAGGGTCAGTGGGGGGTTAGTTCAAGGGGTAAATTGAGGGCAGGGGCTTAGCCAGAGACCTGTCTGCCCGTCTTCTGAGAGATGACTGGCCAAGATGAACAATTACAACTGATAAGACTAATAGTTCCAAATCTGGACGCTGATTATCTGAGGATGACTATCAATTGCACAATTGTTAGTGAAACCAATTAAATGGATCAATATTAATTAAATAAATGGCTCAAGCGATACTGGGTTGTCATTGAGAAAACTAAACTGGCCAACAATGACTGTGATTGATGTGAACAGCTACATCGGAAGTCCTTCACATGCTAAAAGGCACACTTTTTTCTAATACAAAACTGGAAAAAAATTATTTCTGGCTCACGGCCTGATTGGTGGAAGTGAGGTAGGGTGTTCTGTAGGGCATTAGGGGTGTGTTAGTTCATGGGGCAGATTGGTGGAGTGTGTAGGGTATTCTAGAGGGCTCTAGGGGCATGTTAGTTCAAGGTGTAGATTGGTGGAAGTGGAGTAGGGTGTTTTACAGGGTGTGTTGGTTCATGGGGTAGAATATTGTGTAGGGCACTAAGGGTGAGTTAGTTCATGGGGTAGATTGGTGGAAGTGAGGTAGAGTGTTCTGTAGGGCACTAAGGATGTGTTAGTTCATGAGTAGATTGTTGGAAGTGAGGTACGGTGTTCTGTAGGGCACTAAGGGTTTGTTATTTCTTGGAGTAGATTGGTGGAAATGAGGTAGGGTGTTCTCTAGGGCAATAAGGGTGTGTTAGTTCATGAGGTAGGTTGGTGGAAATGAGGTAGGGTGTTCTGTAGGGCACTAACTACTATTAGTTATTAAATATGTAGTTTTTGATGGTTTTATTTTCTGCTTTTTAAGTTAGAACCACTGTTAATCGTGCTTTGTGTAAGCTGGTTGTGATAACTTGATGTGGTTATGGTATATATTTGACTCATATTTTACATAATTGTCAAATTAGTTTGTCTCTACTTCATATACTTATTATTTCAACATATTCGTTTTTGTAATTATTGTCAACAATGTAAAATGTACAGTAATGTAAACAATATATTTTTTTTTACATAATATGGAGATATATATTATATATCTGCATTCAGTTGCTCACTATTACCTACATTATATTGTATGCCTTAACATTTATTCCATGTATTTTCTGATTTAAATAAATTACCCTTTCCCTCTACCCCCACAGCCAGGAGCCTTTTCATCTGATCCGAAGAGGTTGGGGAGAGTTCGCCGTGCGTGTGCAGCTGCACTTTGTTGATCCTCGCAACAAACGTGTAGACGTCATTCATCACCTGAAGGTACATCTAGAATCATAAAACAGCTACATGTGACAGTACATAAACCGATTCCATTTGATGATTAATTTTTATCACCCATCTTCAGTCTTCTTTATTTATCAAACTATAATTGAGCTAACTAGTGTATGTATGTTTATATGTAGGTATGTTAATGTTTTACTTCTAAATGCTGTGCATCTCAGATGCCAAATGTTCATGGATTCATCGACAACCCGTTGGAAGAAATGTAACATTTTATTTATTTTTTATTCCCATAGGCTAAGGGTTTATGACTCCAATCCTTTCCCCTTGTTGTATCTGTTGACAATCACTTCTGACCACCATCACATTATCCTGGGGCATGTGTTTTTAGGATGGGTTATCCATGAAGCAGCAGACCAAGGACACTAGTTAGTAGTTATTACTGTTACAATATTTTTATTTTAAACCCACTCAACGACATCATCTGGATAGACACTAACCACTACAGTTTCCTTATTTGTCAGATAACTGGCAAAGCAAATACTTAACTTTATAAATACACAACTGTAAATAACCACCTTTGTGTGTTTTTAGTCCTTTGGACCGAAGGTCCAACGGACTATTGCCATCACTCTGCGTCCACCATCCGCCGTTAGCTGCTGTATCTCAGAAACCGTTCAGTAACTCTTTCTCTAATTTTGCATAGACATATCTTAGGGTACTGCCACTATGCACGAGAAATTTGTATTTGATTGAATTGTTCTAAGGGCCCCATGGCCCCAAAACTGGTAATTTTCCACATTTTGTCTATTTTTTTCAAAAACTGTTCAGTAACTTTTTCTCTAATTTTGCATAGACATTTCATGTGGTAGTGCCACTATACACAATAAATCTGTATTTGATTGAATCATTCTAAGGGCACCAAAGGTCCCCATAAATGCTAAATTTGCTAACTAAATTGTCTACCGCAGGAGCAGCTCTATCTAGCTAATCCCCTTTCCTACAAAATCTGTCACACCTCACTGTGGAGGGCCAGCCTGCCTGGTGGAAACTGACTAATCTGTAATTGGTCACTGGCAGAGGCTTCCAGGTTCCTTTTCTGGCACAATACACACAATCTACTGCTAGGGGATAGTCACAAGGGCCCTTCTCAAAACCACATCAGTAGATAGTGGTCAAATTTAGCATTTTGGGGGGCTGTGTCAGTCTTCTTCTCATGTGATGTAGAGTTAGTTACCACAAGGAGAAAACTTGTCTCCTTTGTTATTTGCTAGTTACCTGAATGATTTTGAATACTGTTAGTCATAATTATAAGGGACTTGACATGGCAGCTCGTGAAATTTACAACAACCTTAGTGATGATTTTCTTGAAAATGGATGTTCTACTATATGCTGATGATACTAGAATGATTCAATCAAATACAGATTTCTTGTGTATAGCGGAACTATGTCAACTCTTCTAATTGTTGACATTTGGTTGTTTCAGGATGACCCCTTAAAATGTAAGCCCAACTGTCCAGGGGTCTAGTGGATACTGGCTGGGAAGATATTCCCCTTCCATCTGTCACATGCGGAGTCTGTGTCTTGCATGGATATCTATTTTTATGCAGTTATTTTGTATAAGCATGAAGTTTGTGAACTTATTTTATTCTTAGGCCACATAAAAGTTATTCCCAGTTTCTCATCAATGCATATATTTAAAAAGAACATTTAATTTTGTATTATAATTATTCCTCTAAATGCAAGACATGGTGCAATAAGTGAACAGTAAACATGTCAACATTTTACTTCCATCATAACCATTTATGGTCTGTAACTATGATTCACCAAAAAACATTTGATTAATAATTACCTACAGGGTTGTTTGATTTCTGCCCGGCAGAAACGGCAACTATAGGAAATACATGCCATTGATAGGCAAACACGTTTTTTTTATTGAAAACGTCAGTTTCTTTCTGTACCTGTCTACGTATGATAACCATTTGTCCGCCCTGGTCACAATAAACATCACATGAATGATAAAAAGAAGATCACTGCCACTTAACTTGTGGATTATTATTATAAAACTGCTCTGCTACTGCTTGGTGGACAGTTAATTAGTGGCTCAAGTTCAAATACATCAGGACGTTTTTCATACCTGCATGATAGTTTAGGCTCAGTACAGCCTTGTGTGAAAAGGATAGTTGGCAAATGAACTAACTTCAAAGCACCATTGCATCCATTTAGACACGCAGCAGTCACACTGTCCCAGTGTCTGATGCTACCTTTTGCTCTCAAATAATCTGTCCTCTTAGTTTTACACATAAAGACATAATTTGGCATAACTTGATAAGTTTTTGTAGCAGCACATTTGTACTTCCAGTGTATCAGTGCAACATAACATACATACTGTGTGCCACATTTGAATGTCATGCATTTAATATTTCCATGCAATCCATTTGCATATATAATGTAAAACTTCAACAGCCGTTTTCTTCATTTTCACTTTGTGAACCCTACCATGTTCAATGCTCAATAACTTCGCCAATTTTTGTAGCAGTCATAATTTTTGAAACCGTGTAAAGCACCCTACCCAACCTTTACAAGAATGAAAGAAAACTATGTTACCATTTTTCCGACTTATCACTCATTTGGTCAGCCGGGGTCACATATAGACATATAGACTTCAGGACCTTTTGGCCCATTTAAAAAAAAATACATCACCAGTTGGTAGATCAGAGGCCACTGAATTATTATATTAATATATAGACTTCACATCTGCTACACTGAATGTTTGCCTCCCTCACAACAGCTAACTAATAATAATAATAAGGTAACTTATATTGCACCTACATCCTCAGAAACCAAGCTCAGCAATGCATCAAGACAAAGGTAACTCTGCCAGGTTTGACTCATAAGTAGGTTTGACCATGTGGAGGTCTGAATGGTCGACGGAAAAGTGTATTCTGTGATAACAGAATATTCATCATTAGCAAGCTTTCTTTGTGACACATCAGTGGCGACATCTGGTAATGGACAGTAGAAAATTTATGCAGCCCCGTGCAAGTTTACTGAAACGGTCGATGCGAGTTTGTAAAAAAAAAAACAGTCAACTCTTTTCGAAGCATACTGTACATTTGATAGTGTGAGTCCAGTATTTTTTATGATTGCTAAAAGTTGCAATACATAGTCTACAACATCTTGTGACATGACAATCTGTAATTTGACCAGTTCTCTGTGAATGTTTTCTTATGTGACTATTCTGCCCTTTTTTCAGTTGGATAAGACTTACACTGGACTGCAGACACTGGGGGCAGAAACTGTGAGTTTTGAATGTCAACAAATGGCGGTTGATCTGCCTTTCTACACCCTCTTTATATAGGCTTTATGTTAAATAACTTTTTAAACCATCTTTGCTTGAAATATAAATTAAACACCACACAACTATTATTATTGAGATATAAAAATATTTAAGTATACAGGCTATCAGAGTGATACAGTTGTATATATATATATTCAGCTTGTTTGTACATATGTAGACAACTGTATCACTCTGATAGCAAGCTTACTTACATATTATTATATCTGAATAATAATAGTCAAACTGGCAAACCGGTTCCTAGATTGTTTTAATAGTGTTGACGAAATGCAAAGTTTGCTATATCTTTGACGAGGCTTTAATTAAAGCTAAACTACAGCTACCTTTTGTTAAAAAAACTCTTATTTATTTGAAATCGCATTGCCGTGCTAATTCGTTGGCGGTTCCTTGCTCTAGTGAAGTCCCTGCTCATGATTTTGCTTAATGATTCTTGTATGTTGTGCCTCTGAGCTTAGATTCCTGAGAATACAGGTGCTGTAGAAATTTATTATTAACAAGTGAATATGTCTATCGTATACAGGTGGTTGACTTAGAACTGGAGGGAGGGAGTGTGTATTTCCCCCCAGCCGGGAGCAAGCAGACACCATCAGCGACTGCGGCTCCCCCAGTGGCTGAATTAAAACTGGACAGAATTAAAACGGAGGTGCTGCCACCTAGCGGTGACGATGACACAGTGATCGAAGCTAGTTGCGTCGTCGTCAAAAAGGAGATGTCATCAGATGGTGGCATGGACACGGTGATGTCAGCGTCACTAACTACGTCACATACAACTACAGCATATAATTCACCAAACAAGTACTCACCTCAGGTTGTAGTAAAACGCGAACCCGTGTCACCAGTAAAGGAAACAATGCAACGGAATGGATATGTCTCTGGTGTATCTCAAATTAGTCCACATGTTATGTCACCAGATAACGCCAGTGACTTTGCGACATGCCATGCGACGATAAAGCGCGAGACACCAGTCACGCCATCTGGTGGTGGTGCAGTGTATCAGACCTCCGTGGACATTCCAGTGCTACAAAGTGTTAAGACAGTGCCTGAAGATGTCCCAGTGTTGACAGACAAGGAACATAAATCACACAGTTCTACGGCTGTTGGGAGTGACGCTCCCAGTGTATCACACCAAATTGATTGGAGTGACACCCCCTGCATATCAGGCCAAATTTGTGGGAATGGCAACCCCAGCGTGTCGCCACCTGTGCAGAGTCACTACAACCGTGTACAGGTCACCGGCAGTTTGTCTGTTGACCCTGAAACGGACCGCTGTCTACCTCAAGATGCTGTCGTGTGCAAACTGAATGACATGTCATCAATTAGTGTCAATATCACGACACCAGTCAGTGTCGTTGACACGTCACTAATCAACTCCGATATTTCCAAAGAGCAGCATCAAATACATCCTGGCAAAAGCGCACAGACTTTCAACTCGAGATCTTCGATCATATCCCAGAATGCAGTGGGTAGTGGTCAGTCACTACTGCGGCCACAGCTAGTGTCCGGTCGAGCAGCATTGCCAGAGCAACTGTTTATGAGAGTCGTTGACCAGACTGGATGCACCTACCTCATCCCCCGGGCAGTGGCGGACACTACAGGGTTAAAGGTAAACCAGAAGGTCAAGGCCACCAACCCAAGCACTGTGGTGGTCGTTAAAAAGCCATCCATCGGACACCCAATTGTGGTCACTCCGAGTTCTCTAACTTCCATCGCTAGTCCTCATCAGATGGTCAGTCACCCCGTTGCCACGGAGACAGCCACATCAGTGATGCCACCTGATGTCTCGCCTGACTCGGATCTCATTGCAAAACAGTGGCATTCGTACTCCATGCCGACACAGAAACCCACTCCCCCTATAAGTAGATCTGTCGGTGCTGTTTCACTGCTGAAACCTCGTATCACTACACCAACTGCTTTGTATCAGAATGTGGGAAATATTCCCTTGTCGACTGTGACGTCTCCTAGTGCTACTTTCGTTTCATCCACATCGAAGCCGCGTTTCAGCGCTGTTGCATCGTCCACCAAACAATCTGTCCTATTACCGCAAAGTTTCACGCCAGCGTCATTAGTGACACCTGGTGGCCCGATAGCTTCGGAAACGAAACTGTATCTTGCCAAACTCGGCAATCGGACAGTAATGATTAAGGTTGAACCAAAGTGCAAAACAACAGTGAATACGGCCGAATCACATCGGGACACTGGTGGTGAAGGTAGTCAATCGAGCAAGGTCATGCCCCGACCCCCTGGTGGTCAATGTAGTAACAATGCACCCCATCCCATCAAGGAGGGTGTTGGCGTGAAGCAAGATGGGAAAGGTTCTGCCGAAGATGCTGGGAAGTCAACCAGTGACAGGATAGCACACTTTGTCCACAGCATCAGGTAAGTAGGTGACGCAAACAGAGGTAAATATAGTTTACTTAGTCCTTAGCATCATGTAAGTAGGCATGTCAAACAGAGGTAAAAATACTAAACTTAGTCCAGAGCATCTGGTAGGTAGGCAACACAAACAGGTAAATATAGCAGTCTTAGTCCTTAGCATCATGTAAGTAAGCAAGTCAAACAGAGGTAAATACACTAAACTTAGTCCAGAGCATCTGGTAGGTAGGCAACACAAACAGGTATATATAGCAGACTTAGTCCAGAGCATCAGGTAAGTAGGAAACATAAACAGGTAGATATAGCAGACTTAGTCAAGATCATCAAGTAAGCAGGAAACACAAGCAGGTAGATATAGCAGACTTAGTCTAGAATATCAAGTAAGTAGGAAACACAAACAGGTAGATATAGCAGACTTAGTTCAGAACATCAAGTAAGTAGGAAACACAAACAGGTAGATATAGCAGACTTAGTCCAGAGCATCAAGTAAGTAGGAAACACAAACAAGTAGATATAGCAGACTTAGTCTAGAGCATCAAGTAAGTAGGAAACACAAACAAGTAGATATAGCAGACTTAGTCCAGAGCATCAAGTAAGTAGGAAACACAAACAGGTAGATATAGCAGACTTAGTCCAGAACATCAAGTAAGTAGGAAACACAAACAGGTAGATATAGCAGACTTAGTCCTGAGCATCAAGTAAGTAGGAAACACAAACAGGTAGATATAGCAGACTTAGTCCTGAGCATCAAGTAAGTAGGAATCACAAACGGGTAGATATAGCAGACTTAGTCCAGAACATCAAGTAAGTAGGAAACACAAACAGGTAGATATAGCAGACTTAGTCCAGAACATTAAGTAAGTAGGAAACACAAACAGGTAGATATAGCAGACTTAGTCCAGAACATCAAGTAAGTAGGAAACACAAACAGTAAATATAGCAGACTTAGTTCAGAGCATCAAGTAAGTAGGTAATACAAGCAGGTAGATATAGCAGACTTAGTTCAGAGCATCAAGTAAGTAGGAAACACAAACAAGTAGATATAGCAGACTTAGTCCAGAGCATCAAGTAAGTAGGAAACACAAGCAGGTAGATATAGCAGACTTAGTTCAGAGCATCAAGTAAGTAGGAAACACAAGCAGGTAGATATAGCAGACTTAGTTCAGAGCATCAGGTAAGTAGGTAACACAAACAGGTAGATATAGCAGACTTGGTTTAGAGCATCAGGTCCGCACCTAATGCAATCTACCTCATGAACTAACACACCCTTAGTGCCCCACAGAACACCCTACCTCACTTCCACCAAACTACCTCATGAACTAACACACCCTTAGTGCCCAACAGAACACCCTACCTCACTTCCACCAATCTACCCCATGAACTAACACACCCTTAGTGCCCAACAGAACACCCTACCTCACTTCCACCAATCTACCCCATGAACTAACACACCCATAATGCCCAACAGAACACCCTACTTCATTTTCAACAATCTACCTAATGAACTAACACACCCATAGTGCCCTACATAACACCCTACCTCACTTCCACCAATCTACCCCATGAACTAATACACCCTTAGTGCCCAACAGAACACCATACCTCACTTCCACCAATCTACGTAATGAACTAACACTCCCATAGTGCCCTACATAACACCCTACCTCATTTCCACCAAGCTACCCCATGAACTAACACACCCATAGTGCCCTCCATAACACCCTACTTCACTTCACCAATCTACCCCATGAACTAACACACCCTTAGTGCCCTACAGAACACTACCTCACATCCACCAGTCTACCCCATGAACTAACACATCCTTAGTGCCCTACAGAACACTCTACCTCACTTCCACCAATCTACCCCATGAACTAACACACCCTTGGTGGCCTACAGACAGACAATGCAAACAGAGGTAAATATAACATACATATTATAGTAAATAGGCAAGTTAAACAGAGGGAAATATAGAATACTTTTCTAAAGTATAAGTTTCACAACTTGGTTTTTCCTAACGATTTATAAAGGAAAAATTGTGTTGCATTAAATTAACATTAAGTATTCATTTGAGCACACAATACAACAGTAAGACCTGATTTTATTATTATTTTATTATGTGCACTTTCGCGTGGCAGACGTGATGTAGCTCGCGTCTGTTTCGCTTGTGCCATTCCGCACGAAATATACCATCACAGTTCTTTGTAGAAGTGGAATAAATAGATATGTAAATAAATAAATAAAAATATTTAAATGAAAAATATTTAAATGAATAAATACATGAATAATTAAAATGTCCATATGATATAAACATATATAAAATAATCGTTAAAAAGTCAGAAATTGCACTAAAAAGTAATAAAAATGTAAATAAATAATTTAAAATGGTCAATTCCATGGATTCATATGGTGCTTTCTTATTTTGAAATGGCTAGCCCCAATTGTCGCCACTGTTCACGGTCGAGTGCGCGCAGAGCGTCGACATCGGCACGGCAACGTAGCATACGGCCTATGCGTCGCAGGTCCGCGCTCAACACTGTCGGCAGAGTTGTTCGCGGTCGACCCATGTATGTCGTGACACCTGTGTCCACGGCGAAATAGTTGTCGATCGCTAGCTGAGCGGGTGCATCGGGTGGCATACGGAGCACGTGCCCGAATAGACTCCATCTTGTAGTTATGACGGCTTCGCTGATGGGACGGCATCAGCAACCGTGGTACAGTGCCTCATTGGAAATGCGATGTGGCCAACATATGCCGATGATCTGGCGTAGATGACGACGATGGTATGCATCCAGATGATCTAGTTCTGATTTCGTGAGTCACCATGTACCCATGTTGTATGTCAGCACGGGCACAACGAAGGATGCGTATAGCCGTAGCCGCAGCTGTAGAGAGATCTGTGATCGCCTAAACCACAGTGTCCACAGCTTGCGGAAGGCGACGTTGGCCAGCTGCTTTCGGCGAGCGACGTCTTCGGCTTCACCGAGGAGCGATCCAAGCTTGCGTGTCATACGCCAATCTTCCTGAATGCGGTCAGCGTGTCGGCTGATACTTGTTCGTTCTGTTTTCGACGCATTGATCGTCAGCGACCACTCTGCCAAGCAAGCTGGCGAGATGCGCTCGATCTCGTCGAGGAACGAACGAGAAGAGCTGACGAAGTCCGTGTCGTCAGCGTACTCGACGTCCAGTGGTAGGATGGCATCGGCTGGTGGACGTGTCGGGAGGCGTGAACGAAGGTCACGGAACAATGAATAACACCGGACTGAGGCTGTCGCCTTGCGGCGTCCCGATGGATGTGGCGAATGAATGACAATCGCCTGTTGAGAGACGCGGCTCGAGCGACGTGGTGGCGAGTAGGAAGCGAATCATCCGCAGTTCCGACTCGCCGAGGAATGTTTGTAGCGTATCAAGCAGCTTGTCGCGACGTATGGTGTCGAAGGCGCGACTCAGATCAATGCCGAGGAATTCGATTGATCCGTGCTGACGCTGTGCTTTAGCACAGAGCCAACGATACCCGAAGACTGCGTCCGCGTCGGAATCCCGATTGTGACGGCGACAGGTAGTCGTCAACTTTCGGCGCGATCCTCGATAGTACGATGAGAGACAGTGTCTTTCGGAGTACTGATAGTAAGACTATCGGACGCACACTCATTAGTGGACCTATTGGTTTGCCTGACTTCTGTATTAACCTGATTTTCGTGTACAAACTAAAAAGTAAGAAATAAATTAAAAATTATACAGAGGTATTCATTACAGAGACTTTAAATTGTCTTTTGTAAAGCAATCGTAATATTTTCAGGTGTATTAGTTTACCTTAATTTTGACTGACATCTTGTGTTGCAGTACCGTAGATTACAACAGCATCGAAGAACTTGTAGGGGCGGCCATGACACACTTCCCACTTTGGAGACGATCCCTCACAGGTAAAACTCACAATTTTGGAGATGACCCCTCATGGGTAGAACTTACTTCCCACTTTGGAGACAATCCTTGTAGGTAAAACTCACCACTTTGGAGACGACCCCTCAGGTAAAACACTTCACATAGGTATAACTGATTTCCCACTTTGGAGACAATCCCTCACAGGTAGAACTTGCTCCCCTTTGGAGACAACCCCTCAAAGGTAAAACTCACATCCCACTTTGGAGATGACCCCTCACAAGTAAAACTCGCCACTTATGAGACAGCCCTCACAGGTAAAACACACCACTTTGGAGATAACCCCTAACAGGTAGAACTGGGTTTGTCCTTTGATGCCAATTGTATTATTTCAAAATGTGTACAGATTATTTTGTTGTGTCTTGCTGTAATCGTCGATCTTTTGCTCTTTTCCTCCATTCCCCTTTCCATCCCTCCAGGTCTCTCTTCACGCAATCCTCCCACCTCAATCTCGGTCGCCCTCGTCTTCTTTTTCCCTCCACTTCTCCGGGCATCTGCTTTCTTTGTCATCCATTCTTTTCCCATTCGCTCCACATGTCCTGCCCAGTTCAACTTCTCACCAACTTCTTGAAACTTTCTTTCACCTCCCTCAGCTCTTCCACTCTTTGCTTATCTATTCTCTTTTCCCCCATAATTCTCCTGACCCAGTTGTTCTCGCATACTTGTACCCTCTCCTGTTGTTTCTCTGTCATTGCTATAGTCTCTAGGCCATACAGGTAGGCTGGTGTCACACTTGTACCCTCTCCTGTTGTTTCTCTGTCATTGCTATAGTCTCTAGGTCATACAGGTAGGCTGGTGTTACACATGCGCATAGTACCTTTCCCTTGAGTTTTCGCGATAGGCGTCTGTCTCCCATAACACACCTTCTACTTTCCTCTATGCATTCGCCCCTGCTTGTACTCTCCTGCAAATTTCTGTCTCTGAGGAGCCATCCCCACATACTGCTCCACCCAGGTATGCAAAAGTGTCTCTTTGTTTTAGTTTTTCCCCTCCAGGTGTATTTCCAGTTCTTTGCTTTGTTGCCCAACCCACAGCACCTCTGTCTTCTCCAGATTCACTTTCAGTCCGTGTTTGCTGAAGATATCCTTCCACTCTATCAGTTGTTCCTGTAAATCTCCTTCCCCGTCCTCTTCCACTACTAGATTGTCTTTCTACTTATCAGTTCCAGCACTGCAATAAACAGTTGTGTGCTCAGGGCACTCCCCTCTTCTGAGATTCCAGGTCCACACACCACTCTGCCCTTCGTTTCTTCATATGTCCCTTCCACCATCCTGAACTCTGCCTCTGGGACCCCCATCCATCTCAGTGTCGCCATTGCCATCTTTCTCGGTACCGTGTCATAAGCTTTCTCCAAGTCTATAAAACCAACAGCCATACTCTCCTGTCCCTCCAAATTCTTTTCAGTCAGCTGTCTCAGCACAAACTTTCCATCAATTGTACCTTCCAATTCTGAAGCCCTGTTTTTCTTCTCCGATTTCTCCTTCCACTATTGTTCTTATCCTTCCATCCAGGATTCTCTCCAACATCTTCAGCATGTGGCTCACCAACATGATGTCTCTGTATTTCCCTGGGTCATGCACATCTCCCTTTCTTTTCCATATCGGAACTATTATCCCTGTTCTCCACTCCTCTGGGATCTTTCTCTCTGTTATGCAGGTATTCAACAATCTTTTTGTCCACCAGATTCCAACGCATTTGGCCACTACCAGCATTTCCACTCGTACTTCATCAATACCATTCACCCGTCCTTTTTTCATCTTCTTCATTGCTCTCTCTACCTCTTCATCCACAATCTCCTTCACCTTCTCCCTCTACTGCACTTGGCAGATCTAGTTCTTTGCTTTCTTGTTGGTTCAGCAGAGTCTTGAAATACTCTTCCAAGACCTGTAGCACATCTTTCCTGTCCGTAACTAGATTTCCATTCTTGTCCTTAATCACTGTTCCAGTTTTTACATCCTTGCTGTCCTCATCCCGCTCTCGAGCCATCTTATAGATCATCTTCTTTCCACTGTCTTCATCTAGCTTTCTGTACAGCTCCTCTTCCATTTCTCTCGTAGCTTTATCCACAGCTCTCCTAAGTCCTAGCTGCCTTCTTGTTCTGTCCATACAGCTGCTGTGTGGCAATGCCCGGTTGTCCTCCATTCCCCTTCATCCCTTCTATTTCTTTCCATACCTCTCTCTTTTCTCCAATTGCTTTCGTTACTTCTTCGGTCCACCATGTTTTATTTTTTCTCTTCGAGGAAGCTCTTCCCTTACCAGATGTTCTGCCACGTAGCTCCTCAGCTGATCCAATGAAAGCATCCTTAAAATGCTTCCACTTTTCCTCCACAGTTCTTACTGTTGGCCGCAATTTCTCATATTCTGATGTCACTCTGTCTCTGTGTGCTCTGGCTGTGTCCCCGTGACATTTCCACCACTTAATGGTCTTTAGGGGCTTGTGTTGCGTAGTCACGTGTTCACCAGTCCTTGCAGTCTTTAGGGGCTTGTGTTGCGTAGTCACGTGTTCACCAGTCCTTGCAGTCTTTAGGGGCTTGTGTTGCGTAGTCACGTGTTCACCAGTCCTTGCAGTCTTTAGGGGCTTGTGTTGCGTAGTCACGTGTTCACCAGTCCTTGCAGTCTTTAGGGGCTTGTGTTGCATAGTCACGTGTTCACCAGTCCTTGCAGTCTTTAGGGGCTTGTGTTGCGTAGTCACGTGTTCACCAGTCCTTGCAGTCTTTAGGGGCTTGTGTTGCGTAGTCACGTGTTCACCAGTCCTTGCAGTCTTTAGGGGCTTGTGTTGCGTAGTCACGTGTTCACCAGTCCTTGCAGTCTTTAGGGGCTTGTGTTGCGTAGTCACGTGTTCACCAGTCCTTGCAGTCTTTAGGGGCTTGTGTTGCGTAGTCACGTGTTCACCAGTCCTTGCAGTCTTTAGGGGCTTGTGTTGCGTAGTCACGTGTTCACCAGTCCTTGCAGTCTTTAAGGGCTTGTGTTGCGTAGTCACGTGTTCACCAGTCCTTGCAGTCTTTAGGGGCTTGTGTTGCGTAGTCACGTGTTCACCAGTCCTTGCAGTCTTTAAGGGCTTGTGTTGCGTAGTCACGTGTTCACCAGTCCTTGCAGTCTTTAGGGGCTTGTGTTGCGTAGTCACGTGTTCACCAGTCCTTGCAGTCTTTAGGGGCTTGTGTTGCGTAGTCACGTGTTCACCAGTCCTTGCAGTCTTTCACTCGCCACATTTGCTGTTTCCTCACTATCAGCAGGTCCAGCTCTGTCTTATGGTGTCCACTCCTATAAGATACTTTGTGGTTTTCCCTCTTTTGGAAAAATGATCCCGCCACCGCCAGCCCATTTCGCATCACCAACTCTACTAAATCCCAGCCCTCACGGTTCCTTGTACCCCATCAAAATCCCCTGACCGAATCCTCTTCTCCTGTCTCCACTGTACCCATGTGCATTAAAATCACCAGCTACGCACATCATCACATGCACTTCTACCATTCCCATCATTCTCTCTAGCTCTTCCCTGAAGGTTCTTTTCTCTGACTCTGCCCTTCCTCTTTGAGGTCCATACACTGACATAATGCACACCAGCTGCTTCCTCGCCATCATCCATGCAACAACGATCCTCCCTTGCCATCTCTCCACTCACACGACATCTCTACTGATCTCCTCCGTTACTATGATGCCTACACCATTACTCCTTCCATTTCCTCCTGCATGTAGCATCTTATACCCTCCTGCCAGTGCTCTCATTGAGATTCCCTAGCCGGACTTCGCATCTTGGTCGCCACTGGCGGGATAATCCACCCGGACTTCGCTGATTTCTTACCACTGCTGGGAAGTGTAGTATATCGACTATATGTATCCTTACCATTCCATTTGCTTGGGACTTGATAGCCACTGCAGCGCTGCCCTGGCTGACCTCCAGTGCGGTTTCTTTTTGGTAGTTTCCTTCTTCTAGGCGGACTCTCTTTCAAGGTTTACGAGCTTCACCTGCCTGGGTTTTTGGTCTGGGTTTTCCTTCCCCTAGATCAATTGCCTACCATCGCTAAAGAGCTTGATCTGCCCGGTACTATTTACCCATAGTAGGTTGGAATAGTGAATGTCAGGATGTGTCCACCCTAGGTGGGCCCAGGACACTCACCTCTGGGGCTTAAACCTGCTCCGAGATCCCTAGCACATTTGCTTGGTGCTGCAAGGTGCCCAGTATCTGCAGTGGAGAGTAGCGATCTGGCGGCTGTAACTGAAAGTGAGAGTATGAAGCACAAACTACACACCACATTGCATGTAGTTATTTTTTTAGAAATACCTTGTGTGTGTCAAGATCCTCAGCTTTTATGGGGTATATAATATTATTTTTGTTGCGTAATAATAATATTGATGGAATTAACTCCTCTTGAATAATCTGCGCTGGCTTCCATTCCTACCTCAGTCTATAATAATGGCCTGGTTCCAGGTGCAAGTCCAGGTGTGAGTCAAGGCGTGAGTCAAGGCATGAGTCAAGGTGTGAGTCAAGGCATGGGTCAAGGTGTGAGTCAAGGCATGGGTCAAGGTGTGAGTCAAGGCATGAATCAAAGCGTGAGTCAAGGCGTGAGTCCAGCCAACATCGATACTTCCTGCGGTGATATTCTTCAGTGGAACATTGGCAAGCAGCGGGCTGCTGAGGTAATGTGATTCTATGTTCTCTCTCACACACCCGCGTGCTCACTCAATCACTCACTCTTGCTTGCTCTCTCGCTCTCTTTTTTAGTCCTTTGGCCAAAGTCCAAGTCCAAGGGACTATTGCCATCATTCTGCGTCCGCCGTTAGCTGCCGTATCTCAGAAACCGTCCAGCAACTTTTTCTCTAATTTTGCATAAACATATCTTAGGGCACTGCCACTATGCACGAGAAATCTGTATTTGATTTAATCATTTTAAGGGCTCCCTAGGGCCTCCAAGGACCCCAAAAACTGGTAAAAATTTAACATTTTGCCTATTTTTTCAAAAACTGTTCAGCAACTTTTTTTCTAATTTTGCATAGATGTATCTCAGGGTGCTGTCACTATATACAAGAAATCTGTATTTGATTGAATCATTCTAAGAGCACCTAAGGGGCCCCCAAAGTGCCAAAGTTTTATATTATCTAGTGATGTGGTTTTGAGAAGGGCCCTTGAGACCAACCCCAACAGTAAATTTTGTTTAATGTGCCAGAAAGCCAGCAGCATGACTAAACTCTGCAGCATAGTGCTATTCTTCCATTGAGACCTTGACTGATCTTTAATAGGTCACAGGGCCCAGGCAGAGTAGACACACTTGACCCCTGTTAGACTGTATAGTTGCCTAAAACTTTTAAACTGTATCTTCAAAACTATTGATTTTCTATAATTGCAAGTTGTGTTTATTTTGATGTACATTTAATTATTATAAAATGGTGTAACTGTGGTGTCTATTGGTTAAAGATGTATTGTCTGTAGAAACCTGTAGGTAACAAACATAGAAAATTAATATTCTGTCACCTGTAGGTGACAAACATAGAAAATTTATATTCTGGACAACTATAGAGTGAAATATCCTACACTTTATTGATATCAAATGCATTCTACTGTTCTGTTTACGCTTGCCATGCCTTGTGTAGACATGGTACTGTGTAAATCAATTGTATCAATATAGACTAATAATTACAGATTCACAATATAGTTGACACCTGAAACAATCAAATGTCTGGTGTTCTGAACAATCACTAAGGATTAATGAACACTTGTGCAGAATGTCATCCACTTGGCAGGTTTAATTGATCTATTCAGCAATGAGGACACTGCTTAGGCCTCACTCTGGACACTGTCACTCACAGTGTTGTGTATTGTCTTAGTTGGTGCATTGGGCTAATCTACTTGACCATGAATCAGTGGTGGCTCTGGTTGTGTATTACACCCAGCTGTGGAGCTAAGATTCTCTGCCTGCTATTGTTTGATGGAAACTGTGACTAATATGTAATTGGTCACTGGCAGTAGCTTGTGTCAACAGACTGCATTAAGCCACTAGACCCCTGTTAAACTAGACAGTTGCCTGTAGGTTTTAAACTGTGTCAAACAGTGAGTCTACCTTTTGTTCTCAAATAATCTGTCCTCTTAGTTTTACACATAAAGACATAATCTGGCATAACTTGATAAGTCTTTGTAGCAGCACATTTGTACTTCCAGTGTATCATTGCAACATAACATACATATTACATACTGTGTGCCACATTTGAATGTTTTGCATGTAATATTTCCATGCAATCCATTTGCATATATAATGTAAAACTTCAACAGCCATTTTCTTCATTTTCACTTTTTGACCCCTACCATGTTCAATGCTCCATAACTTTGCCAATTTTTGTAGCAGTCATAATTTTTGAAACCGTGTAAAGCACCCTACCAAACCTTTACAAGGATGTAAGAAAACAATGTTACAATTTTTCCGACTTATCACTCATTTGGTCAGCCGGGGTCACATATAGACGTATTAGTCCAAAGGACTTCAGGGCCACTTGGCCCATTTTTTTTCTCATTATCCCCCTCCCTTTCTTCATCCTCCCCATCCTCTCCATCTCCCCCTCCCCTCCCTCTCGCCATCTCCACCTCCCCTCCCTCTCTCCATCTCCCCTTCCTCTCTCCATCTCCCCCACCCCTCCCTCTCTCCATCCCCCCCACCCCTCCCTCTCTCCATCTCCACCTCCCTTCCCTCTCTCCTTCTCCCTCTCCTCCCCCTCCCTCTCTCCATCAACCTCTCTCCTTCTCCCCTCCCCTTCCTCTCTCCCTCTCCCCTCCCTCTCTTCATCCTCCCCGTCCCCTCCATCTCCCCCTCCCCTCCCTCTCTCCATCTCCCCAACCCCTCCCTCTCTTCATCTCCCCACCCCTTCCTCTCTTCATCTCCCCCACCTCTCTCCATCTCCCCCACCCCTCCCTCACTCCATCTCCCCCTTCCCTCCCACTCTCCATCTCCCCCTCCTCTCCCTCTCATCCTTCACGTCCTTCCCTCTCTCCATCTCCCCTCCCCTTCCTCTCTCAATCTCCCCCTCCCTCCCTCTCTTCATCCTCCCTGTCCCCTCCCCTCCCTCTCTCCATCTCCCCGTCCCCTCCCGCTCTCCGTCTCCCCCTCCTCTCCCTCTCATCCTCCCCGTCCCCTCCCTCTCTCCCCCTCCCCTTCCTCTCTCTCCATCTCCCACTCCCCTTCCTCTCTCCATCTTCCCCACCCCTCCATCTCTCCATATCCCGTCGCCTCCCTATCTCCCCCTCCCCTTCCTCTCTCCATCTCCCCCACCCCTCCCTCTCTCCATCTCCCCCTCCCCTTCCTCTCTCCATCTCCCCGTCCCCTCCTTCTCTCCATCTCCCCTTCCTTTCCATCTTCCCCATCCCCTCCCTCATTCCATCTCCCCGTCCCTCTCTTCATCTTCCCTATCCCCTCCCTCTCTCCATCCTCCCCTCCCTCTCTCCATCTCCCCCATCCCTCTCTCCATCTCCACCCCATCCCTCTCTCCACCTCCCCTTCCTATCCCTCTCTCCATCTTCCCCTGCCCAGCATTTGATCATGTTTCTAATCAAATTACATACAATTCAGTAACAATTGTGATTAAATTATGTGTGTATGGTTAAAGGCTTTTAGTGGAATTACACAAAAACAATTATTTTTCATCTGTAATAAATAATAACGATTAAATAATTTGTTGTGAGCCTGATATTTTCCCACCACAAGAACGTACATGTTATCCCAGTTATTTACCAGTGGGAGGATATGATTCGGACCTTCACCCAGAAAGTTTGGCCATACCATAATATATTGCTGAGTAGAGATAAATGAACTACTCAAGTGGTGGTATGTGTCCAACTTGAAGCACAGGTTTGATGCCAACCAACCTCGCTGTCGGAATGTTTCGTTTGATTAAACAGTTTTCACGTTGGGAGAACTTTCACGTTGGGAGAACTATCTATCTAGCAGCTTGTCAGAGCCAGCTGGAACGAAGACATCAAGTAGGACATAAAAAAGTCAGATCTATAAGAGTATAAAATGTGGGAAAGAGGTCTTTTTTTCGTGTTGTTGTTCGTGCCATTTGGCCTTGTCTGTCATGGAGTAGAGTGTGTGTGCTTTTCTGCATTGAAGCTATAAAAGGCGTCTCTTCGAAATGAAACATCTTGTCCAGTCAGTAACCCATAGTAAACATCTATCTTAACCAAACAGTTTGGACCAGTACTGTATGGTGCCAATTTGCAGTCTGTCATAAATACAAATGGAATATTGAGTCATCAACATTGCATTGCTATTATATATAATTACATATTTTTGGTAAACTTTAATTAACTTAAAAACAACTTGGTTTCAGTCAGATAAATCAGAGTTTTTATTTTTTAAATCATGATATTTTTTCAGTCAAATTTGTCCAATGTGTGCAGTGGATAAAGTGGTTGAGATATTGTCTTGTGTTTTTGAGCCGCTTGCTTCAAAATATGTTCACCACCATTTAAATTTTGGCCAAGTTCTTCCGTTCTCTATCCGTTGTCTTACTTCATTTTCTTCAAGCATGTTTGTTTGTTCCATTACCCTGGAATCAACCAGGAGTGAGAATAATGCTAACTTCCTGCCAATAATTGTTATTGGCTGGAAGTTACCTGAATCGGTTGTAATTGATCTTAATTTTTGGTTAGCAGCATGGGAACCAGGCAACTCTAAAGGTAATTCCGAAATTGAATGCGCAACTATGCAATAATATATTGCCTCAATTGAGTCAAAATTGTGTTTCAGTCAAAAGAAAATTCAGACGACAAACCTGCTATATCAGTTTTAAAATGTGTATTTTTTCAACAACATTACAACAGTAAACAAATATGCATAGATAAGATAAGAAAATAACATAACAAGAAAATATGATTTCATCAACATAACTTTTCAACTTTGACTACCGTACGTAAGTAGTGATTTAATAAATTAGTACAAAAAAAATTTCTAACCTAGTAAAAAGGTTACAACATTGAAGTCTAATTAATTATATGTAAGAACATAAGTAACCTACTGATAAATAGTTACATATACATAACATACATGAGATAATTGGCAGACCAGTATGCATACTACTAAAACGAAAGAGGTAGATAAAGTATTTTCATGCAAGAAATGGCATAAACATGAACACAGAGTAGTTTAAATATTGACAACAGTTTTCAACTGACAGCTTCTGAAATAAATAATTAGATGGGTTGTAAAAAATCTGCAGATAGATAGACTGCCATGTGAATGTGATTACCTACCGGTAGTACAGTTTTGGCATAACCCAACACTCGGCACTTAGAAAATGGTGCGAAAGGCATGATTTGGTGCATTAGGCCGATTGAATATCTGTTTGGATAATAATTGTACGGCTATATCGTTTGCAGGGAAGGGCTCAAAACACGTTAGTGGATGACGTGATATAGGGGACGAGTCAAAATGTGTCGGTGATTGTGAGCCTGTGAATTTTCGTGATGAAAATATACTTATTGGACTTTGTAGTTGTATTTACGAACATTTGTCAATACCTGAGCTTTAGTTGTAGTAATGTAACAGTTGATTTTCTTCAACAGCTGAGTTTCTATTGTACGACCTTTTAGGCGGCAGTATGTTGAGTTACACCCCCAGTGTTACATATCAAACAACCATTTTTTAATGGAGTTTAGTGTCTGTATTTGTTATTTTCAGCGCCTGTTCTACGATATCTACTTCAATGTCTGTACTTGCTGACATTTCTCACATGTAATCTGCAACTGACATCAGTTTGTGTATACACGTTGTGTCAGAATAGCTGTGTTATTAAGCCGATGTTTTATACTTGTTGGCCACTTCTGACAGCTGTTCTACAAGCGTGCCAAGTGAACACTGGAACCAGTTCGCGTATACACGGTACTGCGCCAGGTTCTTGTAAGCTTCCTTCGTGGCCCCCAGATGGCGCCCAACCTTCACCTGCCAGATGATTTCGATGGCGACATTCCGCGTGTGAAACTCCGTCAGCCAGCGGTTGGGTTGTCGCGACGATGCGATCTTGTAACGATGTTCAACCGTCCACGAGTCACCGTCGTTAGAAGTTGGGTCCGTCATCACAAACATGTAGCCGGGACCATCATGTTTTAGGGTCTCAAGATTGAGGGGTATAGCGCACGCGATGGAATCAGGGATACGCAGCGGGCAGCGTAGCATACTGACCCTGCGTTTACTGCCCGTTAGTTTACGTGGAACGTCTTTGCACACCAGCGCGTTTCCATTTGGAATCTGTCCGTTTGACTTTGCGTTGATCTGGGCAAGATTGATATTACCAGTGATTGTTCCATTGTTGACAACAGTGGAATTGTTACCATTGCAATTTGGGTCAATGCTTATGGATGTTGAATCGGTTTTGGTTTTGTAAAGACTGAAGTGATTGGAGGTGGATTTATTTGAGGTGTTGTGGTGATTAGGCATGTTTGCATTGTCCACGTGAGGGATGAGTTTGTCTGAGGTGACGTTGGAGTCACTGGACTCTGGTATGGTGTACGAGACTGTCACATTAGAAGTGTCCACTTGATCGTCGTCCTTCAACTGGTCATCCTCAGTCTGATCAGCGTCGGGGTGTCTTAAATCAATTTGCGGTGGTGACAATAGGGGCAGCACCTGTACTTTGGCTGAGTTCTCGCCATCACCTTCATCGGTGTCGTCCATCAGAGTTCGGACACTCGCCACTAGGGGGTTCGGTAGCGCGCCGTAAAACTCTGTGTCATCGTCGACAACCCCCGCCGCGACGCTCATCAAACTATCGGTTTCACTACCGTTTCCGTTGCTCTCCGACACCCAGTCGAGTAGCGATGTCATGTCGTGCTGCACCCAGTGCCCCCTGGTGGCCCATTTCTCCGTCTCGTATTTCTCTCGACTCTCATTTATCCACGCGATGACCCACTCCCCAACCATGTAACGCCCGCCTCGATTCAACCAGGTCTGGAGATCGACGGTCGAATCAGCGATTGCGTCTGCGATCTCCTCCACCAGGATGCCGCGTAGTAGCAGGTAGCGCACCAGGTGGCGTGCACCATTGTGCTCGTAGATCGGGAAGGCGAACATGCCGCTCTCGAAGATGTCGTAGAGCTCCCACTCTAGCTCCTCAGACATGGTGCCTGAGGGAGGGTGATCACATGGGGTGCTGCAGGTGAGGGCGGGAGGCCTGGGGCTGGTTGTGGTCTCCGGTGACTGTCATCGTCTGTCAAACAACAAGTGAAACTTACTAGATGTGGTCTCATAAGATCACAAAGTACAAAAACATATTATTTTAAATTGGTTTAAACCAGAGACCTGTTGATCCGTTATTGAAACAGTTTTTTTAATTGACTAAGTTTTTGAGCAATCCAAAGTTGCTCCCACTTCCAAACGACAACCAATAGTTGCTGTACTTGTACAATTGGTAAAAATCGTCTTTTGTTTATCACACTGTGAATTATAAAGACAGGCTTACAAAAATTTCACCAAGATTGGTCTCAGTAAGAGCTTTCAGGACATGTGTAGTACATATGTAGTTTGCCTGCTTTTTAATTTGTAAAATGACAAAAGGTGGACACAAGGAGCCAAAAACGGCCAAAATGGCATGTCCAATTGACCTTTCCAAATTTGGAAGTGCTACCATACCAAATCGGTGCTATATTTTCTATTTCTGATTTCAAAGTGCAAATGGGGTATATTTTGGCAGTGTACAGAAACAAAATAATGTTTACAAAATGAGAAATAAAAACATCACAATGTGTTTTCTGTAATGACCACTTTTTGCGTGTCCAGCCTCATTGGTTTAGATTGGGCCACTATATTAATTTATCATTGTTAATGATGGGTATTTCGACATGTATTTTTTTCTTATAAAGTTAACGAAGAAATCCCGAAAAAAACTCATGGGACTGAATCTAAATTTGAGGGAAATGTAGCACATTATAATATAAAAAATTATGGGGTGGCGTTTTAAGTACGTGTCCAGTGTCATTGACGGAAGAGGCTATGTACAAAAAACCTAGGAAACGTACACCGTTTTAACTTTTTCAAGCCTACCAGCTACCACTGTGCTATAATTCTCTCGATGTCACTTCCAATATTCATGATATTTCTTGGGCAAAGGATGGAAAACCAAAATGGTGGCGTGTCCAGTGTCATTGCGTGTCCAGCGTCATCATAATAAAAACGGAAAAACACTGCACAGAGCGCATATATACCTGGATTCAGAGGAATTAAAATGACCAATGCATCAGAGGCTGATGTCATCATGCATAGAAAAGCTTTTCTGACTCTAAGACGACATATTTTGCTAGCAATGGACTGATGTTTACTCAGTTTAGATGAAATTGTACCAGAAATGAACATGAATACGGTAAATAAAAAACCGCAATAGTACTTATAGCGATATCCGTATAAATTATATGTGGACACATCAATAAGCAAAAATAATGAAGGTGATTTGCGAATAAACTGACCTGCGAGACCCCCAGAAGTCTAAGCTGCTTGGTGACGCTGGACATGCAAGTTGACTAAAATATATCTCTGTGCAGTAATTTAAACTACCTGGTAGTACCATAATTTATGGTCTTGATGTGTTAGAAACATGTTGCTCTTCCTATAAAAGACAAAAAATCATACATAGTTTACTAAGAAATTTGATGTTTGCAAACAAAATGTGGTGACATGACCATTCGCTGGTTACTGTCAAAACGTTAACGTCTTTAATTTTTATGACTACCTGGGTAATTTACTTTATGTAGGAGCTGGCAATTTACATATTGGAAAGAAGATAACAAAGCTAGCATATCAGTAGAATATAATTTGGGCAAATTTGATAGATATGATTGGAGAAATATCTAGACATTACACTTGGTGATGATGCTGGACACGCGATGACGCTGGAACACAGGTGTATTCCTGCATGCAGTAATACTAATAACTGTAACAAATAGTCATTAAATTTACATTACAAAACTACCACATACTATTCCTAAGGCGTCGGAACCTGGGGAAGATTTGGGGGGGCAAGCCCCAAATATTTTGATGAGGGCTCGATATAGGATTAGCCCCAATATTTATGGAAATGGTGCATTTTGTTGTTTTGGTGGTGAGTGTTAAGGTGACTGCAGTATGAGTAATTGGTGAGCTTAAATTCATGGGGGAGGGGTGGAGGTTTTTGAAGAGTCTCAAAGGGGATGCAATTGAAGATTTTTTTATAACTTCAGAGAGGGTGCAACAGGGTTTTTTTGAGAGCCTAGAGAGGGATGGAATTTGAGTTTTTTGGTAAGCCTCAAGCCAGTGCAATTGGAATTTTTTTGGTGAGCCTCATCCCCCAAATACTCTTCACGTTCCGATGACAATGCATTTACTGGCAGTAACTTCAAGGACATTATGTTGTACAGCTCACCCTTCATTATGTATGCTATAAGTACTTACATGTTGCAGTCATAGCCGTTAGTTATATTGTCATGTGAAATGTAATTATGAAGAAAAACGTACTACAACTACATCCACAAGTTCCACAAGGATTATGAGCCGGCGCAACAAATTGTGTTATTAAACCATCTGCTGAAAGCATTCCCAGGAACAATGAAGTAATCTGCCTACATGCAGGTCACTGCTTTAGGGAAGGCGATGGAGAAGCTGTGACAACATGCATAAGCCTTGGAGAAACCGTTATGTTGCACTACTTGCAATCTGGTAGAAGGAGCAGGAGATTAAAAAATGATATAACTTCCACGATGAACGTTCCATGAAATGCTAGTATGCTTACGCCGTACCAACATTATTCTGACGAATGATGCACTGAACCCTTAAAAGCATGAAATGAGAAAAGCCCATCCTGCCCTTGCATGTAGCACTTTTATTAGCAATATAAACCAGTCTTGGGTGTCACTTGAAAAGAAGTCGGAGGAAAGGGGGCATGATCGTGAGTCATGGGTTTGGTTTACTAAGCAAAATATAACTGAGTTAACAATGCATTTTGACAATGGCGTTATATTGATGTGACTGGATGAACGGTATACCTTCAGGAAATGTGTTACATACTTTTGGAAAGGTCCCTAGCGTCAGTACCTAATCTTCATACAGATAAAAGGTAGTATCCTGCAGTGGATACAGCCCCTATACAGGGTGTTCACAATGGTTCGGTTGAAGTCTATGAAAGACTAATACATGAATCATATTAAGTCGGGAAATGTAAACATGCCATTCGTCGATTCACCAAGTGCGACCACTTGTGCGATGTTGTTATCATCCACCATGTGGCACCACTTGTTTGACACCAGTTATACGCAAATTTAGAAAATGTTTGCCAATTTATAATAACAATACTGCTGTAAATAAAAAATAAAAATTTCTTTCAAAAATTAAATATACTGTTCACCTCGATAATAAGGCCACGTTGCAATTAAGATCACCCCAGGACAGTCCCAAGTTATTTCTGTAACAGTAAAGTTTGGGAAATTAGTTCTGCTAATACAGTCACCTCGCTATTCAGGTCACTTTTGCCCAGACCCAATAGTCACCTTAATAGCGAGTTCCACTGAACTATTCAATTTTCTAAATTTACTAATGCAAACTCCCTTCACTTGTGATCTTCTGAGCTGTGTGAATTTGTCGTTCTTTAACCAGTTGTTACTGACTAATAACGTGACATTGCAAGTGAGTTCCCTTACCTGACGTCTCCCTCTCTTGTCGGGGGTAATACTCGTAATACTATTATGGTATGGACAGGATGTTCGCTGAAGTAAATTTCAGGAACTTGCAGTTAGCCCCATCTGTCTCCACAATGCTGCCAGTAGATCCTGTTTACTACTGAAATGTTTTGTTTTCTTTGTCAATGTTTTGTGGATCCTACATTCAAATTTAGATTGTTTTGAGCTTACTAAATGTACTTTGGTGAGCAGTACGTCTTCAGCATGTCTGTTCTAGCATTGCTTAGTACATATTTGTTTAATGAAGTTCTAGGAAATTTATATTTTAATACTCACATTCTAGTAAGACAAAACAAATTATAAGTCTCGGCATTGTACTGTCAGCTGCCTTGAACAGTTATACTCTGGGTGTGAGTTCAAACATAGTATATTATTATTATTTTGATTAAAATATATTAAAGTAAACAAATTTGGAACCTTACAATTGGTAATGTTGTATTTTTTCAAATTAATGTCCGTATGTTGTAACTTATTTATTTGACCAAGCTAGATTTGTTTAATATAAGCAACGTCCACAATGCAATGTGAATAGAATCGGGATGCCAGTGGTGGACATTATCAGAGGCTAGGAATGCTTCTATGGGGTCTGATGAATGTGTGGGCAGACAGACAGCCATTGGATAGATAGCTGGTGGTCAGTGGCTTCCTGTTGACCAGTCCAGTCTCCAGATGACCAGTGATATGCATTTTCCACATTTGTAACCAGCCTCCTTAGCAATTACTTAGATACGCAGCACAGTGGCTGACAGTACCAGCTGTGGCCAAATACCAGCCTAGTCTTAGCCCCACCCCTGTGGCCTCACCCCTGTGTTGCTACCCCTGTGGCCTCACCCCTGTGGCCCCACACCTGTGGTTCCAACCTTGTGGCTTCACCCCAGTAGCCCCACCCTGTGGTCCCTCCCTGTAGTACCACCCTTGTGGTCCCTCCCCAGTCGTCCCACCCCTGTGGTCCCACCCCTGTAGCACCATCCCTGTGGTCTCACCCCAGTGGTCCCACCCCTGTGGTCCCACCCTATAGCCCCACCCTGTAGCCCCATCCCTATGGCCCCACCCCTTTGACCCCACCCCTGGGACTGCATATCTGGAAGATTGCCGGGCACATGTTTGGATTTTTTAAATTCATTCGTTAGCATTTAATCTTTTTAATGCAGCTTCCTCAGTGGTTCAGTCCATTGCAAGTTGGGTTCTTTGATGTATAAATTTGTTGTGTGTGAATGTTTTAAGATTATCTGCTGTCCATTTAACAAAATGCGTATGTTTGTGTAGACGGTCGAAAGAATTGACTTTGCTGTTATATCGGGTAACTTGCAACGAGCCAATTGCTAGGCTGGCATTTTGGCAGTCGTATTGTCTTTGTGAAAGCAGAAACGTGCATAATGTGTCATGCAATGTGAAGAATCCAGTTTTCAGTGTCACTTCACTTAATGTTGGGTCCCAGTTTCAACATTAAAGCTGATGGTTTAAAAACAGTTACATAAAAAATAGTTGCATAGAGCAAGCTAGCCTGTCGTGGATACTAGGTTGGTTTGATTTTTTTGCAAAATTAATTAGAAATTATACGACCCTAGTAATTAAATTAAATTAAATGACATAATAAGTAACATGCTTCTTGCTGGTTGTGGAAATCCTGAAAATTAATTGAATGTAATTATTAATTATATTTTTGAAGCTTGGAACATTGCATCATTTTATTAAAACAAAACTCAATTCCAAAGTACACACAAATAAAATAACTGTGTTGATTATTTGAAACAGTTGTTTAGTTAACTAATGCAACTTGTCTTTAGCCGTAGAAAATAATTTAGAAAGTATGCAAGACGCACCATTTATAACACTTAATAGGTAATATGTTTGTCTGCAGTGTTTACAAAAACAGGCATGGATGCAACACAACCTTCCGTCTCAAGTTGTTATACTGGAAACAGCTGACTGACTGGCCTAGAATACCAGCAAGGCATTCACAGAAGTCTCACTCCCACCAATCTTTGAGTGGTAATGTTTCTCATGTGTGCATATCCGGCATAGTTTAAGTTTTTGTTAAAACTTTTTTTAGGTTGCATTACCCAAATTATACATGTATTTTAGACAAGCCAACAAAATCACTGTTGCAAGTGTAAATGTGAAAGTAGTCAGAAATTTATGCTTATAAATTCCTTTAGTCACCATATGCAACTTGTAAGTTCACCATTGCATGCAACTCATCAGCAGATTAGCATCATGTGTGAAATTTGTTTTAAAATAAAATAATGAAAATTAAACCTGGTGATAAAAATAATTTTTAATTGCCTGCAATTACATTGTTTTCATTAATAATAATAATAACTTTATTTAGACACTGAAATCCAAAGTAGAACTCTGTTCAGTAGTGTTGACAATAGTCGTTAGAAATTATAAGAAATAAATATAATAATAATACAAGTAAAACATATAAATACAAAACTGAACTAGATAAACTAAATCAAAGATGACATTGATGTAAATTATATTACATATCATCAGTAGTAAAAATAAGTATTTATATATGTACATAAATATATAAAACAAATATATATTAAATTGCGGGATAAATATATTATAAATATATATTAGTTAATTATTAAATAATAAATAACTACAGTAATACATTATTAGTTTCAATTAAAATTTCAAATAATAAAATAAAAATGGGGTATGATGACTAAAGTATAAAATTATGACGACTAAACATTAAAAGCGATGGTTTGACATACCAATAACAATTTGATTGCATATTATCTTAATTTACGAAGGCACCATTTTGCTGAATAGGCGACGGTGTCTTTATTTTGGATTAATGTGACGTTTTTGGAATTCACAGACAATTTATTTCAATCTCGCCACAAGTCACTTCATGCAAACTTCCAACATTACGATGGTATCACCGGTGTAATTTTTGGAAGTGAACTTCATTGGAACTATTTTAGTTCAAGCTTTCTGGATTTGAAAACAAACTGATGGCATTTTTATTGTCTTTGTGGAGACTTGAGCCATACTGTTTGTTAAGCATTTGGTGTCTGCTGAAGTTTAAGGCTGCTTTGTCCGTAAAAACACGAAATGACCAGTGAGTAACATGATTAATTACGTCATCTAGCAGCAAATTAGTTAATAATATATTATGTTTCTGCATTCAGGTGTGTTATGTCTCTGGATGAACTTTGACGTAATTAGCATTTGAATGTTTTCGGCCAGGATTTCAATTTTTTTTTTTTATATGAAATGTTTACTCATTTATACACGGTTTTAGCTGTTGTAGCTTCTGGCAGTCTTTATATATATCTAGAGCAGTTGTAGTTGTAAATAAATGTCATGGTAGAATTACTTTTGGCATTTTAGTTAGAAATTAGAAAAACCAATTACCTGCTGCTAATTGATATGCTTTGGAGGACAGAACTACTAGCTCGGACTGTTTAAGTGGAAACAGGAAACTTAATTTCACACCCATGATTTGGACCTCAGTACATTTTGTGCCAACTAGATAGGATTTGAAAATACAAACACAGTGACACCAATATAATGAAAGTTGCACTATCTACTTAGAACATATGAACTGTTGAAATTGTGAAGTATTTCAAGGCCATGATGTCTGTGCTAGCCTGGTAAGCTAGGTCTCCTTCTAAATGTGGTCTTGTATATGTTTGGCTTGATAAATTAGGCACATAACTGCCGTCTTTCATCATCGCCGATTATCTACCTGTCCTGAAGCATTTATGGTGTGCTTCTGGATATTAATAGGATACTGGGGCAGGATAGCAGTGATTGAGAATGTAAAAGGCTACTTTAGTCCTTCTGTTTAGTTTTATGTTGATTTCTAATTTCTTGGTTTATTGAGAGGTGTCACTTAACTTTTTGGTAGTACAGTGTAATAACATTACATCTGACTCCTTAGTTACTTGAAAATATTTTCTGAACAATTTAGATTTTTTTTTTTTAACTGCATGTATGTAGTACCATCGGGAGAATGGTCTTTTTTTTAGTAATACCTGTGTATTTCACTACAAGCTCAAGTCTGTTGACTTAGAAATGTGTAAGCCTCCTTATCAAGTAAGTTCCTTCTGTTCCCTTGAAGCCAAACATCCCCTAATGAGAGGGTCTTCAAGCAACCTGTCTGGCAATCACTGCCCCAGCTGTAGCACTGTCAGCTGGCCACAGTGGACAGTTGCAGGCAGAGATTAGAACCTGGTGCTAATGGGGCAGACACACAGCTTCTGCTTGGCTGTGTCAGGTCATTCTTGGATACCATGCAGTCCAAGAGGCTTTGGTTTATGTACGCTCTGACACATTTTAATTTTAACCTCAACAAAACATTAAAAATAAATTTCTATGCATCCTGTAAACTGTAGTGGACAACATTGAATGTGGTGCTATATAAAATAAATATTATGATTAGTATTACCTATAATCAAGCTAGCGTATGTTGTGTATGCATGTGTGGTGCATGTATGCATGGCCTACAGTCATGGGCTTGTGTGTGTGATAATGTCTCCCTTCTAGATAATTTTCATCTCAGACGCCAAACTTACTTAAAGTATCCCATTAAAATTCCTTATGTTGCTAACTTGTAAAGAGAATGATATAAAGAAAATAGTGTAACGAAAATACAATTAATAAAATTATGTAAAGAAAATTATGAATTCTAGAGAATGACATTCTGTAGGATTTACTTCAGGCACAAGGTTGTATGAAGGTAGGGGATGTGTATAACTTGAGCAAGGAGGGCAAGGTTTTGATTTAGAATCCATACATACTGGTTGTTGACCAACTTATAAATTACTGTTAATCTGAAATTGTAGATATATGAGTCAGTAAGTAATTAAGTAATTTGTTTATCTGTGGCCATGTTTTTGTTCTGGGGTCAGTACTGTTTACTAGGAGGTCTCAGCATCTGAGTCAGAGTAGGGTTATCTTGTATAAAGATAAGTATCTTGAGAAGATGAAAGATTTATTGATACGATCTTATCCTGTCTCTCCATGGAGAAACACTTTGAGTTGATTCAGTATTTGATACATGACTAATCTGAAGTGCCAATGATGGATTAATGAGAAGTAGGCATTGATCAATGGCATTGTGAAAACAAACATCAGTCTAACTTCTCATTTAAGACCACTTAAAATGGTCATAAAAGAAGGTTGGTCTGTTTTCATGGATTTGGTCACTTGGATGAATGAACCTACACTGTGCATTCTGACCATTGTTATAAATACGTCTAAGTTGTAAAACAAAATTTGGAAATATCAAAAAAAAAATTGCCCTACTGTAAACTGGTTATACGTTAACCTGTCATTGTGGTTCAGCTCCAACTAATGGCAACTGATATTTCACATAACAAATAAATATATGTTTTGATCACAGGTTCTTTATAATTTGAGCATAACATATGTTTTATTATTATTATAAATGATATATTTTGATGTCTCTTCATGTAAAACTATGACGTGAAATAAATGGTCAAGGGTGGTTATTTTTGTAAGGGGACTTTCATCTCAAATATTTGATAATTAAATTATATTTTGAAAGCAAATTGACATTAACTGGGTTTTTCTAGCTAGCTTTATTTGACAAATTTAGTAAACTTGCGATTTATGATAAAGTGTAAATGTATTACCTGACATGGACATCTTTAAAGTTGTTTTGGTCAGATAATTTTGCAATCGTATGTTTCTTTCTTTTGTTTGTACAGTGTTCATGTCCGTACAGTGTTCATGTTTGTACAGTGTCCATGTTTGTACAGTGTACATGTTTGTACAGTGTTCATGTTTGTACAGGGTACATGTTTATACAGTGTTCATGTTTGTACAGTGTACATGTTTGTACAGTGTTCATGTTTGTATAGTGTACATGTTTCTACAGTGTTCATATTTCTACAGTGTTCATGTCTGTACATTGTTCATGTTTGTACAGTGCACATGTTTGTACAGTGTTCATGTATGTACAGTGTTCATGTTTTACAGTGTTCATGTTTGTACAGTGTACATGTTATTTCATTACCTATGGTGCTGTATTTGGTACCTACCAGGTATGAATCAGTGACAATGGTGATTGTATTTTGTATGCATAGTCGGTAATGTTTCTTATTTTAAAAGTTGTTTTGATCTAACTATAGTCGAACTATCATGTGGGTAGGTTAACGTTTTCCTATTGGACAGTTTGCTTCTTTCAGGGATTTATGTATGACCCATCAGAAGAAAAGAAACACCTTTCTGTTTTTGAAATTCCCTGTAGGCTAAGGGTTCTTTGTACCACACATTAGTTGGACACAAATTGATTGTTCACAATGAATGTTAAGCATTTTTCTGTGATTGTTCCGAGGACCGACTATCAGTTAGGGATTTTTTACCTAACTTGTGTTGCTAAGAACTTTTCTAGCTGACAACGTAACAGATGTCAGTAGGAATACTTTGGGAACGTGTAAATGTGTCTGTCTGTATCTAGAACCATCCGGAGGATGTATATTTTGCTAGTACTAACTTATAATGAAATTTTTATTTGTACAGTGTCACTAAGCCGGGTATATTTGAAAGAGGCAGGCTACTAACAAAACAGGATGGCTATTGCCTAGGTAGGGCGCAACATGTAAGAGTAGACAGTGTAGGTGTTAGTTGACTGGATGCCAATGTAACTATTAAAATGTGGATAGTGATGGTGAGAAATGAGACGCTCTGAGTATATCAGATGCGTGGCACGAATCACTGTTTGGCACATGTTGTAGATGAGCTGTCTTTTTAGCAGTGTCGTTTAGATCATCTGTTATGCCACTCACTATTCACATGTGTTACTGTGTAGATACTTTACTTACCTTGTCATTCTTCAGAAAGAAACAGCTTCATTAGAACTCTCACACACAAGAAGATGCTGGCTAGTGTATGCCTTAATCCAGTCGGATGTCTGTACACCAACGTCCGAGTAACATGTAACTTCAAAGCACGAATGCACCCAGCTTAGAGAACACAAACATAAGACGAACGCCGCGCCACACACGTGCACAGTTGTTGAGCCGCGTGCAAAGTTACTCCCGCACTGACAGCGACCAACTTATACACGCGGCGTCAGTCAGGGGCAGCGTTGGACGGTGCTGCCATCTGGTGCCTCGGCATCGGAGGCGTTGGTCATCTTTGTGGCATACATCCTACCTGCCTCCCATTTGCCAAGTAAGCTGGGAAGGCTGTGGTTAGGGAAACAGGAGGCACTGGTTGGCGGAGGAAGAGATAAGATGGGGCATTCCCTGCCTGGATAGCAACAGTGCTACTTATCTCGCTGATTGCTTTGTATATGTATATATATGTGTGGGATATACTCTAGGACAGGAAGCGGTGTACTCGTTTCCATAGGTCGTGGCCTCTTGGCAGTGTATGACGGTCAGGCTTGATAATTTCTGTTAAGTACTCCTGAGCTGTTAAATTATAATTAGTATCTTATGCATACTGGTAGAGTTGTAATTACTTGGGTTCCATTATAATAGCTTTGTTTTACTGACTCTTATGTCAGTGGGAGATTTACTGTCACATTCCTTTACATAATTATGTTTCAAAACAGGTGTTTTGAAATTAAAATTTATCTCCATGGGATAAAACATTTTAAATAAACTTGATGACTTAAGTAAATTGAGAGAACACTGACAACTTAAAAGCATGTGCATTTGATTCTATATTTATTTGTTTACTACAATAATTCATGCAGTCATAAGCATGCGTTACAATCACATTTTGTTGGATAGATGTGATTAATCTCAGCCATAGATATGGTGTTATTGTACCATGTATTGATTGATTTGGGGTCTTGGGAGTGTAAATGAATCACCAAATGTAATAAACCCCTTTTAGGTATGTGTATGTAGCTTGATATGCAGGCCGTACGACCATTCAGCACTTTACATTTCACTCCCTGGCAGACCCATTAAATCGAACACCAATTCAACTTCTCTGGGAAGCACTCAGCCATGCTGCAATTATTGTGTGAAGACTACTTATTCATTTATCCATCACATGTTTGTAGCAAGGTTTACAATTCACATAACCATACCAAATTGTTATTGTGCCTGTGTTGAGAAGACTGAATCATGTATGAGAATGCAGGTATTATCTTATTTACAACCTCAACTGTATCAAGGACATGTGCAGGTTTTTTAGTCCTTTGGGCCGAAGGTCCAAGGGACTAATTGCCATCACTCTCTGTCCGCCGTTAGCTGCCGTATCTCAGAAACTGTTCAGCAGGTTTTTTTAAATTGTGTATATATGTATCTTAGGGTGCTGCCACCATGCACGAGAAATCTGTATTTGATTGAATCATTCTAAGGACCCCATAGGGCCCCCAAGGGCCCAAAAAGCTGGTAATTTGTCACATTTTTTTATATAAATCTATGAGTACGTACGAAATATGGAAAATATATTTCTACTGACCTACTAACAATTAACTTTTACGTTTGTGTGAGCTTCCTCTGGCAAGAACATCACCTACACAGATGGCGAGCAGTATCTGAGTGGCTTCATGAAATTGGACTGACAGTGAATTTCACCTCTCCACTATTTGACATCTGCATTATACATCTGACTAGTGTGCAGTCTACCTATCATCAGAGTTACATCTGGCATCTGTTAATCTCTGATACCATTACAGGTATCACAGGCCAGGGATGGATCTAGATACTAATCAACTGCAGGAATGCTGTGTCACTTACAAGCCAACTCTCTCCTGTCACAGAGTGCAAGGGATAGACAAAGAAAACTGATATTTGTAATTTCAGTTTTAATCGAGTGTGTGTCCATTTGTTAATTTTCACGTATAACTCAGATTTGTTTACATTTTTATTGAATGTGAGACGTCAGTGTTTTTATTAGTTTTGATAGCTTTGGCTGATGGAACTGCCATAGGAAAAATTGTGGCAAGTTGTAACAGGGTTTTTATTGAATTCACTCTCACTCACTCACACACTCACTCACTCACTCACTCACTCACTCACTCACTCACTCACTCACTCACTGTCCCATAACCAGGCGGTTGTTGGGGCACCACTGATGATGACATCTCTTTTGGTTTTCTGCCGCCCTCTGGGAGGATGTTGTCTTCCCATCTCTTCCTCTGTTTCCTTCCCTTTCTTCCCAGCACAGTGCCTTGTAGGATGGTTTTAGCAAGGCCGGTTGATCTAGCAACATGACCATACCACTTTAGCTTTCATTTCTTGACTGTCATCAGGATGTCTTCAAAGGGTCCGATGGCTTGTTTAATTTTGAATTTCCTGGTGTAATAGAAGTGTTTTTTAAGAGCATCTCACAATCACGGCTTAACTGACTCAACTGCAGTGTTGTCTGTGTTGCAGAAGTAGCATTAGAAGTGTGCAACTTGTTTTCTGGAACAAATCATTGGCAGGTCACTAACTGTTGGTTTGACGTGCTTGCATCATCAGAATGCTTCTGGCTAATTATGCTAACATCAGGTGCTGATGAACTTTACTTTTACTGACATCAAACGACTTACGCTATCTGAAGCATGTGCAGCCTCCCTTTCGAAGGTTTTCCCCAGCCCAGTGTCTCCCTCCTTGTGCACTCTCCCAATCTTCTATCCCATCTTTTGCATGTGTCAGTCGGGAAGAGAGATATCGCTGCATATTGTGCAACAGACTAAAGGTGCAGTGTTTCTTTGACGTTTACAAATGTTCACCTCACTATCAGTGCAAATCACAAATAGCTAGTTCCAAGAATAAATGTTATTATTAATGTAGCAGTATAATTTCAGGTTGTTATAATCATATTTAATTTAATAAATGTTATTATTAATTAAGCTATATCATCTCACATGCATAAGAACAGAATAAAATGTCTGACATATCTCAACCAGTCAGACAAATCCCAAATAAAACTATGTTTCATTTGTAACACAGATTACATCAGAAATAAGATCGCTGTTGATTTTGATGCAGACCACAGCCTGTTTGGTCTTCATCAACACCATCTTAATTATGCAGTTTG
Organism: Escarpia spicata; assembly: GCA_963995525.1. Lineage (NCBI taxonomy): Eukaryota > Metazoa > Annelida > Polychaeta > Sabellida > Siboglinidae > Escarpia > Escarpia spicata. Next base: position 29,198,295 of record OZ023209.1, read on the forward strand.
CAAGACAGAAATGCAAAAAACAAAAATGCTTCAAAACCCAGATTGTCCATCAACACAGTAGAGATTTGTAATTCCTTCCCGAAGCCTGATCTTTCTAGCCAGTCACCATAAATCCGTTAGCACAAGATGTTTTTTGCCTGACCTGCTGATGTGTTCTGTATACATGTTGGTGCAGCATCCTAACACCTCTGTTCAAAGTGTTTCTTATGCGTCTCTTACCTGCCTTTAGACCGACGGTACCACAACCGGTGAGACATTGTGTAGACCGGAGAGGCAATATTAATTTTTTAACAGTATTAACCAACCATTTAAAGACAAATGATTACTATATAAATGACAAACTAAACTATATAAATGGTACTATTTTATTATTTTGTGTGCCGTGTTTTATTAGATAATAGGGTAAACTTCTTCCTCGTAATTACCACCGTGAGACGTGTTTTTTCACACTTACAGTCGTCTTCCGTATTTTCACCCATGCTCATTATAGCAAAGCGACAGGAATTATTTTCTCATAGTGTATTCTGTGTCGTTGATGTATAAGTATGTGTATGCCTTCTGGCTTGTTAGTAAGCCATCGTCAACATTCATGTTAAGTGTTGTGCATTGATCAATTGATTGAGTTTATTCATGAAAATTATATACATCAATAAAAAATATATGCAGTATACAGTAAGATAGTAAAATACCTGATATAAATACACATGTAGGTCAGCGTTCAACTTAAACAAAGCACCAGTAATTAATTATATAACAACAAACATGTAATCCATCAAATGGACAGACTTGTTCTCTTTCCACAATAAAAATATTGGTATATAATTTCAAAATATTCAAAAGCCGCGCAGACCAACTGGGCCTGTACTTGTGGCAGTTGCCGGCCTGACAGGTTTCACTGACCACTGTTGGGTCTGACACTACCCACACGATGAGTTCTTAGACAGACTACTGATCCTGGCACACCTACACCCCCCACACGCAGCCTCCCTGTCTGTCTAGAGGCTTATAGTGGTACTGCTTGTTGCTAGATGTAGTACATCACCCTCAATGTGCCAAGAGCCTCTGTCGTAAGTCGTCCAGAGTGTAACTTCAGCAACAGACGAAAGCATCCGTCTTCGCCATCATTATCCATCACCTCTCACTGTCACCAGGGAGAGATCAATATTTCACTTCTGGGTTCACGTCGTACGAAGAAAGCGCTGATGATTTTGACATTCTTTCGAGAATATGTGCATCGTAAAAGTATTATGAACAATGAAGCAGAACAGTTCATATTGTGCTCAGGTTTTAATTTCTAGTTGTGTAATTATAATAATATTAATGTTATTTCTTATAAATCGCAATTTCCTCTGTAATGTTCAAAGTACTGTACAAAATCTAATTACAAGTATGAACACCGAATCCAGTCAGTTTGGCCAACAAATGATTTTGAGCCTTTTTTATGATGATTTTTCCAATATTTATAGGATTGTGATATTTGACAAAACAGAAATCAAACAAACATGGGAACATAAATCTTAAAATTGCAAGCAATATGCAAATTTGTCTGAGAACTATCAGCTTCATGCAGTTCATTTATAGATCCTTGTCAGCTTCTTGTGACATATCCTATGACATTATTTCCTTGTCAACTTGTTGTGACATATCCTATAACATTATTTCCTTGTCAACTTGTTGTGACATATCCTATAACATTATTTCCTTGTCAACTTCTTGTGACATATGCTATAGCATTATTTCCTTGTCAACTTCTTGTGACATATCCTATAGCATTAATTCCTTGTCAACTTCTTGTGACATATCCTATAGCATTATTTCCTTGTCAACTGCTTGTGACATATCCTATAACATTATTTCCTTGTCAATTTCTTGTGACATATCCTATATCATTATTTCCTTGTCAACTTCTTGTGACATATCGTATAGCATTATTTCCTTGTCAACTTCTTGTGACATATCCTATAGCATTATTTCCTTGTCAGCTTCTTGTGACATATCCTATAACATTATTTCCTTGTCAACTTTTTGTGCCATATCCTATAACACTATTTCCTTGTCAACTTCTTGTGACATATCCTATAACACTATTTCCTTGTCAACTTCTTGTGACATATCCTATAACACTATTTCCTTGTCAACTACTTGTGACATATCCTATAACATTATTTCCTTGTCAACTTCTTGTGACATATCCTATAACAATATTTCCTTGTCAACTTCTTGTGACATATCTTATGACATTATTTTCTTGTCAACTTCTTGTGACATATCCTATGACATTATGTCCTTGTCAGCTTCTTATGACACATCCTATGACATTATTTCCTACTTAATTAACTTTACTTAACTTTTCTTGTAACTTTGCCAACGTATACTGTGTCCTGTAGCAAGACTGCATTTGTTCCATGTGGATGAGCACTGAGCAAGTAAGCAGTCCCTTTGCTCCATCAGCTATGACTATCTCACACCTCAGTGCTGTTCCTTGTATCAACAGAGCAGTAGTTGTGTATAGGTTGGTCGCTCAGGCATGAAACCATCACTAGTGTTGCAGAGCAGGAATTGATAGATTTAGGAGAGGTAAACCGTATTAGTTTTAGAAATGTACGTGGTCGAGTTGTCCACCAGCCAGTGTAAAACATAATTGCAGAATCTTGCAGGTGGATTTCATTGCAAAAAACGTACTGTTATAAAATCTCAAGTGAAAAGTAGCACTTTTTGTTATGTTCACAGCAATAATTGGAAAACTGATTGACGGTTGCCAAGATATTTGACAAACATGTTTTCTTACCTTAGCGTTAATACTATGTTTCCAGGCATTTTTATTTCACATTGTCTAACCTTTTTGAAGCTCCTCTGAGCTTGGTTTCCAAGGATTTAGGCGCAAAAGAATTTACCGTATTATTATTATTATTATTTAAAAACGATTGTTGCTGACGGGAGTTGATGCTTGAGATTCTTGTCTAGCACATGGAATTGATTGTTTTAAACATGTATAACTAAATCTAATCTGTACGTAACTGACAAATACTATCCACCAGTCATATTTATGCACACGATGCATTTGTATTCACTATTAATATTTTCAGTAGCCATATATTTTGTTAGTTGTAATAATAATAAGGAGTGGTTTATATGAAACCAGTATCTCCCTAGTCAACGTTCATATGGAGTTTACATCATTATGGGTTTTTGTAGATCAAAACTATTGGCTCTGTGTGAACACATCCGTGTTTTTTCCATATCACTATGTAGGGTACATTACTCCCCTGGCGTAGACCGCAGGTCCCAGGTAGAAAGGACCAGTGGCATTTAGTGTCTTCCATAGTTACAGGCAGATCCACGATTGTTCATGATGCTTTACAATATCATACAATACATTAGATTTAATAAGCAACAAAGTAAAATGCTAATAATAAGATAGTCAAATATAATACTAACTAACCACTATTAATAAATTAATTAAATTGCATAAATTAATGACAATTTAGTTTAAATTTTTTTTTTTTAACTTACATATTATGATGGTACTAATACTATTAATACATTTATTAAAATGTATAAATTTATCAGTAAAATATATTATCAATAAATTAAATTAAATATTAAAAAGCTCTAAAATATTACTATAGTAATTAAGATCACTGGAAAAAGTCAAAATGAATAATGCTACTAGTGGTCATCCCGCAATTTGGTTAAAATGTGTCCAAAATTTGCACGGGAAAAGCTAACAACAGCTGGTGTATATAATGTATGATTACAGATGACTTTCTGAGGCGTGCTAACCAGCGATGTGTTTAATGATGGGTGTTGTTGATTCACATTTCCTTGTCCAGCTGTTTCGCACATGGTGGGGCAATTTTTTCACTTGACTGATCTTCCCTGCCTCTCAATTAGTTTTTGCCCATTCCTCCAACCTCCGTGCGAACACGCCTGCAATTGGCGTGAACCGATAGGCATTCACAAACAACGTAATAACGCAGGAATCGGGTCTAGCAGTACATATTATTTATTTTCTACGGGTAAAAAGTTGTACGTTATGCTGATTGCCGTAACTTGGGTGTGTTTGGTTGAAGCCAAATGGTGAATACGTTTCATATAAACAGCCCTTAATTATTGGACAGATAGTTTTTTCAGGAAAGTAAAGGAATGACTGCATAGTTTTGTATCCAATCACTAGAACCACTTGAACCCATTCGTACTTCGCCCCAGACAGATGTGGTTGCTCCAGTATATATGATATTGAGGGACAGGGTCACTGAGAAGGAAAGGGAGAGAGAGAGAGAGAGAGAGAGAGAGAGAGAGAGAGAGAGAGAGAGAGAGAGAGAGAGAGAGAGAGAGAGAGAGAGAGAGAGAGAGAGAGAGAGAGAGAGAGAGAGAGAGAGAGAGAGAGAGAGAGAGAGAGAGAGAGAGAGAGAGAGAGAGAGAGAGAGAGAGAGAGAGAGAGAGAGAGAGAGAGAGAGAGAGAGAGAGAGAGAGACAGAGAGAGAGAGAGGGGAGAGAGAGAGAGAGGGGGGGGTGATGGGAGAGAGAGAGAGAAAGAGAGGAGAGAGAGGGAAATGAGAGAATGAAATGGAATCTGGGAGGGAGGGACAAAGGAGGGATGGGGAGGGGGAGAGTGAGAGAAGGAGAGAGAGGAGGAAGAGGGAGAGAGAGAAAGAGAGAGGGGAGCGAGAGAGGGGGCGAGAGATGGAGTATCACATAGAGACATGGTGAGGATGATACGACATGATAGAATGGAGACATGACACTCTAGCCATGGTTGTGTGGAAACTGGCAGCGGAGCCTGACAATTCATTTTCCTTCTCAGTGACCTGAACCTCACCTGGATCTCACCTGGCCAACAGACCAATGCACCTGACTCATCTGCGAGAGATAAGAACGTATTCAGTTAATGTGTAGAATCTGCCCTTATCCTTCACATCAAAAGCAATGGTGGAAGGGTTACCTGGTTGGAATTCTATAGCAATGCGTGCCTGCGTGCGTGCCTGCGTGCGTGCGTGCGTGCGTGCCTGCGTGCGTACCTGCGTGCGTGCGCGCGTGCGTGTGTGCTTACATACATTTACGATTCTTCGACATCTGCACCAGTTTTCACGACTCACTTAGCTGCCTCATTGATACAAATCTCATTGGCTAACAGTGGCAGTTGCTTATCGTATATGGACCTGTTTATTTATCATGAACATTTTTTTATTCTCAGCTGTTTGAAAGAATAGCGTAACATTTATTATACCAATTATATAATGGTATTATTTTGTGTTTTATGTAAAAACACAAACAATGATATATAAGTACTGTGCACAAATACAAACAAATAATAGCTATTATATATGTGTGTGTGTTTTATATGTAAATTTTAGCAGTTTTTTTCGGCATTCCCTTGAACAATAGCAGAAAATGTACTGTTATTGAACAATTTATGATTGTCTAACATCCTGTGTGTGAACCCTGCAACTGGTAAAACACATAACCCATTGGCATAGGGAATTTTAAAAAGTTTGCAGATGAACCGCTGAACCTTTTAGGAGGAAATTTTTAACAGACATTTACATATATACACACTATTATGTATATATAATATATACAGGTATATGTATATATATATTTATTATGTGTATATGTATATACAGCCTGTATATATATATATATACATATACACATAATATATATATATATATATATATATATATGTATATATATATTATGTGTATATATACACTATTATGTATATATATATATACATATATATGTATATATATACATAATAGTGTATATATATATGTAAATATCTGTTAACAATTTCCTCCTAGAAGGTCCAGGTGTTCATCTGCAAACTTTTTAAAATTCCTATGCCAATGGGTTATGTGTTTTACTATATAGATGTACAGCACTGTTTCCCATTCTATGTAATGCAGTGCCAGGAATACACCAGTCCAATGTCATGTATCCAGCCCAGGTATCAGTCACAGATACAGCACAGCTCTGGAAATCCATCTCCTGATGTTATCCCTGTTCTACATGGTCCAAATTACTTTGCACCAGAGTGAATTAGTCCAGTGCTTGTTGATGACAAGGTGTAATCTGTGCCCCCCTGTACAAGGCAAGGCTTCCCCTGGCACTGGGGCTGATAATCCCACACTCCCACACTTTTATTTCACCCCAATCACAGATTCCTTCTCCAAATAATTTGCCGGATGTTCGGCATGCTACATATTGATAGGGTGCTATATATATTGATACTAGTAGGGATGCTGCATGTTGATAGGGTGCTATATATATTGATACTAGTAGGGATGCTGCATGTTGATAGGGTGCTATATATATTGATACTAGTAGGGATGCTGCATGTTGATAGGGTGCTATATATATTGATACTAGTAGGGATGCTACACATTGATAGGGTGCTATATATATATTGATACTAGTAGGGATGCTGCATATTGATAGGGTGCTATATATATTGATACTAGTAGGGATGCTACATATTGATAGGGTGCTATATATATTGATACTAGTAGGGATGCTGCATGTTGATAGGGTGCTATATATATTGATACTAGTAGGGATGCTGCATGTTGATAGGGTGCTATATATATTGATACTAGTAGGGATGCTACATATTGATAGGGTGCTATATATATTGATACTAGTAGGGATGCTGCATGTTGATAGGGATGCTATAAATTGACAGGACGATATATATTAATTGTATGGTAGAAACAAAAAGAAAAAAAGAAAGAAAACTTAAATCAATGAACGGTATCGAGGCCAGCCTCACCCTTGATGACAGGGAATCAAGAGAAGAACAACAACATCGATATACAGTGTATTAGTAGGGATGCTACATATTGACAGGGATGCTATATATTGATAGGGATGCTACATATTGAGAGGCATGCTACATATTTTTATTGATGGTACATATTTATAATGATGCTACATATTGATAGGGATGCTACGTATTGATAGGGATGCTACATATTGAGAGACATGCTACATCTTCATATTGATGCTACATATTTATAGGGATGCTACATATTGAGAGGCATGCTACATATTTATACTGATGCTACGTATTGATAGCGATGCTACATATTGATAATGATACTACATATTGATAGGGATGCTACATATCGATAGTAGTGCTACATATTGATAGTGATGCTACATATTGATAGTGGTGCTACATATTCATAGGGATGCTACATATTGATAATGATGCTACATATTGATAGGGATGCTACATATCGATAGTAGTGCTACATATTGATAATGGCGCTACATATTGATAGTGATGCTACATATTGATAGGGATGCTACATATCAATAATGATGCTACATATTGATATGTTGCAACATATAAATAGGGATGCAACATATCAATAGGGATTCTACACATCAATAGGAATACTACGTATCAATAGGGATGCAACATATCAATATGTATGCTACATATCGATAGTGATGCTACATATCTATAGCAATGCTACATATCTATAGCAATGCTAATTTTGATAGTGGTGCTAGATGCTGATATGGATGGAACATATCAATATGGATGTTACATATTGATAGGTTGCTCCAGCAAAGTTTTAAATAATTTCTAAAACTTTTCTTGTAACTTTGCCAACATACACTGTGTCCTGTAGCAAGACTGCATCTGTTCCATGTGGATGAGCACTGAGCTGTGTAAGCAATCCCTTTGCTCCATCAGCTATGACTATCTCACACCTCAGTGCTGTTCCTTGTATCAACAGAGCAGTAGTTGTGTATAAGTTGTGTATAGGTAGTGTTGCAGAGCAGGAATTGATAGATTTAGGAGAGGTAAACCATATTGGTTTTAGAAATGTAAGTGGTTGAGTTGTCCACCAGCCAGTGTAAAACATAATTGTAGAATGTTGCAGGTGGATTCCATTGCAAAAACCATACTGTAATAAAATCTCAAGTGAAAAGTGGTACTTTTTGATATGTTCACAGCAATAACTGGAAAAAATAACAATAGGAATGTTTCGTAGCAATAGGGATGCTACATTTTAATAATGATGCTGAAAATTGATAGGGATGCTACATATTGACTCATGTCTGAACAGTTTTGTTATTTTGTAATTTTAACAATAATTTAAGCTATATCTTTACAAGACCTTACAATTTAAATTGAAAATACATCCGAAATGTTTCATTTTCCTGAGCAGGAGGTTTGTGCGTCACAGGAAGTGCCTACACTAGACGGCCACTTGACCTGAAGAGCCAACATTAGCATCCACTATGTCCTGTATTCTGGCTCTTCCATTTCTTCTGATTTACTTCCCACTCAGAGCACCCTAATTTATGACTGCCATCTTCTATTCGGGCTGTTTTGTGTAATACCTAGTAGTAACATAATTACCTGTCACTTGGACCAGTCTTCACACGCAGCTGTTGATGTAGCGCTTGCAACTGTTAACTTGTGTGTGTAGTACACCTCCAGTGATTCCAGCCAGCTCGTGTAAGTGCTGCTTCCTTAATTTTTATGCAAACAATTTTTTTTCTTCTAAACTTTAACTTTTGTATAATTTCAGTGTCTGCAACCATTTTTTTTTAAACACTTTACCTTTGATGACTTCTTGTCTTTTTTAAGTGGTTTCATGCAGCTTTTTTTTATCAAATAACCATGGTAATTGCTTTAAAGTATTTTTTGTGGAATTTGAGTGATTTTTTAAATTTTGTGAGTCAGAAGCACTGAAGAACTGCCTTGTTTTCTTAAAAAAACAACTGTTAACTTTGATTTATTCCGTGTGTTTTTAGTGGCTCCACGCCCGACTCGTGCGAAGAGCTGTCATGGCCGCACTCAACGGACAGACAGAGTTCAAAAGTCAAAGGATGTGGACAACTCGGGAAGTCATGGTGTGGTGTCGTTACCATGGTTACACACCTCTTGATAAAGGTATGCATAAAATGTGATGATCTTTCGGTAAAGTATCTGAGCATTGTATTTTTAGTCACTAATCATTAAATTGATTAATATGATAATTCATATTTATTCATCCATAGTTTGACTTTGCCTCATGCATCTAGAAACCCACGGGAATCATAGGCAAGTGATGTTTTGCATGTGGAAAGAAAGTTATTTTATTGGTGTGAATTTATGATATACAGGGGATCCTCACTATTAATGTCACCCTCGAGCCTGGGCACACGTGACCCGGGTAGTGAGGTGACCGATTTAGCGGGTCTAATATCCCATACTTTGCTGTGTGTGGAAATACTTTGGGAATGTGCTAGGGTAACCTTAATTGTGACGCAGCTGTTTTATAGAGGTCACCGTAAAGTGGCATTCGACTGTACTCATCACATAATCCCAGTAGACTTTGTCCATGAGTGTTAAAAATTGCTGGTGGCTTTTCACGAATGTATGGTACTGGTATGTGCCAATTAAGATACCTGTCAAGTTATTTTTTTAAACTGTCCTTCAAATAACATTTGGGTGGTCAATATGGTAGAATAGCTTATGCCATTTTTTGATTATGTAACTACTATGCGATAACAATGTCGGGCTTGGTGCAATTAGCAGGTAAAATGCCACTGTAATAGCAGTGTAAAGTACTCTCACTAACCCTAATTGTATCAAGTCATGACATCATAAACACATCAGGTTTGTTTTTAAGATCAGTTCTCAGCCATGACGTAAATAAACAAATCATCGATCAGTCACTTGCATCCAAAATAAAACTTCTGCAGAGGGAAATATTCCAGCTGGGTATAAACTTTACATGGTAGCGGAAGGAAGCATTATTACTAGTAGTTACTGCAATTGCAACTATGTGGCGTCAGAGTTAAATTATACAATCTTATCGTTTTTATGTTATGCGCAGAACACATGAGGCCACTACACTTGTTAGACTCATATAGAATTATAATTTAGATGACTATCTTAGTATATTTATTTATTTGCAATATTTAGTTATTTGTACTTTACTAATGTTAAATCGCATTTTCATTAGAAATATTCCAGATGCGTGTAACTTGTAAACATCTTAAAATGTCATAACTTGGCATTGGTGTTTTATTTTTAAGTACAAAAACATTTTATTGGATCTGACATAACATTCAATTAATGTAATTTATTATTAGTATTATTACAAACTCATTATCTCAAACCCACAGCGACACAGCGAACCCTGCAAAGGGTGTCTCACAGACATGTTGGCCCTCAAAAATTTGACAGCTACACTGACGGCAAAGACTTGCAGCCGTTGATAGATGGCGCTACACTGAGTGTGGACGTGGACGAACTGGACATTGATGTTGTGAATGTTGGTCAGTTGTGTCACCTACTGTGTTAAAAGGAGGCAGTTTGTTCCTAGTTTTTTACTTATTAATTAATATAATGTTCTTAAGACTATAATAACTATGTTGAAGATGTAGTGCCTGCCAAATTGTGTTTAGTAAGCCCATAACAACGGTCACAATTTGGAAGGTATGACCCCGGAGCATGTTCTAATGGTAAACAAAACATCCAATTTCAAAATAAACTTATTTGGTAATAATGCTGAGGTGCGCCGAGTCAACTGCAATACCCTTTGATGTGCAACGATGTCCCTTTTTCCCACGTTCAACACAGCAGGCTTCCTGTTACATATTAATATGAGCACTAATTGACTGACTTGCTCCCTTTAAAACACCCTTAGATTAGCCCCATGTCTTGTGTGGAACCTTGGGACCACATTACAAATTTTTGTCAGCGTCTGTTCATGAAGTTTGTGGTGTAAGTGACACTATTCTTGTTATACAACCAAGAAAATAGGACTTAATCTTTCAGTTAATACCGTCACTTCGCTATTCTGATCATTCTGGCCCAGTCCTTAAGGGGACCTTAATACTAAGAGTATAGTCTATGTTATAGACCACCTTACATTTGTTCGTCTAATCAAGGTAGGAAATGTAACCACTGTTACTTATCCAGCCGCAGTAAATTACATTGGTGCAAAAGACATCATGTATTTCTGAGCTTGTGTTGATACATTATGACAAGCTGTTTTGTTTTATTTACAAAAGACATTCATATAATAATTCCACATATGGTATCTCAGGTTTGTCAAATTCTGCCCTATCAAGATAAAGATGTACCTACAAATGCATCAGACATATTTTAACAAAACTTTATCTATAATGAGGGTTGTGTTTTTACAGAAGAGAACACAGGAAAAGCATCGAGCCATGCACCAACAGTCACAAGTGTGGTCTCAACTGAGATGGTGGCTCCCTCTGCTGAGATAAAATTCATCCAGCAGATGGCACAACAGGTACTTAATTGTCTTTTATGTGGCTGCAGTCAAGAAATAGTTTGACAGATGAAATTAACATGCATATATAATGAACGTCTTTCATAATTATTTTATTGAATGTTAATTTGGCATTTTGTTATGTATATAAATATGTTATGTAACAGTGACTGTGCAACTTTTGTTTGTTATTCTTTCACCAATTAATAATATGCTTAAGCTAGACTGGATTATTTTCTTGTGTTTCTTGTTATTGTGAAACATCCAACTTCTCTGTGTTAAATGTTAGTCAATATCAGTAGTTTAGATGCAGTCGTAAGTGCATAATTGTATTACAGCTATACAACACTATCATATTCGAAGTCAATCAAACCTGTGAAAATAAATATGCAATGCACTTTTTCTCAGTTAAAAAGGATAGAAGATCTATGGGACAGAGTAATATTACAGAAGGAAAGCGTAGATCACATACCACAAAGTAGTCACTTTCACACAGGACTATAAATGAATTGAACAAATTAGCTGTTAGTTGGTAGAAACATAAATGTTTTTCGAAACACAATTAACAGGTATCTCAGAAGAAGACCAACTCTCGTTGAGCCACAGTCTCGTCCACTTACCATCTGTAGTTTTTGCTCTGGATGGCAATGTTTATAAATCTTGTTAAATTCTGTGTGAAATGATATGACAACGTAAGATAACATTTCAGAATGACGTCCAGTTTCCAATGATGACATCTGGTCAATAATACCCAAACGTATTTCTTATGTTGTTGCTAGATTGGTGTGCACTTTGGACCGGTGGAGTTGACGCCAGGACTGCCACAGTGCACACACGCTGGCGTCACTGAGATACTGGTGTGGACGGTGAGTGTCCCCTGGACACAGTCTCATGGATATCTTACTAATACTGTAATCAAACAGGCCTGTCTACATGTACAGTGGAACCTCCATATTAAGGTCACCCTTGGGACTGGCAAAGGTGACCTGAATAGCAAGGTGACTGTATTAGCAGTCCTCACTAATGTCCTATACTTGACTATATATGAAGGGTTTAAGGGCAAAATGCGATATATCCATTTTCTTCGTTTTGAGAAAAAGTCACTTTTGTGCTTCATCCTCAAAGTTTAAATAACAACTTCTAAATTAAGTTGATATATATTTAGCATCCAAAGTCATAGAGAATGGTGGCAAATAATTGTTGCACATTTGTTATGCATAATGTGATTTTGAATGATTTTGTTATCAAAATGCTGTATATTCATACATCGTGCCGTCACTCCGCGTAGTTGCATGTGCGGCATGGCGGTGCTGATTGGCTGAACATGGATATCGCGTTTTGATCAAACAAAGATGGATGGCGCTTATCGTGTTTTGAAAACAAACACTCTTTTGTTCACGTGGTTTCATGGGGATTTATTGCATTTTTGTATAAATTAGATAGTATCCTAACTCAACATGTGCTTAGACAAATGTTTAGTCCTGGTTTGGGCAAAATTTCAAAAATGGCATTTATCGCGTTTTGCCCAGAATCCCTTCATGTGGAAATCATTTCCGACTTCTAGGATGACCTTAATTGTGAGGTGGCTGTATTACCAAGGTGACCTTAAAGTGGGGTTTGACTGTATGTATGTTATGCCACTCCTCCCAGGTGCATTGCGTCTCATTCAACAAATCACAGGTTAATTTTTAACTCCAGGAAAGAACCATGCCACGTTATTTTACGACATTCAGTGTTTTAGGGGTTCAAAGCAGACATATGAGAAAGTTACTCAATTTGGAATAAATGTAGAAAACATGCAAAGCACCACAAACAATTGTACGTAATATCTAATGCCTACGTTGTAGTTATTATGCACAATTCTTATATTATGTTGTCAACTGATAGGAAATAAAAATATGTTTAATTCAGTAAAGTCCTCTTGTGTACTACGAGGTAATCTTCAAAATTATGTGCCAGTGAAATACATTTAATGCACTGTTTAGGTTACATTGTGCCTTGTGTTTGTAGGCACTCAAGACATTTACAGAACACCTCTTGCGGGCCGCTGTCTGTTCATACTACAAGAGGGAGCCACTGTAAGCACGAACATTACATTTTTGTATGACAGAGTCACAAAATCGTGAGGGTGTCAGTGAAATATGATCTAACTTCATGTTTGTCCTTTCAAAATATCCTAAAATCTATTCATAATTTGTGGAAACACCCCTGAAAATGATTAATTTGGTCAAGAATGTCCTCTTTCAAAAACCACCCTTTTCGATGTTGATGTCTGTCAGTGTCGCACATTAAAATCAGGGACTATCCTTTTCGTCTGTGTAATATAATGAAAACATACTGTACATGGAATTGGACTATCGTGTTCTTTGGTTCATTTCATATAAATTTAATATCAACATTGTTATATTCGTCTGAACACCTACCCTCTGGATCATGAGAAGTCATGTTTGATGCCAGCATGTATTGACTGTATTGATTTTATGTACGTAATTGATGTATTCAGTACGTCGTAGTTTGCCTACGCCACAAGCAGAATTTTGCATTGGACTTCCGTCGAGCCTTACCTTTGCCACCAATGTCGATAATGATTATGTATGTGAATTGCATTATTATTAATGTATGACATCTCATAAATCAAACTTCTCTGCAGAGGTATCACTGTAAAAACGTTGCCTTATGTATTTTTCATAAAGAAACACTTGTGGCCTAAATTTCAACAAATATACGACAGAATGCACGAACACACCACGTTTTTGATGGTTTGACAGAGCTTTTGTTAGGCAACAGGTGACATGATGGATAGGTCAGGTGTCATGATTGTTAACACAGAGCAGTGTTATAGTATCTCCTTGCTTTCACCAAAGTGTTGACATTTTCAGAGAAGACAACGAGCTGACAGTTCCTGATGTCTTCGATGCTCTGACAAGGACCGAATGCTTTGACTTCCTCACCAACCGCTACATGGCAGTGACAACTGAAGACACGTCACTCTCTACAGCAGTCACTGCATTGACACAGGACACGACGTGACACAGTTGACGTGTCACTGTGTCGGTGATGCCTGAAGACCAGTCCTTCATAGCAGTATCATTGGCAGTGACACCAGACACGACATGACACAGTTGACGTGTCAGTGAAGTCTGAAGACCAGTCCTTCACAGCAGCTGCAATGATAGTGACACCAGACACGACATGACACAGTTGACGTGTCAGTGAAGTCTGAAGACCAGTCCTTCACAGCAGCTACAATGATAGTGACACCAGACACGACATGACACTGTTGACGTGTCAGTGAAGTCTGAAGACCAGTCCTTCACAGCAGCTGCAATGATAGTGACACCAGACACGACATGACACAGTTGACGTGTCAGTGAAGTCTGAAGACCAGTCCTTCACAGCAGCTGCAATGATAGTGACACCAGACACGACATGACACAGTTGACGTGTCAGTGAAGTCTGAAGACCAGTCCTTCACAGCAGCTGCAATGGCAGTGACACGGGACATAACGTGACACATACGTGTCACTGTGTCAGTGATGCCTGAAGGCCAGTCCTTTACAACAGCTGCAATGATAGTGACACCAGACACGACATGACACAGTTGACGTGTCAGTGAAGTCTGAAGACCAGTCCTTCACAGCAGCTGCAATGATAGTGACACCAGACACGACATGACACAGTTGACGTGTCATTGAAGTCTGAAGACCAGTCCTTCACAGCAGCTGCAATGATAGTGACATCAGACACGACATGACACAGTTGACGTGTCAGTGAAGTCTGAAGACCAGTCCTTCACAGCAGCTGCAATGATAGTGACACCAGACACGACATGACACAGTTGACGTGTCAGTGAAGTCTGAAGACCAGTCCTTCACAGCAGCTGCAATGATAGTGACACCAGACACGACATGACACAGTTGACGTGTCAGTGAAGTCTGAAGACCAGTCCTTCACAGCAGCTACAATGATAGTGACACCAGACACGACATGACACAGTTGACGTGTCAGTGAAGTCTGAAGACCAGTCCTTCACAGCAGCTGCAATGATAGTGACACCAGACACGACATGACACAGTTGACGTGTCAGTGAAGTCTGAAGACCAGTCCTTCACAGCAGCTGCAATGATAGTGACACCAGACACGACATGACACAGTTGACGTGTCAGTGAAGTCTGAAGACCAGTCCTTCACAGCAGCTGCAATGGCAGTGACACGGGACATAACGTGACACATACGTGTCACTGTGTCAGTGATGCCTGAAGGCCAGTCCTTTACAACAGCTGCAATGATAGTGACACCAGACACGACATGACACAGTTGACGTGTCAGTGATGACATGCAGTGATATTGTTGAACAAGAAAATCATTACTTCATGATTTGCAGCATTGTTGGGTCAATGTTTTTACAGATACAGAGGAGTGTGTTATGGAGTGTGTATATATATATATATATTATATATATATTGTATATATATTGTATATATATATATATTTATATATATATATACATATATATACAGGCCACAGTGGTTTGGACCGTAGGTGCATTTAATAAAACTGAGGAAAAGCCAATATACATTCGAAGGGGTGAAAGTATAGATTAAAAAAATTAATAATGCAATTTAGAATTATTATCTTGAAAAAAGTGTTTTCCATACTTTTATTGAATGGTATTTGATTTGAAATGTAAATACCTAACTTTTAGGTTTCCTGTCTTAACCTTGTATTCTTTGGGTGGGTTGGTTCAACCACCCATAACTTTGTGTGACAAGTTAACTTACAAGGATAACTTTGATATCACTATAACTCTAAACATTAATGTTATCCTGTAACATGATACTCAAATTACCACATCACTAAAATATATCTTACGGTCTGAATCTTTATTAGTCATTCAGTCAACTTCCTGCTGTTGAGGGCACAAAGAGAACACCACTGGTTCTGGCATACCATGTAACGATGCTTCTGTTCATATCTTTTTCCGTGATGCTGTTTTCTTACAGTGACAACATGTCCTACCATTTGCTGTCCAACATAAGGCCATCTTGGGCAATTGACATATCCAGTTTATTGGCGTATGCGTATATCACAACAAATTTGGGGGTGTCTTCTGTCAAGATTTACCTTTGCCAGCAACGTTGGTAACAGTTATATACGTGAATTACATTACTATTGCTGCATAACATCTCGTCAATGAAACATTCCCGCACACAGTAGTCAATTTAAACATTTTGCCTCATGTTTTTGTAATGAAGAAACACTTGTGGCCAGAATTTCAACAAATTATACTATGGAATGCACGAACGCAATACATATCCGGCATCCATTTTGATGGATTGACATATCATTTGCTAGGCAAAAGGTCACATGGTGGAGAGGTCAATTCGCCAATGAACAATAAACGCAATTGTCCGAGCCCATTCTATCTCTTGATCATCATTGCCAGTTATGTGTCTGTTTTGTCCACCAAGCAAACAGGTACTTTGGCTATCAAACAAGTGTCGATATGTACAGAAAAGTGAGTGCATCAAGAAAGACATTAGTTAAATGTGCTCTGTGTGAGCAATAAATGCCATATTCATGTTCCACAAGCTCAAGTCTGGCTCTGTATCAAAAGGGTGCAATTACAGGTATTAATTGTGTAGAATTTTGATACAGAAATAAACACTTGTTTAACAAAGCAAACATAGTATTTGTCTTTGTTGAATAAGTCTCTAGTATGTCAACGAGGTATCTCTCGGGAGTTTTCTTGCAACTCACACGCGGTCTACAATGTAATTGCAGAATGTGCCGCCCAACGTGTTCTTTACCTTTTGTATTTATAGCATTAACATGTTATAATGACTACACTGAAACATGGATTCACGTAGTTGTTGTTCCTCTCATGTTTCCAAATATGTTTGGGGTGAGGGTGGCCTCGATACTGATTCTTGAATTCAGTTTTCTTTTTTTCTCCCTCATTGGTCTTGCTCTGCTGCCTCCACCAACCGTCTCCACCCCTCTATATTTCGTTTACCCTCTCCATTCTCTTCCCAATCCCTCCAAATCTCTCTTTACACAATCCTCCCTTTGCAATCTAGATCATCCTCGCTTTTTTCCCTTCCATTCTCCGTGCAACTGTTTTCTTTGCCAACCGTTCTACTCCCGTTCGCTCCTCCTGTCCAGCCCACTATAGTTGACTCCTCGTTATTATCTTCTAAAATTATCCGTGTAGATTGTAGGATTAGTTATCATGTAAGCCCAGGCAGGTAGCTTATGCTCGTCACTGCTCCGTACATGACGTGATGCGGGTGAACTGTATTTTTTCCGTGAGTTTCGAAAGGACGCAGTGTCGCAAAGAGAGGAACCGCAAACAGGACGCAGGTGCCGTTTTGGTATGGACAGATGGTTAAATTAATGTTCATACTGTGTTGTTTAACTGGGATTTCCGTCCTACTTGGAATGGACTTGCATTGTGATCTGAATAGTTACTCTTCATTGCGTATGTAGCTCTTCGTGTAGGACTCTAGGTGCAGTTACACCAACATGACACTAACTGCACTTGACCGATGAACAAGAAAGGCTTTTGCCCGGTACCGTTTCCTTTATAGTACACAAACAGTTACACCGTTCCTGGTTTAGCGGTCATAAACAGTGGGCACAATATAAATTGAAATATAAGGCCGTAGACACTTTCTTGCATTTTAGGCACGGATTGTTTCTATCAACAATGTACCTAAAGTAAGCGATCATTTGTTCAACGCGATTAGCGGCATCATTATCCGTTGGCGTGATCGCTATGTGTTACATATTATGCGCAACCAGAACAGGCTGACAGTCGAAATGCAATCATCATCAAGCCAGTCCCCACTGACTAGAATAACAACTACTAACACAAAATAATGGAAGATTAGTCCACTGTACTAAAAGTGTCGCGTTAGTCGCAAGATGAAGTAACTCTCGCAGTCTTTATATGTATTACAATTCGGATAGCTGCTCAAAATTAGCCCATTTCCGACATAAAACATAACGTGTTAATTACTAGTTCATTTAATAAATTCTGCAGTGCAAATGTGCATTCTTTATGTCACGGTATTACCCGTTACTGCGATCATGCCCTTGTTTGTCCATCCTCTTCACAGAGCCGTTGAGTTCGCTTACAGAGACATTATTTAACAAGATTGCTATCCAGTGCCAAAACCACAGAAAGCAAAAGTCCAGCATTTTGTATACCCAAGTGAACCCCCGCCCTTCTGAGGTATTAGTCAACACAGTTTTAAGCATATTCACACTGCCAGCATTTACACAATACATACTCAGTATTTTCATAACCATTCATTATCTTAAATCCTCAAATTTTGATCTCTTATGTCCTGATGCTATGCATGATCAAAATACAATTTTTCGGGAATTACCCATACACCTTTACATGTGCGCAGCACCGTCATCAGAAAATACACAAACAACAATGGTTTAAGAGAGTCATCATCGATGACTCCTTACGTATTCAAGATGTGAATTTGATGCAAATTTGGTATATGTTTGGCACACCAGCTCAGAGTATGGTTTAAGCTCCAGAGCACACACAATCTTTAGACATGAACTCTAGCTTCGTCAGTCCCAGTCAACCATGGATTAGGTTGTACAACAGCCCTTCTCATATTTTGTTGGTTTTGAGCATGGACTGCGAGGCTTCATTGTCGGCCAGCTCCTCTTCGTCCAACTTCGTGTCGACCGGAACTCCGATCTGACTGACGTCGGCCCAGGGCTGCACCTCGCCCTGGGCCAGCACCATGTAGGCGGCCCAGCCCAGGAAGTAAACGACGGCGGTGAGGTAGAACACTGTCTGCCACTGCTCTTGCGTTTGCTGCAACATACGTAACACTTGGTAGGTTAGTTAGATGAGAAATATGTAATATATTGTTGATACTATTGTAGAGCGCAGCGGTAAGAGCTTAGGACTCTCATCTGTGAGATCCCGGGTTGGAATCCTGAGCGTTGATGTCGAACCTTCGGCAAGTTAGTTTACTCTACATTGTTTCAGTTCACTCAGCTGTATGAATGAGCACCTGGCTATACACAGTTGTGGATATTTGTGTAGGAATATTCTTTGCGCTTTAATTGCAGTATGGCTCAATGTTTCCCAGAAAAGTCGAGATGGTGTTCAATTGAATAGGTCTGCCAGGGAGTAAAGTGTAAAGCGCTTTGAGCAGTCATGAGAACTGGATACTGCGCTATATAAGAACTTACCTTTTTATTTTACAACAAGGGAATTTCTTATATTGCGCGCTATAAGTTGACGTATCTTACTATTATCGACGGACTGAGTCATGATACATATCAGGTAGCTTAATGCCTTGCTGAAGTATCGGATTCAGTGATCAAGCGTTTGACCGACAAGTTCAAAGTACTTCCCAAATGCTCGTGTCAAAACTCTCAAAAGTGCGACTCGAACGTTTTTGGGGATTCAAGTCTGGCAGCCAGACAACATAGCCTTGTAGGTGAGTATTCCTTTGTCATCCGCTACTACTAATTGTACCACTGCAATCCTCGGGTGTTGGAATCTACGGGTGCGAGACACATATTTCGACACAAGAAATAATTATATAAGTGGCATGGCAAGGGTAGTATGGTCAATTCTATATGTTTTCACTGATTTGTGGCCATCTTGGATATTTCAAATATCTCAAGGGTGGCATCATGCAGTTCCTGAATAGGTAGATCCTCTAGTTTTGTAAACGACCAAAACATTAGGTATACACGGTTCAGCTCAAAATCACTGTTCGGCGACAAGACTAAAGGTCGGGTATACTGGCACGTTTTGTCATACCTGACCAGATCAAACCAGACCAAACAACGTCAGACCCCGCCAGACTACGTTAGACTGCTATGTATCCGCTACGCCGACCGGCACCGATTGTGCCGTACTTCAAATCGGAATGACGTCATAATCACGTAAACTTCAAAAAACTTTCCAATTCGTCAGATCAACATTGAATAGAATCGACATTGTTGACAGTTTTCCAGTTTACATAATTATGACGTCACGCCAGCTTGAAGTACGACGCAATCGGTGCTGGTCGTTGTAATGGATACGCTTCAGTCTGAC
This sequence comes from Escarpia spicata, assembly GCA_963995525.1. NCBI lineage: Eukaryota > Metazoa > Annelida > Polychaeta > Sabellida > Siboglinidae > Escarpia > Escarpia spicata. The sequence continues at coordinate 29,218,641 of OZ023209.1, forward strand.
ACAGTCTGATGTGGTCTGACATGGTTTCGTCTGGTCTGGTCAAGTCGGGCGAAAAGTGCTTGTTTATCCCGGTATTTTACTGACAGCTAGCATAACAAAGTAACACAACAATAACGTGTGCCGAAATGTAGACCTACGTTGCTGGTGATCTTGCCGATGGCGTATGGCGCAATGATGCCAGGCAGAGTCGCCGCAGTGTTCGAGATGCCAAACAACAGGCCCGCGAACCGTGGCGCTATGTCGACGTGGTTTATGACGAAGCCGCTGTACTGGAAGCCGCTGAAGCCGACGGCAATCGCCAGCATGACGACACCCATGTAGGGCGTGGCACATGTCACGTAGCCCGTGGCGATTAGGAAGACGGCCGGAAGTAGATTGCCTAAGTAGAACGCATAGACAAAACATAAAGATGCTTGAAAAATCCCATTTTATGGAGGGAGTTATAAATATGCGATCTTTCAAACAAGGGGTAATCTGGTGTTGCGTTTGTTCGGTGTGTGTATGTGTGTGTGTGTGTGTGTGTGTGTGTGTGTGTGTGTGTGCGTGCGTGCGTGCTTGAGTACGTGAGTGCGTTAGTGTGTGAGTGTGTGTGACTACGTGAGTGCGTGGGTGTGAAAGTGTGTGTGTGTGTGTGTGTGTGTGTGTGTGTGTGTGTGTGTGTGTGTGTGTGTGTGTGTGTGTGTGTGTGTGTGTGTGTGTGTGTGTGTGTGTGTGTGTGTGTGTGTGTGTGTGTGTGTG
>OZ023209.1:29223825-29504673 GCA_963995525.1 Escarpia spicata
GAGTGAGTGAGTGAGTGAGTGAGTGAGTGAGTGAGTGAGTGAGTGAGAGAAAGAGACAGACAGACAGACAGCCAGACAGACAGAGAGCTAGACAGACAGAGAGAGACAGACAGACAGACAGACAGACAGACAGACAGACAGAGAAAGAGAGAAAGAGAGAGAGAGAGAGAGAGAGAGAGTGAGTGAGTGAGTGAGTGAGTGAGAGAAAGAGACAGACAGACAGACAGCCAGACAGACAGAGAGCTAGACAGACAGAGAGAGACAGACAGACAGACAGACAGACAGACAGACAGACAGACAGAGAAAGAGAGAGAGAGAGAGAGAGAGAGAATGTGTGCGTGCGTGCGCGTGCATGCGCATTCTTGTGTGCATGATATATACGCAGACAGTGAGAGATCAAGAAAAACCGAGAGAAGCATAATGTAATCCGAGTTATTGAGATATTATGAAAACAAGAAAACAGACCAACATAACTGAAGAATCATGTGACGATCGGTTACAATCATTCCCAGATGATCGTAGCTATACAGTGGACGTCCATATCTCTCCGTAAAATTGACACTGACCTGCGTACGTGAAGCCCATCAGCTTGCTCCTCTCGAGCGGGGGCGCCCACTTGGCCCAGATCGTGTGCATAGCGGGGAATACGACTCCCTGTCGAAGACGGCAGGAAGACAGAACGGTAATGATATCCTGGTATGCTATAGATTAAATGTCAATAAATGAGCTTGCGTATGTGTGCATGCGTGTATGTGTCCGTGTGTGCGAACGTACCGGTATGCATGTGTGTCTGCGCACACACGCACGCACCCTCACTCTCACAAGCATCATAAAATGAGGTTTACTCTAGCGCAATATGCAAACTATCAATCAAAATCACAAAATAGTGATATGATGTTCTTAAGAGGATTTACACGATTGTACTCTCAGGTTATAAAGTGTCTTGGTTTTTCTACTCCAAAACCACTACGTACGTACTCAAGGCTAAATAATATTACTACTAAAAATGTGTGTGTGCGTGTGTATGTTTGTGCGTGCGTGCGTGCGTAAGTAAGTAAGTAAGTATATGTTTGAGCATGAATATGCATGTGCGTATGCGTGTGTATGGAGAGTATGTGTTCATGTGCGTCCGTGTTAGTGTGTGCATGTGCGTGTGTGGGCCTCCGTATATGTCCGTGTGTAAATAGCTTCGTGTGTGCATATGTGCGAGCGCGCTACTGTGCTTCTGTAATTAAGTACGTGTGTGTCCTTGTGTATATGACAGTGTGCGTTCGTGCAAGGTCTACATACGAGTGCCTTCCCACAAACGCGCACTGCTGCTTTGGTTGGTGCCGCTTTGTCACTGGCCTCTGTCTGAACAACTGATCTAGATACATATATATATATGTATATAGATCAGCGGTCTGAACACTTGCTGCTGCCGTCAGCATTACCTCACCAATGCCGGCGATGATCCTCAGCAGAACGAGTGCGGAGGAACTGACCCGAGCCCCGGCCGGCATCAAGAGTGTGGCGGCGGCCGTCATTAGCATGAAGTATCCAAACACACGCTTCGCACTGAACCGATTGGCGAGCCAGCCGCCCGGCACCTGCGTGATGAGGTAGCCCCAGAAGAACGAGCCGAGGATGATCCCCTGAACCTCCTTGCTCCAAGCGAAGTCGCCCTCCTGTAAACAGTGTTCATGGTCTAAATGACATGGTATTTGGCGGAGAGCCGACGAAAAGTTCTGATTTTTAGAATGGAGTGATACTACTATGATACAACCCCTCCACACTTGTGGGAAGTGTGGAGGGGTTGAAGTTTTTTAAAAAGGTGAATAAGAAGCAGTTTACTAATTATCGAAAAATCGGGGAAGGTGTTCATATTTTGGAGAAAGGGGGTTTCACAAAAGGCGGACCTGCAGGGATTAGTGCCAATATACCGTGGATACCTTTGCACACCCCACATGTGTTCACATACGCTCTATTTATATACATGCTACAAACAACATTGATCATCGACATTACACAACCAAAACGATTTGACATTTAATCATTAGAGCAGTCTATAGTAAAAGGAAGAATTTGCATTATTTCCATAATTTCTTTTGGGTACTGATGCCTTCAATACCGTTGACATTACAGAACTATCAGCTCGTCGTTGTTGTCATGTGACACCCACGTGGTGTAAAATAGTTTAGGAGACAGGTCAAATATACAAAAATACTTGCTCCATACAACTGTTACATATGGTCACATACAAATACAAGATGACCATGCACGGACGCGATCACACACGCACACACGCACACACGCCCACACGCACACACGCACACACGCACACACGCACACACGCACACACGCACACACGCACACACGCACACACGCACACACGCACACACGCACACACGCACACACGCACACACGCACACACGCACACACACACACACGCACACACACTCTCTCTCTGTCTGTCTCTCTCTCTCTCTCTCTCTAACTAACTCTGACGGTGTTTCGGCCAGATATTGATGTTACCCGGAAATTCATATAAATATGTTCTTATATTATTACGTATTCGTATAGTTTTATGAATTCGATTTACGGATCAATCACAATTAATTCCGTTCAGGCGAACTTCACCAGGGCAGAGTGGTCCTGTATCCTGGCGACGCATTTGTCGTCAGCCGGCGTCACAGTGACGTTGTCGTGTCTTGACGTCTCTAGCAGTGCCGTCTGGTTGACCATACACACCATGGCGACACTCATGTTCACCCGCAGTGCGTACAGGTTGATGAAGCCGAGGAAGCCGACGAAGGCGAGTAGCAGACGCTGGGAGCACCACCATGGCACTGCAAGACACGGACGAGTCTCCTGGTTAGGGGCGGTCTCATATAATCTCATAATTAGGGATAGTGTCATAATCTCATTATGTTCTCCTAGTTATGGGTGGTCTCAGTATGTTATCCCACTTAGAGGTGATTTCATGAATGTGTTCTCAAAGTTAAGGGGTGGTCTCATTTGTTTCATTAGTTAGGGGTTGTCTCATAATGTTCTCCTAGTTAGGGATGGTCTCATAATTATGTTCTCCTAGTTAGGGATCGTTTCATATGGTCGCAAAGTAAAAGTATAGCGTTACAAAATTGGGTCAATCCACCCGAGACCACCAACGACACGTCATCTGGAACTTCGTCACGTCATAAGAACGTCCAGGGTCTGGGACTTAATAATAATAATAATAATATTTTATATTTATAGAGCGCAATATCCATAATATGCTCAAAGCGCTGTACTATAAAATCCAATCAAGCGATTCAATGTATACTTATAAAAAACTGCAAAAAAAGAAACTTAAGATAAAATGTAGAACAAATTAAGTTAGTTATATTAAAACTATTAATTAAATAAATAAATAAAATTACATAAATTAGACCTGTTATTACTGTATTTACATATATGCATACCTATACATACATACCCACACACATGCACGCACGCACGCACGCATACATAAATAAATACTGTTACATGCACTCAAAATAATATATCTATATGTATAAAAGTAAGATATGCAGTACAATTTCTCAAATGAAATGTTAAAAATGTCAGCAGTATTGAGCTTTGAACATGTGCGTCTTTCGTGTCTTTCTGAACGCCGACAGAGTTCTGCTGCACTTGATAGCAATGGGCAGTGCATTCCATAGTCGAGGTCCAATCACACGAAAGGACCTGTCCCCGAAACTGAACAGGTTCGTTCGTGGAACTACAAGCAAAAGTTGTTCAGATGAACCTGTGCGTCCCGGACAGTGCCTGGTTAACAGGTTGGCGAGATACAGCGGCGCCGTCCCGTTCAGACATCTGGATACATAAAGGAGTATTTTAAACTCGATTCGGCATTTGATTGGCAGCCAGTGTCATCATGTCAGAACAACGTCTAGGGTCGGCGGCAGTTTACAGGGTCAAATTGGGTATCCGTGAACACAAATATTATTGTGGTAGGTCTCAGTAATGATAAGTGATATGAAGGAGGTATATCTGTGGATAAACACGCCATTGTATATTGTTTGCTGGCATACCAGACATATGCAAACCGGAGGAGCTACTCAAAGGCAGTGATTGAGGGGGCAAGGAGAAAAGAGAGAGTGTTTATGGGCGATTCAATTCTGAGAAAAACAGACAACACTATATGCGAGGGGAAGGACGTTGTTGTATGTCTATCGGGGGCATGTGACCGAAAGGGTAGAGAAGGTACTGGGGCATGACAAGGGAGGGTCTATACTAGTACACGTAGGGACAAACAATGCAGACAAGGAAGGAACAACTGGGATAGTTCAGAAGTATAGACATCTAGTGAGGAAGCTAAAGAACACAAGAGTGGAACAGGTTATTCTCTCAGGAATGGAAGGAAGGGGGGCAAGATACAGAAACTGTAAGAGGATGGCGATCAACACACTAGTTGAGCAGATGTGTGAGGAAGAGGAGGTGGGATTCATATATTTATGGGGGTACTTTGTTGGGAGAGAAGATATGTACATGAGAGATGGTCTCCATCTAAATGGAAAGGGGCAGCAGTATTCTCAGAGAATTTGCTGCGATCTGTTGACAGTGGGACAGGTTGCATCTATTTAAACTAAATTCGCAGGGGGGGACTCGCAGAGAAGCCTGAAACTGGAGGCATAGATAAAGACAGCAAAAATAATTCAGCAAAGAACAGTCTGGAAAACTGTTCTGAAGCTGGGTATAAATGTGTTTGCTTAAATGCAAGGAGTATAGTAAACAAAAGAAATGAACTAAACATTATGGTAGAAGATATTGACCCTCACATAATAGGTATAATCGAATCTTGGGCAACCACCGATATATCAGATGCCGAATTGGGACTGACAGGATATGTAATGTTTAGGAAAGATAGAATAGGAAGAAAGGGAGGTGGAGTTATTTTATATATTAAAGAATCTATCCAGGCTTATGAAATAAAATTAGACAGAGAAGCAGATTGCGAAGAAGCTGTTTGGTGTAACATAGTTACAGGAAACTCAACGTTAACGGTTGGATTAGTTTATCGAAGTCCAAACATAAGCATAGAAGATAATGAAAAAATACAAAACGTTATAAGGGAAGTGAGCAAACGGAACTGTGTTATTATGGGGGATTTGAACCATGGGCATATAAAATGGAAATCTCTACAGAGTATGGGTAGTGAGGACCACAAGTTTTTAGTTTTAGTACAAGATAGTTTCCTTTCTCAACATGTGCTAGAACCAACCAGGGGAGAGAATATGTTTAGTTTTGTCCTCACTTAATGAATTAGTTGACAATGTTAAATTATGTGAGCCTCTGGGAAGTAATGATCACAACCAGATACATTTTACCATCAAAGTAATCAGAAAGAAATAATAAAAAGCAGTTCAGGAGAAATTTCCACAAAGGAAGATATAAGGAAATGAGGAAATATTTAGCAAAGATAGACTGGAATAACACACTGAAGAATAATACAGCAACAGAATGCTGGAATATCTTAAAGAATGAAATAGAGTGCATCGTAGATAAATTTGTTCCCTTAAAAAAACAAGGGAAACGGACCAGAAAGAAATACTTATCGAAAGAAGCCATTAGAAAAATTAAGTATAAACAAATGCTGTGGAAGTCATATAGACGTATTCTTAATGTCAGAAGACCGGAATGAGTATTTTAGTTCAGTGTTTACCAGAGAAGACACTAGTTCACTGCCAGTACCAGAGGCAAGGGGCAGAATCAGACTATTTAAGACAGTTAATTGTAACCCCATAAATAATAGCTAAGAAAATTAGGGCTATGAAGGATAATAAATCACCTGGAGTGGATGATATTCCACCTAAACTACTATTGGAAATTGTAGAACAAATTAGCATACCGCTTGCAACAGTTTTCAACTTGTCATTAGAAGAGGGAGAGATTCCTTTAGAATGGAAAGAAGCAAACATTATACCGTTATTTAAAACAGGGTCGAGAAACAAGTCAAATAATTATAGACCAGTTAGTTTAACATCGGTGATTTGTAAATTATTAGAAAGACTAATTAAAGATCACATGGTGGATTTTCTTGTTAAATATAACTTGATAAACCCATCTCAACATGGGTTTCTAAAAGCGAGGTCATGCTTAACAAATATGTTATGTTTTTTGGAAGATATCACTAAGTGGGTAGATGATGGATCACTAGTAGATATCATCTACTTAGATTTTCAAAAAGCTTTCGACAAAGTGCCACATCAAAGATTACTGCTTAAACTAAAGGCCCATGGCATAGGAAATGGTATAATTAACTGGATAGAAAAATGGCTGATTGACAGAAGACAACGGGTAGTTGTTGATTGGGAGGCTTCAAACTGGAAATCAGTTTTGAGTGGGGTTCCACAGGGATCAGTACTGGGATCTATATTATTCTTTTATATATAAACGATTTGGACGATGATATAGCTAGCAAGGTGTTGAAATTTGCAGATGATACAAAAGTGTTTAGAAGGATTAAAAGTGATGGAGATAGACAGCATTTACAAGATGATTTTGACAGGTTGATCAAATGGTCTGAAAAGTGGCAAATGTTGTTCAATTTTGGGAACTGTAAATGCCTTCACACAGGACATGGGAACGAATATGTAGAATATACAATGGGGGGAACTGTGCTAAGTACTACTGTAAAAGAAAAAGACTTAGGGCTGACAATTAGTGCTGACATGAAGGTTTCAGAGCAGTGTGGAATTGCAAAAGGAAATCAAATCCTTGGATTGATTAGGCGAAATATAGCATATAAACAAAAATAACTAATAATACCGCTGTACAAAACAATAGTTAGGCTTCATTTAGAATATTGTATACAAGCGTGGAGGCCATACCGCAAGAAGGACAAAGATATGCTAAAAAGAGTACAGAGGAGAGCGACTAAAATGATACCAAAACTGAGGGATCTTAGTTATGAAAAACGCCTAAAAATGTGGTTTAACAACACTAGAGACAAGGAGATAAGATAGAAGTGTTTAAAATATTGAATGGTTATGAAAATATTGATACAAATATGTTTTTTTCAGTTAAGAAAGATAGAAAGACTAGAGGACATGAAGTTACATTAGTAAAGGAGCAATGTAGATTAGACGTAAGGATTGTGAATGAATGGAACAGATTATCTGATGATTGTGTGGGTGCTAGTAGTGTGAATATGTTACAAAATAAAATCGACACATATCTCAGAAGGGCTGGATATATGTAGATAAAGGGTTGGACTCTCGATAAGCCAAAGGGCTTCCTTGCCCACCTGCCATCTAGAGTTCATTCTCTGGATGGCAATCTTGTTAAATCTGGTTAAAATCCCCAGAAAGCCCTCACACGGACGCACGCATACAAGCTCAACCCAGCCTTCTTGTCCATTAATTTCTTAAACGATATTTGGTATTAAAACCCGTCTGTTGCAGTTTCACAAGAAGTGACCGTATGTATTATAATATATATATATTGTTTATACAGATGTTCTTGCTGCAACTTTCCGGCGTTTCTCATGGATCAATATTTTAAATATAATCAAATAAAGACAGAAACGTGATGTTACTTGTTTGACTAGAACTTAATACATGTGGTTCTAATAATAATAGCAACAATTATTTAATTATTAGGTAGTTGATATGTAATAATTCAATTTAAACCGCGCATAGACATTTTCCAATCGTTTCCCGTTCGGTTACGTACAACTGTCACATGTGTGCGAGTGTATATGTGTCTATGCTCTGTAAATGATGCGATGGCAGGATGAACAAAGTACCAGTTGTGTACAGGGTTATGCCATTAAGTAGTAATGTCCCGAAGAGTTATCAGCTGAGGGGTTTTGTCCGTGGGGTTATATCCGTGAGGTGTGTCTTGAACTACTGTGAAGCCTGATGGCATGTGTCTATGATGAGTTATGTATGTGGGTATTTTATCCAAAGGGGTGATATGCCGAGGCGCTATGTCCGTAATGGTTTTTTTCGTACCTCAAAACATTTACCTCTCGTTTGAAAATCTGACGTTATACCAACTGTGCTATCGCGCTCCACATTGTGCAGTTATAACATGGGCCACAATTAAGGTTAATGTCACATACAGCGCAGTATCCAGTACTAAGCTCAGAGCGCTTTTACACTTTACTCTCTAGCAGACCACTTCAATCGAACACTACCCCGACTTCTCTTGAAAACATTCAGCCACGCTACAATTAACGCGCGAAGACTATTCGTACACAAATGTCGACCTCTGTTTATAGCCGGTACTCATTCATACAGCTGAGTGAACTGGGGCAACGTAGAGTGAACAAACTTGTCCTAGGTTTGACACGGCAGCACAGGATTCGAACTCTGGATCTCACTCACGATCGAGAGTCCGATACTCTAGCACTGCACCACTGCGCCCCACTAATTAGTAATATAAGTAGTAACACAACGTGTGTCACCGCGGCCCACAAGTTATCACATATGCCACATGTAGTAAATACAGTGTTGGACGCTACAAGTACTCGACCAGGTTTTGTGAAGTCGAGTGGCTTCACTCGTCAGCACAACACAATGTGTCGAACCGCACAGTTGGACAGCGCATAGCCGCTAGCTCGATACACTGTTGTTGACATTTCCATAAACAACGACGGCGGACACAAGGCATGTCACAAGACACAGAGGTCAGGCAAGAGTGTCACCTCAACGAATGTACGACATAGTAAACAGCGAAAACATAAATAATTTGAAGTGAAACGGGTGCAGTCGAGCTTGCATATTATGTCTTTATTGGATTAATTATTTCAACTTTTCAAAATAAAAAATATTCACCTCCTACGTATAATGTTTTATTCAACAGTCTACATGCAGAAAATATGAACTAAATCTTTGCACACACTACCTTGGCCTGGCAGCACTGAATTTGTGTTGATTATTTTTTCTGAAATATGACATATAGACCAAGTAAGAAGAATACAACTCCAATAAAAGGTTAAAGCGTTGGTTGATAGGATATATTAGCAGTGAAATGGTTAGTGTTAAATAATTTAATGTGAGGATGGATTTATGACAATATTTTCACAAATGACACACGGTAGCCTAGTCACACATATCTAAATCGGTTAACACTGTACATGCACGCGTTACACACATACGATTTTGACTATGCTTTTTCAGCATAACATTATAACTGTAACTATGACAGTTGATTTGAAGACGTTTCCGAACGTTTGGTGGTTAGGGTTTCTTGGGACAGTCAACAATGCACTGGTGGTCAATGTCAGTGTGTCAACAACACCGCCACACAGTCCCGTTACCAGCCTCTCCTTAGTGTTCAATGCGTGTTGTATTTGTACTCATCAAACAAGACATCTCGCTCGGCCGCCGGGTCCGAGGTGCTAATGAGTGACCAGTATCAACTGTAGCGAGAAGAGTTCGGCAGTGTCACGCCAAGGATACAGCTGCGGCCCCAACAGCTTGTTTACAAGATACGTCGTGTTTACTTTGATCTTGTGTTAGTATTGGCTGCCCTTAAATTCCCCAAACGTCGTAATAGTTATAGCTGTTTTCATCTGCCACGTCCCCAGAATAAGCACCTTGGTAGCAACTGTTTTTCACGATAGTTTAAACGAACGCGTTAGCACCATCGAAAGAAATATCGCAAAACGGTCATTACTATGAAATAATATGATATATGAATAAGTGTTATAGGCCTACATAAGTAGGTTGTTGACATATGTTACGTTTACATATGGAAATGTTGTCGTAATACCTAATTTGGGGAAATCCTCAAAATAATTTAGCATTTCTTATTTCGTGTAGACGATCCGTTATAATTTGCTCACGGGTGTTCCCCTTATATCAGCTAACAGCTAATACATTGTGGAATATATATCGCTCGCAGTTACTTTGTTATTGCAGGGAACACAAGTCGGGGAGAGGAGATTTGTGTCGTCTAAGGAGACACAAGTTTCAAGCAATGTTATTCAATGCTAAGTCTATTTAGAAATTTCGTAATTCCCACGCATTTATTGGATACAACTCAGACACTGCTTACCTTCGCTCATGTCAAAGTCTTGTTCCTCATCTTTTTCTAAGCATTTCTCGTTTTCACCCATTGTTGCCCATGTAGCTAATTAACTAGTGTCGTAGGCAGTAGCTGGCAATGCAATGCTTGTGAAGGTGCTCATTCAGTTTAAATATAGCGCCACTATACCGACGTCGCCAATGATCAAAGGTTGCTTCACGTACTTCAGTCTTGCGAAACGGGGCGATCTCAGGACATCTAGATATACAATTACCTTGTGTGTGTGGTGTGTGTGGTGTGTGTGGTGTGTGTGGTGTGTGTGGTGTGTGTGGTGTGTGTGGTGTGTGTGGTGTGTGTGGTGTGTGTGGTGTGTGTGAGTGTTTGTGTGTGTGTGTGAGTGTTTGTGCGTGTGTGTATGTGTATGCGTGTTTGTGTGTGTGTTTGGGCACGCATTCGAGCGTGCGAACCAGAATGAAGGAAAACATTATGTAGGACAGAACACAGAAGAAACAATAAAAAGGGAAGTGTTGGAAGCCAGCCTGTGTATACTGGTTGGTAATACAGCCACTGATGGAGAGACGGAAAGACAAACCACAGGTAGCAAAAACAATTGGGTGAGATGAATATTAAAATTGACCCGATAAGATAAGAGGAAAGTCATGAAGGAATTGAGAGAAGAGGTTGGCACAAAGAAACACTTGAAACTGGAAATAACTGTGATCAGACTGTGATGGACAGGACATGAGCAAAGAATGAGTGAGGAAAGACTTGTAAAGAGAGAAAGGATACCAGAAGAGATGTCAGGAAGACAAGAGGAAGACCAACATTAAGATGGAAAGACAGTTTAAAGTGAGATCTTTAAATGGCAACTACCAAATGGGCTATAATAGAAGATAATCGCAGAAGACCGGGGAGAGATGTAGTTATGACGTCAGAGAAGGTAACCAAGCTAAGTGGACACCAACCAGCACTGGAGTACGGGGCAAAAGAAGACTTTATTTTGTTTATATTTGCATGTTGAACGCAATCTTCCCCACATTTTGATGTACGCACATGCGCAATAGTGTAAATTAACGCTGTACGAACAAAAAGTTTGTTGCAAGTCATTGTATTAAACAAGCTGTTACTTGTCCGCGATGTACACTTCATAATGTGCGTTGTCATTAATTTGGTTACTTGTCCGTGATGTACATTTCATAATGTGTGCTGTCATTAATTTGTAACCCTATTTCGAGTACTCGCTCGCTGGAAGGGTTATATTTGAGATTCACCTATCAATATACAGATGTCATCATTGTGAAGCATTCATACTCCCACGTTCCTTTGATCACAATCGTGCATAGCTATAGCCGACTAGAGTAAACGTGTAGGAGAATTTCGCTCGTTAACAGTTCCACTTACCACCGGGAGACGTGATCTGAGACAATTTTCTCCTGGCTTCGCTCGGTGGGGCTTGATACTTTTCTTCATTACACTGATAACCCACACTGATAATCATGCACGCAATCCACGTGTTGGTTTCAATTATCTACTCTTTTCGCTCGTTGGGAATAACAGTTTTCTTCATTGTAATACAAATCCCAATAATAACCATATGCATGGTTTCTGTTGACTAACTGGGGCTGTGACTGTTCTGATGTTTTGAGGGAATCATTTCTCCATTTCTCCACATTCATTCAAACCCTTAGTTCATAATAATTGTGATCGGACCCGTCTCGAAAAGCTGCCACGGAGAACCCAGGCTCAAATGCTTGTGATCGAGCAACATCGCACAGAGTTTATTGACAAAAGAATGCCCTCCGTATCAAATTGTTTATACGGAGGGTAGAACAATGCAAACGGTGACTGAAATACGAATCATGTTCCATCGCCCGCTGGGATAAACTCGGTCGAACCGACAATAAAACATCTCGCAACGGAATTGGTGTCGCGCTTACATTTATCCGGCGTTAACTTTTATCCGGTTGACGTTTCTGCGCATGCGCGAGTCAGTTATTTACATTAGTTGCCACTAGGTACGTTTTTGTTACCGTCAATGTCCCACCCCCGGCACCTCCCGTTAAATAATTTTCTTCCGGACAGTCGCGGTAACTGGACACTTCGGCAGCGTTACCCACTGACCTCTATATAAATAGCGGTCAGTGGCGTTAACACCAACCCCCAAGTTCCCCTCCCGGTCCCGACGCTTAGGTATATCAACATAATAAGTAATTATAACAGTGTCTAGGCCATGGAAAATACGTACACGCACGCAAGCACGCACACACACGAACACACGCACACACCACACACACACACGCACACACTCGAGGTTGGGTGAGCGATATTACAGTCATTCTCCGTCGCATCCGTAGCAGCAGTCAGCGCGTCGACTAAACAGGTCGCCGCCGAAATAAAGGCAACTACAGACGGCCACACGACTGCCGTAGAGAGCTCGCTAAGGAAGGTGAAGCAGCGCGTGCAGCTCCAGCGATTCGACCTATATTGCCTGGAACAGTACGACAGGAGGGAGAGCGGCTGGATCTACGGTATACCGGAGTCCGAGGGGAAGACACCAACCGACTCGGCTTCGACTTGACAGGAGACACGGGTGTAATGGTGAAACCTGAAGACATCAGCGTGAGCCACAGCCTGCCAGCTGGACGTGAGCCAAGAGCAGCCAACCAACTGAAACCAATTGTATCTACCGCAAACCAGGATCTAACATAGACATCTTCTGTGAAAACATAACAAACATCTTTGGAAACACACACACCAACAAGACACTGTTTCTATGTGGAGATTTTAATGTAGACATCTTAAAACATGACAACCATTTAGGTACAAAACATTTTATTGACACCATGTTTAGCTTAGGCCTGTATCCTCTTATCACTAAGCCAACAAGAATTACTCGAGATTCAACCACTCTGATTTACAAAATTTTTACAAATGCCATAAACAAGCGAACTACAAATGGTATTTTAATCGGCGACATAACTGACCATTTTCCAATATTTACACTATGTGAATATGAAAAACTAAAACAGAAATGCACAAAAAAGTACGAAATCATAAAAATGAAAACACAAATTCTTTTATAGCAGATTTAAGAAGTGAAACATGGGAAAATGTATTTAGCACAAAAGATGTTGAAGTAGCTTCTGGTATATTTATTGATACATTTATGGAAAAATATGATAAACATTGCCCAGTCAGAAAAATAACCAAACAACACGTAATCAGTGATAAGCCACGGTTCACAACTTGATTGAAAAATGCTTGTCACAAGAAAAACCACTTGTATAGAAAATTTCTAAAAAATAGATCACAAGAAACGGAACATTGTTACAAAACTTATAAAAATAAACTAACTACAATACTAAGAAATGCAGAAAAAGAATACTATAGAAAACTATTGGATGACCAAAAACAAAACAGTAAAGAAATTTGGAACATCTTAAATACGCTTATTAATAAAAGGCAAAATTAATCTTCTTATCCTGAATATTTTGTAATGGAGGGTAGAAAAATTACCAACAAGAAAGACATTGCAGATGGATTTAACATCTTCTTTTCAAACATTGGCAAAAAACTAGCTGCTAAAATAAATCCACCGGTAAATGGTGCCTCATTTCATGACTATCTTCAAAACAAAAATAAAAACAGCATGTTCTTAAATCCAGTAAGTGAAGAAGAAGTCAGTAGGATCATCGGAGCATGTAAAACAAAACCTCAACAGACAGTAATGATATAAGTATGAATATCATAAAGAAAGTTATGCAATCAATTATTACGCCATTAACAGCAATATTTAACATGTCGTTTGAAAATGGAGTTTTTCCTTCTAGAATGAAAGTAGCCAAAGTCATACCTATATTTAAAAATGGTTCAAAAACAGAATTTAACAACTACAGACCAATATCCTTGTTGTGTAAATTTTCCAAAATACTTGAAAAACTCTATAATAAAAGACTCGAAGAATTTATTGATAAAAATGATATCTTATCCAACAGTCAATACGGCTTCCGATCCTCAATGTCCACCTCACATGCATTGATTGACCTGGTCGAAGAAATTAGTACATCATTAGATTTAAAAAAATACACACTTGGCGTTTTTGTTGATTTAAAGAAAGCATTTGACACCGTCAATCATTCAATACTAATAAAAAAAAAAACATTTCTATGGTGTTCGTGGTGTGGCTGAGAAATGGGTAGAAAGTTATCTACGCAACAGAAGTCAATTTGTCAAAATAGATGAATGTTCATCTAATCTCCTAAATGTGTCATGTGGAGTACCACAGGGGTCTGTGCTAGGCCCAAGACTGTTCATTTTATATATTAATGACATATGTAATGTATCAGAACTTCTTAAATTTGTGCTGTTTGCAGATGATACCAACATGTTATATTCTGACACGGATGTACATAGGCTAAAACATGTTGTTAATTGTGAACTAGATAAACTATATACATGGTTCACCGTTAACAAATTGTCTCTGAATATATCAAAAACCAACTACATTATCTTTGGTAACCGTAAGATAAATATTGACTTAGATATAACATTTTGCAATCACAGAATTAATGGAGTTAACATGACAACATTCCTTGGAGTAAACATTGATGAAAAACTTACCTGGAAATATCATATAAACAGTGTGAAGACTAAGCTATCTAGAATAGTTGGAGTAATGTATAGAGCAAGTCATATCCTAGGAAACAAAAGTTTACTTACTTTATATTATTCACTCTTCTTACCAATAATGAGTTACTGTTGTGAAGTTTGGGGAACTACATATATCACCAATGTATATTGTATTACAATCTTACAAAAGAGGGTGATTAGACTGATATATGGTGTTGATAGGCTTCATCATACCAATACGTTATTTAATAGATGTAGAGTACTAAGATTTCAAGACTTAATAGATTTTAAGATCTTGTCAATTATGTATAAAGTGTATAACAATTTACTAGTACCTGTCAATGTGCAGTGTTTGTTTACTAAACAAACTTCCTCACACTCCTCCCGAGTTCAATATCAATATGTCCGACAATGTGTTCGAACTAACGTTAAACTAAAGTGTTTAGCAATCTATGGTGTAAAACGCTGGAATTCATTACCTTCCAGTACTACAATGGTGTCAACATTTCATGCATTTGTTTGTAAATTAAAAAGGAACATGATCGAGAAATATAACTAAAAATAGGTCATTGGTCAAAAACTGTATATTCAATTCTAATTTGCACTACACTGTTATCAATAAGTGAGCATATCGCAACTAAAAATATTAATTATTAATTGTCAAATAAGTACTACTATCAATGTGTTATTTTTGTGTATTTATATTGTAATAGCCAATAATAACTAACATTGTACTATTATGTAATATATGCCATATTCCACGTGTTGTATGTAAATAATTCTTAGGGGTATACAAATACAAGAGTTTCTTCAGTATACCCCTTTTTTCTGACATGCTCATTCTGATATACCATATACACTGTATGTATCTTTTGTTGGAAAAATAAACATTTACTTACTTACTTACTTACCATCATTGCTAAATTTATACGTATAGACAAAATGACTGAGATGATGTGAAACATGCGCAAGCAAGGAGAAGGAGGGAAGGAGGTGGGCATTTATCGAGGACGACCTCACTCCCCCCAGAGCGAAGCTCGTGCTTGAGCTGAAGGGTGACGAGAGCGTAAAGAGTGTGTTGACGATTAATGGGAGGATCTTCTGCATCCGGACCGAAGACGGGCGGGATGTGAAGAAGACAATCGAGTCGCCAGAGGACCTGCTCTCAGTGGGGTGGTCCGAGGCCAAAGTGAAGGAGCTCGGCTTCTACGTGGACCTGTATGACAGATACGACCCCTCAACAACTAATCATGTAAAAATCATGGGTCTTAATGTATGCGGCTTACGCAGCAAAACACAGTTGGGTATGTTAGACAGTTATATAGAGGAATTTGACTTCGTTTGCTTTAGTGAAATTAAAACTGATGTCATGGAATGGGATAATTTTCAAAATTGTACACCTATTACAATGGAAAGAAAACAAAAGAAACATAAATACGGAGGTATCCATGGTATATGTGTATTCGTAAAAAGACAAATACAGCAAATATGTAAACACAGTACAGGAAACATGCTCCGAGAGTATACTGTGGCTGAAAGTTGACAAAGAAGCCTTCGGTCATGAGTTTATCCTTGGGACGGTGTACCTACTACATGAAGACTCTATCCAGTGCCGTGATGACATCTTTGGTAATGTTGCCAGTGATGCTATTGCCATGAACTGTGTGCACGATGTACCAATACTTATGATAGGTGAATTCAACTCTAGAACAGGAACTATGAAGAATGTGTAGCAACTGAAGGTGGCATTGAATTGGCAAAAATGAAATTTTTGAGTCAAAACATAAATTGGAATGCCTAGGGACCGCCACGGAAAGACACAGCCTACACAAAGTTGTAAACAACAATGTGTATAAACTCATTGAATTGTGTAAAGGTCTGGATTTACAAATAATCAATGGAAGGTTTGGTAATGATGAAGGTGTGGGTGACTTCACCTGTCAAAATGCGTCAGGTAAAAGTGTTGATGACTATGCTATAGCATCCGGCCACTTCTATTTTCCCAAAAGTAATGCAATTTCAGGCTGATACTTTTGATAAATGTTTGTCTGATGTGCAAACTCCCATATGGGTGACAAGACAATTTGATGGAAAAACCAAAAACAGCCGAGTTATTGATAATATTGTAAATAATACTGTTAATTCCAATGAATATCACAAGCCAGTCAGTAAAAGATTGAAGCCAGAAAAAGCAGGAGAATACGAAACTTATTTAAATGAACAGGATAGTGCTAATTAGGAAGGTAAATTAGAAAGTGTTGAACTGAATTTCCTATCACAGAGAGAAATAGATGGCCTGCTGTACAATACAGGTAACATCTATATAACTACTGCAAAGAATATTAGTATTTGCAAAGAATCAACAAATATAAAGCATCGCAATAAAACAACAAAGAACATCAATGATAATAACAAACCTTGGTTTAATGAAGAATGTAAAACAAAGAGAACAGAATATGTTAGAGAAAAAGGTAGACTAAAGAAAATTAAAACCAAGGAAGCTAAGGTAGAGTTAAGAGATATGGCCAAGGGGTATAAACACTATATAAAAAACATCCAGATGCTACTATAAACAATTACATGAAAACTTGTGCAACCTAAAACATAGCAAACCTGCGGACTTCTGGGACACACTTAATAAAGCAAGTAATAACAAAAAAAATTGTGGAAATATTTCACTGGGTATGTTTATGAGCCACTTTGAAAAATTCGGTGAAAAACCAGAAAGTTAAACTGCAGCTAGTAAGATACTTTTCGCCCGAAGAAAGATTACCCAATCACTAAATAAACATATAAATAGACCTTTCACACAAGATGAAGTATAATCACTAATTAAAAAATTAATAAAAATGCATGTGGTATTGATAATGTTATAAATGAATACTTGAAAAAAACAGCCCCATTGAACTAGTTGAAATTATTGTTAACATGTTTAACCTTGTTCTATTATCTGGCATTGTGCCAACTGACTAGTGCATTTGGATCATTAAGCCCATATACAATAAGATGGGGTCAATTGATGACCCAGACAAATATCGTGGCATTACATTATTAAGCTGCATAGGCAAGTTGTTTACAGCCTCTGTGTATGCGAGAATGACCACATACCTAGACGAAGCGAGTATCGTGAGGTGAAGAACAGACAGGGTTCAGAGAGGGGTATTCTACCCTTGATCATATATTCGTTTTACACTCATTGGTTGAATTGTATTTGTCTCATCGTAAAATGCTTTACTGTGCCTTCATTGATTATAAAAAAGCATTTAGATCTAGTAGACACCTTAAGGATTTTGAACATTCTGTAAGGCATAAATATAAGGGACTTGACATGCTGGCTGGTGAAATTCACAACAACCTTAGTGATGATGATGTAGAAATGTTCTTGAACATGTATGTTTTACTTTCTGCTGATGATACTATTGTTATGGCAGAAACACCTGCATATTTACAAGCTGCATTAAATGTTCCATGTGAGTATTGCCAAACATGGCACATATCTGTTAATAATAGTAAAACAAAGGTTATTATCTTATCTCGTGGAAAGGTCAGATCACACCAAGACTTCTTGTTTGGACAAAACAAACTAGAAATGAATGATAGCAACGTCTATTTGGGAACTAGTTTAAATTATAATGGACGGTTTAATAAAGCCATAACAAAACAAGCTAACCAAGCTAGGCTTGCGATGTTCAACCTCCTAACTAAAGCAAGGAAGCTAGATTTACCGATAGACATACAATGCGAACCAGCTTGTAATTCCAATCCTGCTATTTGGTAGTGAAATATGGGGTTTTCAGAATGTAGAGCAGATTGAGAGATTCCATAGAAAATTCTTGAAAAGTCTCAAACTTAACAGGAACACAGCAAATTGTATGGTATATGGAGAAGTTGGCAGACAAAGTGTGATAACAATGATAGAAAAGAAAATGAGAAACTTTTGGGTACACTTAATTGAAGGCAAACAAAGCAAGCTATCTAGTACAATGTTTAGACTGATGAAAAATCAAAATGGATTCTAAAACTCAAGATTATCATTGATGGATGTGGACTATCTAAGATGTGGCATGATCATGGAAATTTAAATATAAAATGGTTGAAGCAAACCCTAGAACTTAAAATGAAAGATATAAACAGACAAACATGGCACAATGAAATTCATGTAAATTGGCTGTGTTCAAATTGCAGAATATAAAAAAATGCAGTATGGCTCGAAAAGTAATTAATCTATCTGTCAGAATCAGTTTATGTAAATTTCTGCCTACTTCTGTTGGTCGTTATCTCCCTGAAAATGCTCAGAGGCTGTGTAACTTATGCAACAATGGAGACCAAGGTGATGAATATCATGATGTACTTGTATGTCCATCACTAGTAGAAGAAAGATCAAAATATATAAAGAAATACTCTAGAATCAGACATAATACTTTGAAAATGAACACGCACACACTCCCATACACACGAACACACATGCACGGACGCACACACGCACGCACGCACCCACACTACGCACACACCCCCACACGCACACACACCGATACACACGAACACACACGCATGGACGCACAAACGCACACACACAAACACACACACACGCCCGCGCACACGCACACACAAACACACACACAGCAAAGTCAGGTTAGAACAAAACGCCGTGGTGACCACATGATCGGTCCTGTGCTCTATTTATGTACATGCGCTAACTATTATACACTATTTACACTTAGTAATAATGTACTCTAACTCTAGTAATGCCCGTACTTTTAAAACAAATGGAATGTAATTAAAGACCAATCAAAACATATAAAGAAATACTTTAGAATCAGACGTAATATTTTTAAAATGAACGAGTTATTTAAAGTACATAATGTGAAACAGTTGACAGATTTTTCCAGATTTATTAATGTAATCATGTCAAAGTTTGTCTAACTAACACATTTCCTGTCAAAACTGTGAATTGCATAGACGAAACATTGTTGCTTTTAGTTAATTTAGTAGTAATATATAATTACATGTAAATGAGTTCAAATTGTGCAGTACATGTATAAATACTATAATACGTGGTTTATTTTATTTTAAACTAGTTTACATTATTTTGTTTGCATTGCTGATTAAACAATTATTGAAAATACTTAATGCAGTAAGGTAACTGAATGTTTTATGCATTGTGTGTTGTTTAAGTTTTACATACTGTAAATATGATTTATACAATATAAGTCTAGATGTTCTTAAGATTACAATATGTTATTTTAAAAAGTACTGTAGAGATAAACATTCTCTCATACTCCGCAAGGGGTCGTAGGGAAATAAAACTTATTGTTATTGTCAATAAAACTCATTGTCATTGACACACACGAACACACGCGCTCGCGCGCCCACACACACATACAGTAACACACACGCACACACACCACCCACACACCACACACACGCACATTCACCCATACACACGAACACACACGCACGGACGCATACACGCACACACACACACTAACCACACACGCGCACACACACGCGCACACACACGCGCACACACACACACACGCACACGCACACTTCAAAGTCAGGTTAGAACATAACGCCGTGGTGAACACGTGATCGGTCCTGTGCTCTATTTATGTACATGCGCTAACTATTATACACTATTTACAATCAGTAATAATGTACTCGAACTCTAGTAATGCCCGTACTTTTAAAACAAACGGAACATAATTAACCACCGAATATTATTGATCTCCACCTGATCTACTGATACCAAATAGTATGCACAGACACATCATCCAGATCAAATTTAACGCCTGGTTAAATGTAAGCACGACATCGGCACTAACGCGAACTTGCAGTGGTTTCAATAGCCGGATTATTGGTTTCTGGTCAGCAATCTTCGAATAAATGCACCCGTTAAATGCAACCCTTTTCCCAATTAAGAAAGATAGAAGGCATAGAGTACACGAAGCAACATTAATAAAGAAACAGTGAATATTAAATATCAGAAAGTAATTATTCTCACATAAAAGACATACATGACAAATAATTTAGGCCCTACCTGCTGATTATGTAGGAGCTAAATGTTATCAGCGTGAGTTGACCCCCTATGCTTAACACAAAACTATTAAATATTTATGAAAGGCGGTGATACACAACGACTGGTGTACCATAGTGTGATTGAACTTGCATAACGTTCGAGACGACAACAAAAAGGATTCGAACCGGTAATCGCTCCATTGAAATTCCGGTATTCTAAACACTTATTAAAAAAAAAAAAAATGCTTATATTGTGGTTGCAATAATGATGACTTGTTTTATTATTGAAATATATGATGCAGTGCATTCGATGGTTCATACTATATATATATTACTATAGTTTCTATAATGAGGGTATTAAGCCACACACTATAATGGTAAGGAAACGTTGATAGTTTGCTTAGTTAAGTTTCATTCCAGCAATGCCCACCAAGTTAACATAATTGGGCAAACATAGTCATCCCTCTGTTCATGCTGCATGATAGCTGACCAAAAAGAGGAATTAGATAACGTATGTATATGAACTTGTATCCTAGCTACGTGTACTGTCTCAAATTATCGAGACAGTTCTAAAAATGTTAAGCGATGTGGATGTTTAAATCCTCGATTCAGTATTGCCATGGCCGCCTAGAGAAGAAACGCCGACGTTCGCGAATGTACGTGATCTGGCGCATCACTTTAGCATTTTATCGAGCTGAATCGGGCGTAGGGACATAATAACGCGGTTATACGATTCGCAAGCCTAAGTTTCTAACATTACGTGTTTGATTCTTTTGTTAGAATAACGTACTGTCAAAGTATGTATTATTAGACAAGTCTGTGTTTTCACTAGCATGCACTGCAACGAACTGTGACTTATGCAAAGACAACGAACCGACAAAATGTGAAGAAAGAATTATTTTGTTCAAGTGGGTCATTTTGTCCAATGGATTGTATAAAATGTTCCTCCTATATAGGGTAAAACGGTCACTTATTTCGAACATGATTTTATTGCAACTGTTCTACCAAATGTGAGCATAATTTCCAATTACAGCTGATACGACATTTGAAGTATATCAATGATTTAACAAGATTTAACAAGATTGCCATCCAGAAAATTACTCTGGATGGCAGTTGGATAAGGAAGCCTTTTGGCTTATCGAGAGTCCAATACTTTTTATCTACATGTATCCCGCCTTTTTAAGGTGTGTGTCGATTTTATTTTTAAACATATTCACGCTACTAGCACCAACACAATCAGGAGATAATCTGTTCCATTCATTTACAGTCCTTTGTGAGAATGAGAACTTTCTTATATCTAATCTACACTGCTCCTTTACTAATGTAGCTTCATGTCCTCTGGTCCTTCTATCTTTCTTATCCTCTTCAATGTCGTGAGTATAGGCCCTAATCTTTAGATTCTGAGTTGGCGTCCAATGTCAGATCCACTAACGTCCGTCCTGTGTACAAGTCACAAATTAACGTGTCACTAATTTCGAACGTGATGTCATCTCAACTGCTAACAAATGTGAGCATAATTTCAAATTACAGGTGATACGACCTTTGTATCATATCAATGACGTGCGTGGGCCCTACTCTACTGTAGACTCTAAGTATGAGTCCAGTGTCCAAACCACTCATGTGCGTCTTGCGCACAAGTCATAAATTAAAGTGTCACTCATTTCGAACATGATGTCATCTCAAATAGTGCTAACAGATGTGAGAATAATTTCAAATTACAGCTGACACAACGTTTGTAGCATAGTTATTATTGTGGCGTGGATACTCTCTTAAGTTCTAAACGACATTCCATTACCAAGTCTAACCTTGTGCATCTGCATAAGTCACACACAGAAGTATCATCATCGGGATCAACACCAGCACAGTCGTCAGGAACCCATTTTGTACAGGCTGTGCAATCCTTGTTTTGGGTGTTGCTGTACACCTCTCCACATAATAAACATTGTGTGTCGACATCTTCCAGATCGTTTGAAGGAATTACTTGTGCGGAGACTTTCGCTTTTCCTCTTTTGGTTTTTCCCTTGAACTTTGTTGTTTTCTTGATTTTCACGCCCTCTTTCTCTATCATTACAAAACATTTTCGGGTCTTTTTCTCTTCCTTTTTGACTTTGCTTCTTCCTTACTTCTCTTGTTTCCACCAATTCTGTACGCTGTTTCTTATACGAACTGGAGCAACGTCGCACTACCTCTTCTTGTTCTTCTTTTTCTGAACCCACTCCTTTAGGAAGAGGTGACATATGGAAAGGAGAGAGCAACCCAGATTTGCCCAAGAACAGCTATATCCGATTCAACTGGCTGACCACAACCTTGTTCACTGGTTGACTAGGATCCTGGCACCACTGACGACTGATTAGGACCTGGCACCATTGACGACTGATTAGGACCTGGCACCACTGACGAATGATTAGGACATGGCACCACTGACGAATGACTAGGACCTGGCACCACTGACGACTCGCTAGGACCTGGCACCATTGACGACTGACTGACTAGGACCTGGCACCATTGACGACTGACTGACTAGGACCTGGCACCATTGACGACTGACTAGGATCTGGCACCACTGACGAATGATTAGGACCTGGAACGACTGACGACTGATTAGAACCTGACACCACTGACGACTGGCTAGGACCTGGCACCATTCACGACTGACTAGGACTTGGCACCACTGACGAATGATTTGGACCTGGCACCACCGACGACTGATAGGACCAGGCACCATTGACGACTGGTGGCTAGGACCTGGCACCATTGACGACTGACTAGGACCTGGAACCACTGACGACTGACTATGACCTGGCACCACTGGCAAAGCGGAAGGTGCAAATTCTTGGCCTGTTGGGATTGTGTGGATATATTCCCGTTTTTCGAAACCCGTTTGCTGCGATATGTGCTGTGGCTGCCTTCTGGTAAGAAAGACAAAACAACAACTCTGCCAACTGAAAAACAGTGATACATCTGCCCGGGTGCTGTCTCACCCACCGTTCAACTTCTTGCGTGTAGTACGTTGATAAAGGTTTCATGAAAGAAACATCCAGTGGCTGTAACTTGTGAGAGGTATTTGGCGGTATGGGGATCATGAAAACTCCGTTATCTCGTGTCTTATTGATGACTTCGATGTTCATCGTATGAGTTGAGGCCCCTGGTACGTTGATGAAATGGTCAAACCATTGCTCGAACAGTGAGGGTTGCATCCAACCTGATTTGTAAAATGCGAAAATGGATCTTGCTGGAGCTCCATCTATGAGCTCTGGTTTCATCCAGTTGCAAACATACATATTTCAACAGTTACCAATGTGCCACATTAAACTGATGCAACTTGACGCCGGCCTTTCTTAGCGGTGATATTTGATGGTCTACTTGGAATCGTTATCATTCCTGTTTTGTCTACATAATACATTTTATTTTGAGTAAATCCGTGTTCATTGACTACGGCCTGAAAGATATTGAAGAAGTGTGTGACTGGTGGCTTGTTGAAAGACTGCTCACTTGCGACGGATATTGCCTGAGGTGTTCTCAGCGATAGTGCTGGATGTCGAGACATGAAGCTTCTCAGCCAAGCAATGCCGGCTTTCTCGTTTTTGAACGGATGACGCAGTTTATTTGTTTCAGCCACCCTAACCCTAACCCTAACTTTTTTACACCGCACTCTTACATGTGGGTAGGGGTGTGCAGCCGAAGGTCACATACCCCTACCCTTCATAAGGGCATCCAATATAAAAAGTATACCTTTGATAATATGGCAAGAAAGGTTATCACTGTAGTAGCACTTTCAACTTTCCTTGCCAAATTCATGTTCATATTCTGTTAGATGCCAACATATGTGTTCACGATAGTCGGGTATACAAGTTTGCCTTTCCGGTGGGGTTGAGGGGCTTCATTATCATGTCCATTGATGAGCTGTCCGAGGCTTGTTAATACACTGTCGAGTGCAACTTTTTCACAACTGCGGTAATTCTGACGGTCATCACGGATGAGGTCCCCTAGAGATAGTCCAAGAACCACGGTGGTGAATGTTGTATGAACCACTTCCAGTTGATTCAGATGTGCCAGATGTATCCCAACCATTATCATTCGCGAGGCATGTAACAGAAGATTGACCATTTTCTTGATGTTGTGCACAAAATCCTGGTCTGATAAATCTCTGATCGTGTACCCACCGTTATCTTGGTCTTCCTTTTGGCAAGTTAACACAAAGCCTTCATTCCTGGGTATTGGTTGATGCCGACTTCCCTGGGACTGACTTGCCAACTGAATCATTAGTTTTCTTCTACGTGAATGCTTCGTGTGTTCAAAAATACATCTTCTCATTGGAGAAACCGTGGGGTAAAATGGTCCATTGGGCTATTTTGACCCATCATAGGTGGGTCATATTGTCCCACATGCCAGATGATATATAGGACAGTCATACAGAACAAATATCGAAGATAGGCCGAGATTGTTTCCTCCAACGGTGAGTTAAGTTATTGACTAATCATCGCGTATGGTGGTACGGTGGATTCTTGAATAATTAAGGAATGGTCACTTATAAGCTGCGGTACTTACCATAGATCAGAGCAGTGACTTTTACATTTCATTGTACGAGAAAGTGCTGGTCAAACTTCAGATCGTCCGCCATCTTATTAACTGAGCTATTTCGCACGGCCCACAAGTGTGCATAGTCATAAACAGATGGTAACACCTAACGGCTGAGAAACAGAGATAGGCCATATGACCCTCACGGGCCATTTTACACCACCTTCCCCTATTGATCGATAGCGATGCTACATAGTGATAGGGATGCTATATATCGTTAGTGATGCTACATATCGATAGAGATGCTATATATTGATAGTGATGCTACATATCACTAGCAGTGTTTCTCCTGGTATATGACTAGCAAGACGGGCCGCCTCGCCGTTTTTATGCCGTCTCGCCCAAAATATGCCGAAATTGCGGCCTCGTAGCCATTTCGTGCGCCCATTGTTTTCGTTCTTTCGCGATATATTCGGCGTCGGCGAGCAGCGCGAAATTGCACCACAAAGTCACTTATATTCCTGTAAAATTTAATTGCAGATTTGTAGCAACATCGTTTAGAACGGACGAGATGTTGACTGGAGAGCAGAAGACAGGGGAACAAGACTACAACCAGACATATGCAAACCGGAGAAGGAGCTACTCTGAGGCGGAAGGGGGCCAACATATAGAAACTGCAAGAGGATGGCGATCAACGCACTAGTTGAGCAGATGTGTAAAGAGAAGGGAGTGGGATTTGTAGATTTATGGGATACTTTGTTGGGAGGGAAGCTATGTACATGATAGATGGCCTCCATCTAAGTGAAAAGTGGGCAGCAGTTTTCTCAGACAACTTGCTGCAATCTGTTGACAGTGGGCCAGGCTGCATCTATTTAAACTAGATTCGCAGGGGGATTCACAGAGAAGTATGAAACTGGAGGCATAGATAAAGACAGCAGAAATAAATCCGCAAAGAACAGACTGGAAAACTGTTCTGAATGAAGATATAAATGCGTTTGTTTAAATTCAAGGAGCATAGTAAACAAAAGAAGTGAACTAAACATTATGGTAGAAGATATTAACCCTCACATAATAGGTATAACCGAATCATGGGCCACCACTGATATATCAGATACCGAAATAGGACTAACAGGCTATGTAATGTTCAGGAAAGATAGAGTAGAAAGAAGGGGAGATGGAGTTATTTTATATGTTAAAGAATCTATCCAGGCTTATGAAATAAAATTAGAAAGAGAACAGATTGCGAAGAAGCTGTTTGGTGTAACATAGTTACACGAAGCTCAACGTTAACGGTGAAGTTAGTTTATCGAAGTCCAAACATAAGCGTAGAAAAGAATGAGAATGAGAACGTACAAAACGCTATAAGGGAAGTTAGCAAACGAGACTGTATAACTATGGGAGATTTTTAACCATGGCCATATACAATCGAAATCTCCACACAGTACAGGGAGTGAGGACCACAATTTTTAGTACAAAACAGTTTCCTTTCTAAACATGTGCTAGAGCCAACCAGGGGTGAGAATGTGTTAGACTTAGTTTTGTCCTCACAGAATGAATTAGTTGACAATGTCAAATTTTGTGGGCCACTGGGAAGTAGTGATCACAGTCAGATACATTATACCATCAAAGTAAAGTCAGAAAGAAATAATAAAAAGCAGTTCAGGAGAAATTTCCACAAAGGAAGATATAAGGAAATGAGGAAATATTTAGCAAAGATAGACTGGAACAACACACTGAAGGATAAGGCAGCAACATAATGCTGGAATATCTTAAAGAGTGAAATAGAGTGCATGGTCAATAAATGTGTTACCTTGAAAAAACAAGGGAAACGGTCAAGAAAGAAATACTTATCGAAAGAAGCCATTAGAAAAATTAAGTACAAACAAATGATGTGGAAGTCATATAGACGTACTGGAAATGACGAAGACTAAACCATTTATAAAGAAGCACTAAACCAAACTATATCTGAAATTAGAAATTCGATGAGAAGGTACCAACACAAATTAGCTTGTAATATAAAACAAGACAGCAAGTGTTTTTATGCAAATGTTCGGAGCAAACTGAAAGTTCAGGATAAGGTCGGTCCTCTAGAAGATAGCGCTGGAAATATAATATCAGAGGAATTCTTAATGTCAGAAGATCTGAATGAGTATTTTAGTTCAGTGTTTACCAGAGAAGATATTAGTTCACATCCAGTAGCAGAGGTTAAGTTCAAGGGGGCAGAATCACACTACTTAGGACAGTTAATTGTAACCCCGGAAATGGTAGCTTAGAAAATTAGGGCTATGAAGGATAATAAATCACCTGGATTTGATGGGATTCCGCCCAAACTACTATTGGAAATTGTAGAACAAATTAGCATGCCACTTGCAACAGTTTTCATCTTGTCATTAGAAGAGGGAGTGGTTCCTTTAGAATGGAAAGAAGCAAACATTACACCGTTATTTAGAAAAGGTTCCAGAAACAAGTCAGAGAACTACAGACCAGTGAGTTTAACGTCAGTGATTTGCAAATTATTTGAAAGACTAATTAAAGATCATATGGTGGATTTTCTAGTTAAATATAACTTGTTAAACCCATCTCAACACGGGTTTCTAAAAGCGAGGTCATGCTTAACAAATGTGTTATGTTTTTTGGAAGATATCACTATGTGGGTAGACGAGGGATCACCAGTAGATATCATCTACCTAGATTTTCAGAAAGCTTTCGACAAAATGCCATATCAAAGGCTACTGCTTAAACTAAAGGCCCCGACACAGGAAATGGTTTAATTAACTGGATAGAAAAATGACTAATTTACAGAAGACAACGGGTAGTAGTTGATGGGGAGGCTTGAAACTGGAAATAAGTTTTGAGTGGTGTACCACAGGGATCAGTACTGGAACCTATATTAATCTTAATATATATCAACGATTTTTGACGATTTTATAACAAGCAAGGTATTGAAATTTTCGGATGATACAAAATTGCTTAGAAGGATTAAACGTGATGGAGATAGACAGCATTTACAAGATGATCTTGACAGGTTGATAAAATGGTCTGAAAAATGGCAAATGTTGTTCAATTTTGGGAAATGTAAATGCCTCCACACAGGACATGGGAACGAAAATATTAAATATACAATGGGAGGTTCTGTACTAAGTACTACTGTAAAAGAAAAGGACTTAGGTTTAACCACTAGTGCTGTTATGAAGGTTTCAGAGCAGTGCGGTATTGCCGTTTCAAAGGGAAATCAAATCTTTGGATTAATTAGGCAAAACATAACGTATAAGGAAAAAGAGCTAATAATACCGCTGTAGAAAACAATAGTTAGGCCTCATTTAGAATATTGTTTTCAAGCGTGGAGGCCATATCGCAGGAAGGACATATATATGCTAGAAAGAGTACAGAGGAGAGCAACTGAAATGATTCCAAAACTGAGGGATCTTAGTTAGGAAATACGCCTAAAAATGTGGTTTAACAACACTAGAGACCAGGAGATTGAGAGGAAATCAGATAGAAGTGTCTAAAATATTGAATGGTTATGAAAATATTGATAGAACTATTTTTTCTCAGTTAAGAAAGATAGAAGGACCAGAGGACATGAAGTTACATTAGTAAAGGAGCAATGTAGATTATATATGAGAAAGTTCTCATTCTCACAAAGGACTGTAAAGGAATGGAACATATTGTCTCCTGATTGTGTTGGTGCTAGTTGCGTGAATATGTTTAAAAACAAAATCGATTCATACCTTAAAAGGGCGGGATACACGTAGATAAAAAGTATTGGGCTCTCGATAAGCCAAAAGGCTTCCTTGTCCACCTGCCGTATAGAGTTAATTTATTTTCTGGATGGCAATCTTGTTAAATCTTGTTAAGTTGTCTTAGCGTCGCTCAGAGCCGGTTAGAATGTACCTCTTGGACAACGTGAATGACATCACTTGTCAGTTGTTCATTCACGGAGTATTCCCGCGGGATCCTTAGTGTCTACAATGGTGACACCTTGCGGAGTTTCGACATACTAGAAATCTAGACATTCATGCAACATGGCGCCCAAACGGTAACGGCGTTTGGGAGACATGTGGAACTCGGAGAAAAAAACAAAGAAAACGGTAGCTGAACTAATATGTCTTTTGCGCTCAATTTTAATTACATTATGTGCCCACATTAAATCAGAATGCTGGTGTAGATGACGTTGAATTTGTTGGTTTATGACGGTCGTGGAAGTAAAAACCGTGCATACCGATGGCACTACGACAGTCTACGTCACTGGTCGGCACTTTTGTTGAATCCGAACCCTTTTGAAGCCCAAATAGCGACCCGGTTTGCGGTAGTCTTCGCCGCTGCGGCCGTGCGTTACCGCACAGCGCGCGTAAAATGGGCGATATCGCAGCGTATGTTGATACAAACTGGGACGCTATTTACGCCTCAAATGGGTGTACGACGCAATATTCTTAAAGGAAAATATGCCCAAGATAATGTTGAATGATGGAACTATCTCATTGAGGTATCAAAGTTAGGCAAAACTCAAGTTATAACGACGAAATCGAGGTGAGTCCGGATTCGACACAGTCACAAGTGACCACATGTCTATTCAACTAATGTTCTATGCCGGTTTTTTGTTTAGCAAAATAAGGAATGTGATTCGTAAGATATCTTTGTGCTAAATATATAGTACGTATTCCGACAAAGTTGTGCAAACAAACGTTTGGAAAAGTTGATTTGAGTGAAGTACTTACGAATATAAACCACCGAAGTTCACATCTCACAAAAGGCGCCTATTTCCCAAAACCGTATATTAGCAGGTTATCAATAACTTGGGCTAGACAATGATATGTTTGCACATAAATTGGATATATTAAACAAATTACTGTTTTATGAAAAAGGACACAATTTAAGAAACGTTCTTGCGATTAATAGAAATATACTTTTGTGGCATTCCAGAAATGACAGTTTAATTAATTACATAGCATGCTAACAACAAATAAAATATAATCTTTGGAACATAAACCACCAATTTACCATAATATTATGATATTATAATCATTTAAAGATGATAATGAAAAAGTCTTCCGATGATACCACTGGATGCTTCCGAGAGAAGTTGAAATGGTGTTCGACTGAATAGGTCGGCCAGGGAGTTTAGGTAAAGCGATTTGAGCTGTCATTAGGACTGGATACTGCGCTATATAAGAACTTACCTTTTATTTGTGTACTGACTCTGTCAGCATGGTAACAAGGCCTAGGGCTAGGGCAAGAAAAACATCACCACAACCAAGTACCAGTGGTCAAATATTACCGAGGTGAACATAAAGCAAGGTTTGACTGTATGTATGTTATGCCACTCCTCCCAGATGCATTGCATCTCATTCAACAAATCACCGGTTAATCTGTAACGGAGGAAGGAAGTAATGTGAAAGAAGAGACACGTGCAGTAGATGATATCAAAGTGACCTGAAATGAATGCAGCAAACATTTTTCATATTTCACAACTAGGAAACTCGACTCACATTGAAAGTGGTCGAAACGTCGATGTGAGTTTAATTTCCTAATTTTGTAATAAGAACATTTTGTTATTTAATTTTTCTTCCAACTGGATGAACATTATCACAAATTTATAATCTTGTTAAGTATATTTTATTTCATTTAAATAGAGCATTATAATATAATAATATAAAGTTATATTATGTTGTCAACTGATAGTAAATAAACATATGTTTAATTCAGTAAAGTCCTCTTGTGTACTACGAGGTAGTCTTCAAAATTATATGTCAGTGAAATACATTTAAAGTACTGATTAGGTGACATTGCGGCTTGTGTTTGTAGGCACTCAAGATATTTACAGAACACCCCATGCGGGCCGCTGTCTGTTCATACTACAAGGGGGAGCCACTGTAAGCACGAACATTGCATTTGCTTGTATGGCAGTCACAAAATCGTGACAGTTTTTCTGTTAATCAAAATACATTTTCGAAGGACTGCTGTCTATGTGTTCTGCCGAATTGAATACGTTTTAATGAGTGTGTCAGTGAAATGAGATCTAACTCCATGTTTGTCCTTTCACAATATCCTAGAATCTATTCGTAATTTGTGGAAACACCCCTGAAAATTAGGATTTTTTTAAAGATAAGTCCTCTTTCAAAAACCACCCTTTTCGATGTTGGTGTCTGTCAGTGTCGCATATTAAAATCAGGGTTTATTCTTTCCATCTTTGTAATATAATGAAAACATACGTGGAATTGCACTATCGTGTTCTTTGGTTCATATACAAATTGTCATATTTGTCTGAAGACCTACCCTCTGGAGCATGAGAAGTCATGTTTGATGCCAGCACGTGTTGATTGTATTGATTTTATGTACGTAATTGAAGTATCCGGTACGTCACAAGCAAAATTTTGCATGCGAGTCTTACCTTTGCCACCAATGTCGATAATGGTTACGTATGTGAATTGCATTATTATTGCTGTATGACATCTCATAAATCAAACTTCCCCGCAGAGGTATCACTTTAAAAACTTTGCCTTATTATTTTTTTTTATAAAGAAACACTTGTGGCCTGAATTTCAATAAATATACGACCGAATGCACGAACACACCACGTGTTCGACACCCTTTTTTGATGGTTTGACAGAGCTTTTGCTAGGCAACAGGTGACGAAATGGATAGGTCAGTTGTCACGATTGTTGACACAGAGCACTGTTTCAATACCTCCCTGCTTTCGCCAATGTGTTGACAATTTTACAGAAGACAACTAGTTGACAGTTGCTGATGTCTTCGGTGCTCTGACAAGGACCGAATGCTTTGACTTCCTCACCCTCCGCTACACGGCAGTGACAACTGAAGATACGTCACTCTCTACAGCAGTCACTGCATTGACACAGGACACGACGTGACACATTTGACATGTCACTGTGTCGGTGATGCCTGAAGACCAGTCCTTCACAGCAGCATCAGTTGCAGCGACATCTGACACGACATCACACAGTTGACGTGTCAGTGAAGTATGAAGATCAGTCCTTCACAGCAGCTACAATGGCTGTGACAAAAGACATTATGTGACACTTGACATGTCACTGTGTCAGTGACATCTAAAGACTAGTCATTTCACAGCAGCAACAATGGCAGTGACACAGGACATAACGTGACACAGACCTGTCACTGTGTCAGTGATGCCTGAATGCCAGTCCTTTACCGCAGCTGCAATGATAGGGACACGAGACACGACATGTCACAGTTGACGTGTCACTCTGCCAGTGGTGACGTGCAGTATATATATATATATATATATATATATATATATATATATATATATATTGGTCGCAATGGTTTGGAGCGTAGGTACATTTCACAAAACTGAGGAAAAGCCAATATACATTCGAAGGGGTGAAAGTATAGATTTTAAAAAAATTGTAAAAAAAAATTACTATAAGTTTTAATAATGCAATTTAGAATGATTATCTTGAAATGTTTTCCATACTTTTATTGAATAGTATTTGATTTGTAATGTAAATACCTAACTTTTAGGTTTCATGTCTTAAGCTTGAATTCTTTGGGTGGGTTGGTTCAACCACCCATAACTTTGTGTGACAAGTTGACTTACAAGGATAACATAGATATCACTATAACTCTAAACATTACTGTTACCCTGTAAGATGATACTCAAATCTCCATATCACTAAAATATACCTGCATCTTTGTGACCCGTCACATATGTACACGTGTAATTTATGCCATTTGATAGCTTTTCTCATTGTCATGAAACAGTGGTGATATTGCTATTATCCCTGGTGAAATCTGCCCATCTCACTTAGTCATTCAGTCCACTTTCTGTTGTTGGGGGCACGAACATATTCCACAAGAGAACCCCATTGATTGTGGCATACCATGTAACGATGCATTTCTTCATATCTTTTTCTGTGACGCTGTTTTCTTACGGTGACGAAATGTCCCACCATTTGCTGTCCAACATGAAGCCATCTTGGGAATTTACATATCCAGTTTGTTGGCGTTTGTGTACATCAATAAAAAATCGGGGGTGACCTCCGTCAAGATTTACCTGTAACGTAACTGACATTACGCAGGGCAATAATACGTGGGACATTATTGCAGTGTGGCCCCTTGCTGTTGTGACGTCCCGTCGAAGTAGTCGGTATCGTTGCGTTACGTGAATTAAACTCCTGTCAACACATAGTCCTGTTACACGTACACTGAACTGTTGTCAATTGCATACCTGTGTCACTGAACAAAGTAGGACACGATAACATTATCTATGCCGGCAACGTTGATAACAGTTATAAAGGTGAATTACATTACTATTGCTGCATAACATCTCGTAAATGAAACATTCCCACACACAGTGGTCACTTTAAACATGTTGCCTTATGGAAGAAACACTTCAGGCCAGAATTTCAACAAAATGTAGTACGGAATGCACGAACGCAATACGTATTCGGCATCAATTTTGATGGATTGACATATCATTTGTTAGGCAAAAGGTCACATGATGGAGAGGTCAATTCGCCAGTGAACAATAAGCACAATTGCCCGAATCCATTCCATCTCTTTATAGTTGCCAGCAATGTGTCTGTTTTGTCCACCAAGCAAGTAGGTATTTTGGCTATCAAACAAGTGTTTATATGTACAGAAACCATGAGTGCAACAAGAAAGACATTAGTTAAAAGTGGACAAGTGTATGTAACCAATAAATGCCATATTCATGTACCGCATGCTCAAATCTGGTTCTGTATCAAAAGGGTGCATTTACAGGTATTAATTGTGTAGAATATTTTGATACAGAAATGAAGACTTGTTTAACGTAGCAAACATAGTATTTGTCGTTGTTGAATAAGTCTCTAGTATGTCAACGAGGTATCTCTCGGGAGTTTTCTTGCAATTCGAATAAGGTCTACAATGTCATTGCAGAATGTGCCGCCCAACGTGTTCTTTACCTTTTGTATTTATAGCATTAACATGTTATAATTACTACACTGAAACATGGATTCACGCAGTTTTTGTTCCTCTCATGTTTCCAAGTATGTTTGGGGTGAGGGTGGCCTCGATACTGATTCTTGAATTCAGTTTTCTTTTTCTTCCCCCTCATTGGTCTTGCTCTGCTGCCTCCACCAACCGTCTCCACCCCTCTACATTTCGTTTACCTTCTCCACTATTCTCCCAATCCCTCCAAACCTGTCATTCCACAATCCTCCCTTCGCAATCTAGATCACCTTAGCTTTTTTCCCTTCCAGTCTCAGGGCAACTGCTTTCTTTGCCAACCATTCTACCCCCATTTGCTCCTCATGTCCAGCCCAGTTTAGTTGACTCCTCACCATCATCTTCTTAAATTTTCCGTGTAGATTGTAGGATTAGTTATCATGTAAGCCCAGGCAGGTTGCTTATGCTCGTCGCTGCTGCGTACATGACGTGATGCGGGTGAACTGTATTGTTCTAAAGGACGCAGTGTCGCAAAGAGGAACCGCATATAGAACAGGTGCCGTTTTGGTATGGACAGATGGTTAAATGAGTTTTCATGCTGTGTTGCGTCACTGGGATTTCTGGCCTACTTGGAATATACTTGCATTGTGATCTGAATACTTACTCTTCATTGCGTATGTAGCTCTTCGTCTAGGACTCTAGGTGCAGTTACACCAACATGACACTAACTACATTTGACCGATGAACAAGAAAGACTTTTGCGCGGTACCATTTCGTTTATAGTACACAAACATTTACACAGTTCCGACTTTAGCGGCCATAAATATCGGGGGCAGTACAAATTGCAATATAGTGCAGTAGAAACTGTCTTGCCTTTCAGGCACGGATTGTTTCTACCAACAATGTACCTGCAGTGAGCGATCATTTTTTTAACTTGATTAACGGCATCATTGACCGTTGGCGTGGTCGCTATTTGTTACATATTAGGCGCAACCAGAACAAGCTGACAGTCGAAATGCAATCATTATCTTAAATTCTCAAATTATGATGTCTTATGTCCTGATGCTGATTGTATGATAAAAATGCTATTTTCTCAGAATTACTCATACACCTTCACATATGTGCAGCACCATCATCAGAAAATACACAAACAACACTGGTTTAAGAGAGTCAACACCGATGACTCCTTACGTATTCAAGATGTGAATTTGGGTGCCAATTTGGTATATGTTTGGCACACTAGCTCAGTCTCTGGTTTAAGTTCCAGGGCACACACAGTCTTTAGACTTGAGCTCTAGCTTCGTAAGTCCCAGTCAACTATGGCTTAGGTTGTATAACGGCCCGTCTCACATTTTGCTAGCTTTGAGCATGGACTGCGAGGCTTCATTTTCGGCCAGGTCCTCTTCGTCCACTTTCATGTCGACCGGGGCTCCGATCTGACTGACGTCGGCCCAGTGCTGCACCTCGCCCTGGGCCAGCACCATGTAGACTACCCAGCCCAGGAAGTAGATGACGGCGGTGAGGTAGAACACTGTCTGCCATTGCTCCTGCGTTTGCTGCAACATACGTAAAAATTGGTAGGTTAGTTAGACTAGAAAATGTATAATATATTGTTGATACAATTGAGCTTCGGACTCTCAACTGAGAGATCCCGAGTTGGAATCCTGAGCGTCGGTGTCGAACCATGGGCAAGTTCGTTTAATCTACATTGCTTCAGTTCACTCAGCTATATAGACAGTGGCGGTTATTTGTGTACGAATAGTCTTCGCGCATTAATTGCAGAATGGCTAAATGCTCCACAGAGAATTTGAGATGGCGTTCGATTGATCAGGTCTGCCAGGGAGTAAAGTGTAAAGCGCTTTGAGTAGTCCTGAGGACTGGATACTGCGCTATATAAGAACGTACCTTTTTTACTTTACAACAAGGGAATTTTTTGTGTAGCGCGATATATGTTGAATTATTTTACTATATTCGACGGATTGAGTCATGTTCCAATTGAAGTAGTTTAATTCCTTGCTGAAGTATCGGAATCAGTTATCAAGCGTTTGACCGACAAGTTCAAAGTACTTCCCAAATGCTCAAGTCAAAGCTCTCAAAAGTGCGATTCCAACGTTCTTGGGGATTCAAGTCTCCAAACTGTCACAAAGTCTGGGAGCCAGACAACATATAGAGCCGTGCAGTTGAGTATTCCTTTGTAATACATTACCACAAGTTGTTCCATTCGTATCCTCGGGTGTTGGAATCTTCGGGTGCAATACACATATTTCGACACAAAAAATAATAATCTAAGTGGCAAGGCAAGGGTAGTATGGCCAATTCTATATATTTTCACTTATTTGCAACCATCTAGAATATTTCAAATTTATCAAGGGTACCACGGTGGCATCATGCAGTTCCTGAATAGGTAGATCTTCTAGTTTTGTAAACCACCAAAAACATTGGGTATACTCCACTACATGGTTCACCTCAAAATCACTATTTGGCGGCATGACTAAAGGCAACGATATACTGGCACGTTTTGCCATACCTGACCAGAAAAGAGGAGACCAGACCAAACAACGTCAGACCAGACCAGACTACGTCAGACTGCAGTGTATACACTACATCGACAGGCACCGATTGTGCCGTACTTGAAGCCGGAGTGAAGCCTAGGCCTCTATCCTCTAATCACTAAATCAACAAGAAATATAGAGATTCGGCCACTCTGATAGACAACATTTTTATAAATGCCATAAATATGCGAACTACAAATGGAATCTTAATTAGTGACATTACTGACCATTTTCCAATATTCACACTATGTGAATATAAAATAATTTAAAGAAAAACAGAAATGTACAAAAATGTAAGAAATCTAAAAAAATGAAAATATAAATCCTCTTATAGCTGATTTAAGAAGTGAAACACGGGGAAAGGTATTTAACACAACAAAGATGGTGATGTGACTTATGGCATATTAATTGATACATTTATGGAAAATACGATAAACATTGTCCAGCCAGAAAAATAACCATGTAAACAGTGACAAACCATAGTTCACAACTGGCTTGAAAAAAATGCTTGTCACAAGAAAAAACATTTATATAAACAATTTCTCGAAAACAGATCATACAAAACAGAAAGGCGCTACAAAAGTTATACAAATAAACTTACTACGATACTAAGAAAGTACTACGGAAAACTATTAGATAATCAAAAACAAAACAGTAAAGAAACTTGGAACATCTTAAATAAACTTATTCATAAAATACAAAACAAATCTTCTTATCCTGATTATGTTGTAATGTATTGTAGAACAATTACCAACAACAAAAACATAGCAGATGGATTTAATAACTTCATTTCGAACATTGACAAACAACTAGCTGCCAAAATAGATCCGCCAGTAAATGACAATTTTTTTTTATAAACAGCATGTTCTTAAATCCCGTAAGTGAACAAGAAGTCATTGGGATCATCAGTGCATGTAAAAACAAAACCTCAACAGACAACAATGATACAAATAGGAAAAAAAAACAAAGAAAAAAAAACAATTAATGCAATATAATTTATTACTATGCCATTAACAGCAATATTTAATGTCATTTGAAAGTGGAGTTTTTCCTTCCCACATGAAAGTAGAAAAAGTTATTCCTGTATTTTAAAATGACTACAGACCAATATCATAGTTGTGCCAATTTTCCTAAATACTTGAAAAACTGTATAATACTGATTATCGCAAAATTACTATTATTAATGTGTATTTATGTAATGTATTCAGATAATTCATAGCGGTATACAAATATAAGAATGTTCTCTTCAATATACCCCTTTTTCTGACATAATTATTTCTTGATGTATCGCATTTTAAGTATTGTTCTTATGTTGGAAAAATAAACACAATTATTATTATTATAATCACGTAACAACACTGAGTACGTACTAAGGGGCGTGGCATAATGTTTACTTTCAAAATTTATCCTTCGTCTAATGCTCAATTATAATATACAAATTATTTTGAATATATTACGTTTAATATTATGTAACTTGTAAAGCGCTACAAAACCAAAAATTCAACCGTAAACTAAGTATATTTAAACTATAAGCATATTTTAACAAGTTTTGGCCCTGTCATATTTAACTTAATAAAACTGGTGTTAACGGAATAACGGTTATGATTATCGCTCACTTTCACCGGTCGGCAATGTTTAGTTTTAAGAAATGTTGTCCTTTGTAACTATTACACTGTTAAATAATTAAGTTACAAAACATGCTGCCTGTGGATTTTTTCTATCGACCTTTTAGATTATTATTGGCATTTTATACAATTACAATAAAATAGTAGTTAAAATGGAATCATGGTGCAGTTGAGTTGTGAACTATAAGGTATTGCCATTGAGTGATTGACACTACAGCAGTTTCTGCCTATCTGAGTGAATTTTTAATAACTATAAATAGTTCTCCCTCCCCTAATAGGCCTGTAAATCTCAATTTAGTTACCGGAGTTGGCCACAGTTCAACATTTTATAATTACATAAAGTAGGCTTCATTGTTTAAATTTAGACTCTACTAATCTTGTAAATATAATTTAGTTTTTGACTTACTCCTTAGCCTTATCCCTGGGATTAACATTCTTTACTATTTATTATATATATGATATCTAGTTATATGGTTTTGCTCTGTTAATCTCTACTGAATAGTGGGTGTTTTCTGCTTGTCTTGCTCTGTTGCTGTAAGGGATAAAGATTTTGTTTTTTGCAAACCATTGACATGTAATAATTTTAATGTGCTTTTTCCTAATCACACTAGAATATATCATTTTATTTCAATTTTGCATAGCCTGCCATGTCTTCATGTTTGTTATAATAGAAAATTACTGCCAATTCCCCGCTCTATGCCAACATTGAAATTAGCAATAATTGTATTGTTAGCAGGAGATGTAAGTCTCAATCCTGGACCATCTGTTAGACGAAACATTCGGGTGGCCACTACAAACGTTCGATTTGTACGAGATAAGACAGCCTCACTTTGTGATTTATTAATTTCAAAGAAAATAAACATTCTTGCTGTAAATGAGACCTGGCTCAGACCACATGATACACATGTATGCATTGCTGACGTTTCCCCTTCTGGTTACACCTTTCACCATCGACCACGTTTAGTCGGCCGTGGAGGTGGTGTTGACTTTCTAATGTCACGGCAGTTAAAAGTTAAATTACATTTCAACCCTGAATACTCCAGTTTTGAGTCCATCTGTGCTGAAATTTCAGAAATTTCTCCGCATAATGTGTTTGTATCTATCGCACTCCAGGACATCCGACAAATTTCTTTGAAGACTTTCACGATATGTTGGAAAATCTGGCAATTATTCATTCAGAATGTTACATTCTTGGTGATTTTAATCTACATTTGGATATACCTTCTACAACTACAACAACGTTAGATGATATTCTGGCATCATTTGATTTGAAACAACATGTTACCTTTTCGACACATATACATGGCCATTGGTTTGACCTCTTGATAACCCGTTCAACTTGTAATAATATCCAAGCACCTACTGTTTCAGATCGGTTATCAGACCACCATACTGTCATTGCTAATGTTAATGTTTCTATTACCCCATTAGAGTCGAAATACAATATGTCTTACAGAGCCATTCACAGGATAATACTAAAAGCATGTCTCGATACACTAATTGGACCTATAACAAAATTATTAATGCATCACTCTGCTCTGGCTGTTTTCCTGATGATTTCAAATACACCAATGTCACACCAATTCTTGAGAAGTCATCTCTGCCTAAACAAGACCTAAACAGTTATAGGACTATTTCTAACCTCAGCTTTATTTCCAAAATACTAGAAAAGGTTGTAGCAAGTTGTCTAAGGTATCACATTAGCACAAATGTCTTAACTAATGTGCCACAATCAGCATATAGGCAGTTTCATTCAACAGAGACTGTCCTCTTAAAGGTTCGTAATGACATTAACTTGAACATTAATAACGGTAAAGTGACTGCACTTACCTTATTAGATCTCTCTGCAGCTTTTGATACGATTGATCACAACATTCTCATTGAACGCCTATTAAAGTGGTACGGCATATCTGGCACAGGTCTGAGCTGGTTTTCTTCATATCTAACTGATATATACCAGACTATAAAGATTGGGAACGGCTTTTCAGCTGCACTGCCGGCTTTATTTGGTGTTCCCCAGGGTTCTGTTCTAGGGCCTTTGCTTTTTACTCGTTACACCACGCCACTAAGCTCTGTTATACAAAGACATAACTTGGATCATCATCTTCAGCGGAAAGTTTTCAAGTTTACATGATTATGACGTCATGCCGGCTTGAAGTACTACACAATGGTGCCAGCCTGATGTGGTGGACACGCTGCAATCTGACACAGTCTGATGTGGTCTGACCTGGTTTCGTCTGGTCTGGTCTGGTCTGGTCTGGTCAAGTCGGGCAAAAAGTGCTACTGTATCCTGGCCTGTACTGACAGCTAGCGTAACAAAGTAACATAACAATAATGTGTGCTGAAATGTTGACCTACGTTGCTGGTGATCTTGCCGATGGCGTACGGCGCAATGATGCCAGGCAGAGTCGCCGCAGTGTTCGAGATGCCGAACAGAAGGCCCGCGAACCGTGGCGCTATGTCGACGTGGTTTATGAGGAAGCCGCTGTACTGGAAGCCGCTGAAGCCGACGGCAATCGCTAGCATGACGACACCCAAGTAGGGCGTGGCACATGTCACGTAGCCCGTGGCGATGAGGAAGACGGCCGGAAATAGATTACCTAAGTAGAATGTATTGACAAAGCACAAGGATGCTTGAAAAATCGCATTTGGTATTGCGTTTGGTCCGTGTGTGTGTGTGTTTGTGTTTGTGCGTGTGTGCGTGCATTTGTGTGTCTGTGTGCGTGCGTGAGCGTGTGAGTGTGTGTGTAACTTTTCTGAAACTTCCATTTTAACAAAACTCCATAACTTTTTAAAGATAGGCACATGTTCCCAATTAAATACAGGAAGGCAGACACTGGCGCCAGTATTGTCTTCCTCGAATACAAAATGGATCTACTTAGCTTTACTTACCGAGTGTCTGAGATACCTTCCTAATGGTCTTCGTTGTCCACCCTCGCGCCTTCAGAGCATCGGCACTGATGCCCGCGATGTTTATAACTATCCAGAAGCAGATGTAGGGAATGGCAGAGAACAGTCCGTTCTACAACAAGAGGCGACACATTATAATTCTTCATATTAGTAAAACCGCTCATGTAGAGTTAATATCATACAGCGGGTGTCATACAAAGGATTCTTGTGTCGTCCTAAGTTTCCCTCGAAGAGATAATTGACATATACCAAAACGGTAGTAGATGGCGTTCCAGTGAATGCCAATATTTAAGGGAATAGGCTACAATCAGCAGAGATCACTCCGATCTGATGTCCAATGACTCCTTAGACACAGTTCTGACGCGTTGACACGGAGAATCCGTCACACATGCTTATTTTCATTAGCAAACAATATATAATAGCTGTCAGCTGTAACTCTACAACTTCCTTATCGCGTGCATGGACGTTAACAGCTGTAAGTCGGTAAATATGTACATGTATAAAATATGAATATTGAATTGAAACAAACTCGCCATAATCGTGAAAAATATAGTGTATTTTATGTTGTCCAAAACAGATATCTACCCGACAATACCACGATACTGTTTCACTGTAGAATGATAAAAGGTAAGTTCTTATATAGCGCAGTATCCAGTCCTTAGGCTGCTCAGAGGGCTTTAAACTTTACCCCCCGGCAGCCCTGTTCAATCGAACACCATCTCGACTTCTCTATTGATCCGTTTGATCCATTTTCTTAAACATTGGCATATGATCGAATACCGGCCGGAGTTTTAGGCCAAAATACCATCGAACCTTAAAATCGAAAACAAAAAGCTGATTTTTGCACCACAGATCCCTGAAAATGTCTCGAATAACATATTAAAAGTCCCCAAGAATCCTCCTTGAGCTAACCGCAGAATTCAAGATGGCGTTCGAGAGGCCAGAAACACATTTTTAGCTGTAACTTCTTAAGCACTTGAGGTAGTAAGCAAATGTTAGTATCTATGGTGGGGTTTTCAACTATGCCCGATCTAATGAACACCAATAAGATATCATAAAGTCATCAAAACATGCATTTATTTTGTTTTCTTTACTATAATCGGGTGCAAAGCCACAGGAATGGAATGTATTTACGTCGAAATAACTGTTTGTTATGGAAGGTCTAAATTCATTTAATAATTATTATTACTGTTTGCACTGAATAATATCTTCCATGTTGTAAAACTAGGCATGTGGTGCCATCTAGAGTATGGATTATGAATGGAATGAAATTCATCACGAGTTTCCAGCCATTTCCGCCAGGCAGAACATGCTACGGAGACACAAAATGTAAGTGTATAAATTGTGTTATATCTAAATAGTGACAACACAGTTCCATTTATGTTTGGACACGAGTGTGGGTCTATGAACTACTCGCATATCTAAATTAAACTTTGTAGTATATTCTACAATAAGCCATAATATAATTTCACTACACTAATACTATGCGATATTAGCCCGATGAACACATCGTCGTTGCGTGGCCTACGTTCGTGCACCGTCCAAACCAGTGTTCCCTAAAGGTTATGTTGTTATCTTGTTCCGTTTGAATGCTTCGGTGAATGTCTAAGTTGAAATGTCAGCTACAGCTAAACCTGGTTGGTACATGTGCCACCATTCTGTGTAAACATTTCTGGTTTGAGAAAAAAAATACATAATCACGTGACAATGCCACTTTTCCACGGAATTGCGCGTCGCACGACCTTTGGACGATCTATACATCTTATGTTTGTTGACATTTTATGTTCATATTCTAGTCAAGCCTGTCTTATTAAATGTTATTACCCATATTGTGTTTCCTGTTTCAAAGTGTTCGTTGTCCTTTGACATGGATAATGTCACCAAATGTGTGATTTGTGGGGATATGCTACAAGGGCCGAGTCATCCAAACTTACACAGAAAGGTTTTGAAGGACTAAAACAGGTTAGTCAGAAGTTGGGCGATGGTCGCTTTCAGCAAGCTGAGTTAACTGCCTCTATTCACATTTCTTGTCATAAAGAATATACTCGGGCCACGAGTGTTAATTTAAGGCTGAAAAGACAAAAGAAAGAGAACGAAGAAAATGCATCAATACAAAATAAACCAAACTTGCGTCAGTACGTCGCGTTCGCACTCAACACACATTGTCTCTTTTGTGGCAATAAGGCTGTTATCGACAGCAAGTTGCCGAAGAATAGACGTCGGTCAGTCTCACAGATAGAGACCCTGCACACTGAGAGACTGAAAAAGGTGCCCCAAAATAGGAAAGATGAACTGTATTATGCAGGCTGGAAGGAGTTTGATGCAGAGGAGGCAAGATAACACGCAGATTGTGGAGTCATTGTTTTGAAAGGTCGACAACTTCCAGGTGCTGCTGGTCGCGGTGGTGTAGCATGCGAAGAGAAGCAGGCGGCATTTCTAAAACTGTGCAATCAGTTAGATCAGGATGACGAATGCCAGTATTCTATGCGTGAACTAGGCGTGATGATGAACGAACTATTGGGTGGTAAACCAGGTTGCTCTCATGTTTGGTTGAGACAGAAGCTTGAGGCCAGATATAAGTTTGACGTAGTTATAACTTGCATCAACGGTGTGACAAATGTGGTCTGCTTTAAGGAAAAAGCATATCGTATCCTGAAGGAAAAATGGCTTGCACACAGGAATGGACATTCAAACGGCTAGCTAATCGATATGGCAGCTATACTTGTCAGAAACGCGATTAGGACAACTGTTTATGAGAGAGGTGTATTTCCAGATATAACCACTCCTGAGTCTCTTCTTACATCTGCCCCTCCAGCTCTCCTTTAGAGATTCATTCAGGATGTTATCACCTC
Source organism: Escarpia spicata (assembly GCA_963995525.1). Lineage (NCBI taxonomy): Eukaryota > Metazoa > Annelida > Polychaeta > Sabellida > Siboglinidae > Escarpia > Escarpia spicata. The sequence continues at coordinate 29,267,836 of OZ023209.1, forward strand.
GCAGATCCCAGACAACACATCTGTAAAAAGGAAGTGTGCAGCTATTAGCCACGTAATCATTGCTGCATGCCGTCCAAGATCGTATATTTCTCACCTCTTGCTTGAGTTAACAACGTTTATTCAATAGACGTACGGGTCGATGGAGCTGATAGACATACTCAGCAGCCTCGGGTTGGCTGAGAACAACAGTGAGGTGGTGAAGTTGGTCAATGCACAGCTAAAGGACAACACTTTTCCTTTGCCTGATTCTTTGGATGGCGGCCTTGTGCAATTTGCGTTTGATAACGCTGACGTTAACATTGCCAATGCAACAGGTAAATGATTTACCATTTGTATTGTATGTTGTTTCGCCAATAATGAGAGAAAACGTGTTCTAATATTAATCTACCATATGTATATTAGGTCACGGAACGTTCCATGCAATGGGCGGAATAGCGGTGGCCACGCCTCCTTATCAAGCTGAAATTGTCGCACTTCAACGTCCGACGAAGGTTGAGACAACCTCAGTCATTGCTAGCTACAATAAGATTCCGTTGAAAAACTACACGAAGCCAGGTAACGTGCTTAAATAGCAAGTACATGATTTGACAATCTAGCCACACGATGTGGCTACTTGTTGTAATCACTTTGAAATAATAATAATCCAATCCATTGGTACTGTCCCCAGGCACACGAGGGTTGAAATCCGTGGTGTTCGGGCCCCGCCTTTTCTGTAAGGAGAAGATGATCGGCATCAACCTGGACAACCTGCGGATGGCTGGTTTCTACTTAAATCCCCCATTTCATCCGCCATGGGCTGGCTTCATGCAGACAGCCAACAACATTGGAGATTTTGACAAGGTGGTTTTAAATATTAAATCACGGTACAAACTGCTTTATAGTTTCATTTTCTTAATACTGATTCATCATTGATTTGACTTCGTAATAATGAACTATACTAAAGACAAATTTCATCTGACACCAGACCAGCATCCTGCCGCTCTCCTTTATCAATCGCGACCCAACACAATCGAACTCAATATTCTCAGCACTGTGCTATGTCAAGGAGGAGACCAATCATTTGGGACATAAATGTTGTTTCGTCACGTTTGACCAGACGCTATACATCAAGGCAGTCTACCTAGTGCTCTCTTCGCCAGAACCTGAAGGTGAGATTGCCGCTTACGTTTGATCTGTGTTTGGTTTTATACATTTCCCCAAATTGTTAGTTATACTCATCCAATCATGTTTAATCTCATACCATGCCATAATGTGATATGTTATGTAGATGTTATAGTGAGGCTGGGAGGCTTTCACTTGGTGATGTCTCCCATGTGTTCTATAGGCTATGTGATGGCGGATTCTGGCACTGACGCCTGCTAGGAGATGGTCTTTGCTGCACACTCAGTTCCACACACGATGACAGCCATACGTACTCGAGAGCTCTTGTGGCACACTTGACTGATGTCAGATCTACTGAGTTCTACAGATGCTCTTAAGGAGTTGACACCAGTCACTTGAATACGTTTCACGAGTCAACTCGGGGCTCGCAGGACCAGACTGTAGTGGCAGTTGATGAGCAGGTGGTTGCATTCAGCAAACGTGTCCAAGAGATGTTATATGAGGCTGCTGGGAGGAGCAGAACTGCCAAGCGGTGGGTGCAGTACACCAATTTGGTCGGCCTACTCAAACTCTTCATATTCTCCACGCGCTTCGGCGACTTTGTTTTGCACCTGGCTTGAATAGCGGAAATGATTCAAATATTCAACGCCGCTGGCAACTTCGGTTACGCAAAATATGCCCGTCTGTATATTCAGCAATTGGGAAATCTGAAACAGGAAATGCCTGAAGCTGAGTTTAAGATGTATGCTGAGAAGGGAATGTTCGTTGCTAGAAGGACAGACCATTTCTATGACGGTAACTTCATGGATCAACGGGTCGAGCAATCTCTTATGTGACTGCTGAAGGTAAATGGAGGCATTACCCACGGTCTAGGCATCACGGATTCTACTTTGGCAAAGTTCACAGGCGCATCACCCAAATGCATACCGATATGTGCAGCGCTTGAGGAGTTTGCTGGTGTGAACTCATCAACGTCTGGTCAGCACCGGGATTTGAGACCTGAGTCCGTGCGCCTCTCTCAAAAGCACTGCAAGCTGTTCACTGACTTCTTCGTTGCTCATCCACCTTTCCCACCTGACAACAGCACCCTCATCGACATATCAACAGGAGGAGTCGCGGCTCCAAATATCAGCTGTGATGACAATTTTGAAGTCGAAAGGCCGCAACAATAAAACTGGTTGGGGTGCCATTCACAGACATGTGAAGAGGGGTGTCAGGGTCATAAACATGGCTGCGCGGGCTCATGAGCTTACATGTAGGGGCCAGACGTGCGCAATCAACCCTAATCTCCTATTTCTGCGAATAACAGTTCTTACTCCAAGAAACGGAGGAGTTCTTCACATATGAGCTCAGCCAGCCCCCCCCCCCCAGCTCTACTTCAGCAGGGTCTGCTCAGACCGAAGCTTTCTCAAGAATGCAACCAACAAGACGCGGCTTAATCTCAACAGCCCTGGAGATTTCCACCCCAGTCCTTGTTGTTGCCACTGATACTGACATCCTAGTAATGCTAGTAACCAGTTGAGTGGCACACGTGGTGTGTACACGGGGCGATGTCTGTCTTCCTGTGTCAATGTTCTGGATATATAGGAAAAGATCGGAACTGCTACGAGCCACCTGCTCTTCGTCCATGCTGTTTCTGGGTGTGACAGTGTATCTAGGCTAACGTAGAACGTAGGCTACCCGGATGTGTTCATTCACACTAACAGAACACAAGAAGAAATCGCATATGCTGGTGACCGGTGTTTGAAAAACCTGTATGGAGCTGACCAGAATAACACGCTGGATACCCTGAAATATAAGGTAAATCCTTATCATAACTGTATGCATATTTATTATGGACAGGTAAGTTCGCACGTAGCCCTGTATTAAGTTCTTGGGATTGCTCAAAGAACTTTGTACTTACACATGTGTCCGTTCTTCAACATGGTACCCATTGCAACATGTGTCTACACACGTTTGTAACTGAGCTGATAGCTCTACGGGAAAGCCAACAGGAAGTATACATTATCGTCGGTGTTCCGACTGGAGACGCTGCCGCCGACAACTGCCGCTGCCCGGCAGCATTCATTCCGCACGTACCACACAGTGCAGCCGGGGAGTGGAAACATCCTGCCTCCCACTGACTGGGTAATTGTATCATTTCTAATCCTATATGTTGCTGAACACATTTTAATTTGGAATTTGGGTTCAAATTGGGACGCCAAAGGTATATTCGGTTACACGGTTACATAGGTTTGTCCTGGATGGTTCTACAGGGTTGGTCATTGCAATATGACTGATTGTGTCCTCTAACAAGCGAGAAAGCTCCAACCCCAAGCAAGATCCTCCACATGGTAGCGTGCGGATGTAAAGGCCAGTGTGGGAAAGCCTGCGGCTGTCGGAAGGTGGGACTCTACTGCACTCCTATGTGTGCATCCTCCAGTGGCCAGTCCTGCTCTAACATCTTCATGCAGAACGAAGAATAGACGCACACATAGGCAGTCTGGGGTTGGTGCAGTTGCTTTCAAGTTTGTGTGTATCAGTGTATATGAATGCATATCACGCTGATGTTGCCTATACTATTTAGTGTCATAATTAAGCAGTTGATATTTGAACCTTTAATTGCACATTTGACCTTGAACCATGTGAACTATTGCTTAAAAAGCATATTCTGTTGATTCAATTATATGTTAACGCTGTCCATTGGATAGATCATGGTTGAAAATCCCCCACTAGATAGTTTTGTATGCCTTCTATAGCTAATAGTTTGGCAGATACAGCCGTTTGATCGAAATTCATCAGTTTCGGAACGCCATCTTGAATTCTACGGTTAGCTCATGGAGATTCTTGGGGACTTTTAGTATGTTATTTAGAACATTTTCAGGGATCTGTGGTGGAAAAATCAGCTTTTTGTTTTCGACTTTAAGGTTTGACCCTAAAATTCTTGGACTAATTATTAAACATGTTTACACCCTTTATCTAGATATTACATTTCGCGTGAGCGCGCGAGCGCGCGAGCGCATATGTGTGTGTTTGTGTGTTTGTGTGTGTGTGTGTGTGTGTGTGTATGTGCGCGTGCGTGTGCATGTGTGTGCGTATTCGTGCGTGCGTGCGTATGTGAGTGTGCGCGCGTGCTTGTGTGCGTGTGTAAAAATATCTGGAATACGGACATTTTCTTCATTAGGAAACTCCAACCAAAATGGAGATTTTACCAGTTACTTCAGCCCTGCTTCAAAGTATTGCTATAGTAGACTGACCGACTTGACGTCGAACTTGAGCACTTCCCTCATGTAGGACGGGATGTTGGTGAGCAGAGTGTAGGTGCCCCAGTTGGAGCCTGTGTGAGCCACCACTATGGCCCACACCGCCCCGGACCGCGCGAACGACGACCACGGGATCGGTACCTGGAACACACGCTACAACAGGTAGCAGAAGGTACACATGCACACACACTCACACAAACACACTCGCACACACGCACACACAAACACACAAACACACGCACACACAAACACACACACACACAGACACACAAACACACACTCACACACACACACACACACACACACACAAACACACACACGCACAAACACACACACACACACACACACTCACACACACACACACACACACACACACACACACACACACACACACACACACACACACACACACACACACACACACACACACACACACACAAACACAGTACGTGCTTCTTTTGGCATATAACACGATGGTACATTGTATTAATCTACATACACATCACAAACTATGATGTAGACCCCCATGTAAAAATGCAATGTTTTACGAAACGTACCACAGCTGTCACATTATCAAACGTGTCATAAATACAGCCTACCTTTATTTATGTAACATTTTCATTCTGAGTTCAACTACCATTTTAACTGTTTTAAATAAAGTTTATGTACAACATGAACAATATTTATGTAGTTTATCATATTTGCTACCATACATGTCACTTTGGCATTTTATATGTTATTCGATAAAGTATGCTTTTACAAATTTACCGGTCGTCAGTTCCCGCCAGCGGAACAATAAACATGTGGCACGAGGATATAATTGTTATCGTCTTTTGTGCCGTGTTATGTTAACATTGCATATGAAGTGAAGTAAGTATGGAATTGAGGAAAGTGATATATGTAGAGTATAGGACATTTCGATTTGATTTACATACTGGAAATTTGGATATAAAAGGTGACGATCTCAGAAACCAACTTTTAATCGCAGCTCTGCGAAGTGCACCACCCGCGACTCCATCGAGACTTCTGGCACCGGACATCGATATTTTACGCTTCGGACCGATACACCATCTATAATTATTGATGTCATCATATCAGTGTTTGAAAACGTTTGTCTGAAGAGACTGGGCGGGGGAGGCTGAGGCCAGATAAAAGTAATTTCGTGTGGTATTGAATGTCGACGTTCTGAGATGATCCTTAAGTCCAATACAGATAAAAGACATTCAGTCGTACCTTGTGCTCAGGGTGTTTCGATGTCCCGAGACTGGACTCGATGTAGCGCCGTTCGGCCTCACATATGTGACGGTGTTCTGACGGGGAGTCGGCCGTTAACAACATCCACGCGATGAACCAAAGCATTCCAAACGTCCCTGTATGTTGACAGTATGTTTAGTCCAACGCGCGGCGTGGTTGCTTTTTGGTGAGGTGCAATTTTTGACCGGCGATTGCAGGCTCGCATAAACCTCCAACTGCACCGTCCCTGATATCACAAATTGCATACCTACCACTAGGCTACAAAAACTCCAACGATACCCCACTCTCATCTAAACATCGAGCGGAACTCTATTCACTCTTTCATTTCAGCAAGAAGGGGGCGTTCGCATAAATCGCACACCAGGCCTACGAGCCTTTGGGATAATCCTAGAGAAACGTCGACATATCTACAATGAAACTATACTGCTATGTTATTCCACCCAGACAGTTTTTAGTCACACTCTCACAAAACTGTTCAACCAATTTTAGCTAAATTTGGAAAACCAGCAATATAATAGACCCTGTTTTGTAATTGTACTCACATAGTTTACGTATAAACGAGTCAATACAAAAATGCCATGAATACAGTAATTATTATACATGCAATAATCCCCAAAAAGGGGAGTTTTTTTGCAAAAGGAATGTTAGGGGACGTACAGGCCAGCGTTTCGAAAGGTGACAAGGGGTGGGGTCTCAACAATCCACAAATATCGTAAGTTACTTTAAGGATGGCCCATAAGGATATATATATATATATATATCCACAGGTCACAAACGTCAGTGTTCGGATTGCAATGCCATCAAAGAACAAGGAGAACAAAAACAAGACTTATTCTGACCCCGATATACAGTATACAATATCAGTTAGAATAAGCTGTAAGTGTGCTTATATATTAATATATACAAGTACCGTTTCTATTAAAGGGGTAAGCGACTCCCATTAAGACTTTACAGTCGCTTTCATAGGAGCCACTCAAACAAGGACTTACCCAGCACGTAGAATATAGACGGCCACCCTCCATCGAAACCATACTCGCACAGCACGCCGCTGATGGGCATCGTGAGAACATTGCCAATCTGCGCCCCTGTGACGAACAAATAAATGTTATTGTAGTTATAAGTATGTAAACAACTCGAAGTAACAATATGTGTGTTTTAAGTACAGGTGTATATTGTCAATTGGTAGATCAGAGGCCACTGTCAAAGGAAACAAACGAACAGAGAAAAAGGCGAGTGGATTTCGGCGCCTGGGAGGAGATCTATTTCTACTGCTTAAAAGTTACAGATTAGTATAATGTTGATGTTAGAAGAGGGAGATAAAGAGAGAGAGAGAGAAGAGAGAGGAGAGAGAGAGACAGACAGACAGACAGACAGACAGACAGACAGACAGACAGACAGACAGACAGACAGACAGACAGACAGACAGACATACAGACATACAGACATACAGACGGACAGACGGACAGACAAACAGAGAGAGAGAGAGAGAAGAGAGAGAGAGAGAGAGAGAGAGAGAGAGAGAGAGAGAGAGAGAGAGAGAGAGAGAGAGAGAGAGAGAGAGAGAGAGAGAGAGAGAGAGAGAGAGAGAGAGAGAGAGAGAGAGAGAGAGAGAGAGAGAGAGAGAGAGAGAGAGAGAGAGAGAGAGAGAGAGAGAGAGAGAGAGAGAGAGAGAGAGAGAGAGAGAGAGAGAGAGAGAGAGAGAGAGAGAGAGAGAGAGAGAGAGAGAGAGAGAGAGAGAATGTGTGCGTGCGTGTGCATGCGCGTTCTTGTGTGCACGATACATACGCAGACAGTGTGAGATCGAGAAAAACCGAGAGATCCATAGACAGACAGAGACACATGTAATATGAGTTATTGAGATATTATGAAAACTAGAGAGCCTACCAGTAAACAGACCAACATAAATGAAGCATCATGTGATGGTCGGTTACAAACAGATGATCGTAGCTATACAATGGATGTCCATGTCTCTCCGTAAAATTGACACTGACCTGCGTACGTGAAGCCCATCAGCTTGTTCCTCTCGAGCGGGGGCGCCCACTTGGCCCAGATCGTGTGCATAGCGGGGAATACGACTCCCTGTCGAAGACGGCAGGAAGACAGAACGGTAATGATATCCTGGTATGTTATAGATTAAATGTCAATAAATGTGCTTGCGTATGTGTGCATGCGTGCGTGTGTGTGCATGTGCGTCACGCATGTGTGTCTGTGCGTGCGTATGTAACTATCAATCGAAATCACAACAGAGTAATATGATGTTCCTAAGAGGAATTACACGATTGTACTCTCAGATTATAAAGTGTCTTGGTTTTTCTACTCCAAAACCAGCACGTACGTCTGACTGAATAATACTACTATTAAAATGTGTGTGTGGGCATGCGTACGTTTGTGTGTGTGTGTGCGTGCGTGCGTGCGTGTTTACATATATGTCTGAGCATGAATATGCATGTGCGTATGCGTGTGTATGGAGAGTATGTGTGCATGTGCGTCCGTGTTAGTGTGTGCCTGTGCGTGTGTGGGGGTACGTATATGTCCGTGTGTAAATTGCTTTGTGTGTGCGTGCGTGCATATGTGCGTGCTTGCTACTGTGCTTCTGTGCGTGTGTGTCCTTGTCTGTATGCTTGTGTGCGTGCGTGCAAGGTGTACACAAGAGTGCCTTCCCACAAACGCACACTGCTGCTTTGGTTGGTGCCGCTGTGTCACTGGCCTCTGTCTGAACCACTCTTCTCTAAATACATATATATGTATATATAGATCAGCGGTCTGAACACTTGCTGCTGCCTTCACCATTACCTCTCCAATGCCGGCGATGATCCTCAGCAGAATGAGTGCGGAGGAACTGACCCGAGCCCCGGCCGGCATCAGGAGTGTGGCGGCGGCCGTCATCAGCATGAAGTACCCAAGCACACGCTTCGCACTGAACCTACTAGCGAGCCAACCGCCCGGCACCTGCGTGATGAGGTAGCCCCAGAAGAACGAGCCGAGGATGATCCCCTGAACCTCCTTGCTCCAAGCGAAGTCGCCCTCCTGCAAACAGTGTTCATTGGCTGAATGACATAGTATTTGGCGGAGAGTCGGGGAAATGTTCTGATTATTAGAATGGAGGGATGCTATGCAGTTGTGTGAAGTGTGGAGGGGTTGGCGTATTTATAGAAAGGTGAATAAGAAGAAATTTACTAATTATCGAAACATCGGGGAAGGTGTTCATATTTTGGAGAAAGGGTGTTTCACCGAAGGCGGGTTCAGGTGAGCGCCCCCAAGATTGCGGACCTGCGGGGGAGTAGTGCCAATATACCGTGGATAACTTTGCACACCCCACATGTGTTCACATACGCTCTATTTATATACATGCTACGAACAATATTAATCATCGACATTTTGCATACAAAACCATTAGAGCAGTCTATAGTAAAAGGAGGAATTTGCATTATTTCCGTAATTTGGATCGGGTACTGATGCCTTCAATACCGTTGACATTACAGTGGCCGCGGAAAGAGAATCATGACATAATGTGTACTTCTAACGAACTATTAGCTCGTCGTTGTTGCCATGTGACACCCATGTGGTGTAAAGAGTTTAGGAGACACGTCAAATATACCAAAATATTTGCTCCATACAACTGTACATATAGTCACATACAAATACAAGATGACCATGCACGGACGCGGGCACGCACGCAGGCATGCAGACACGCACGCAGACACGTACCCATTCAAACACACACACGCACATACACACGCACACACACACGCACACAAACATACACACAAACATACACACACACACACACACACACACACACACACACACACACACACACACACACACACACACACACACACACACACACACACACACACACACACACACACACACACTCTCTCTCTCTCTCTCTCTCTCTCTCTCTCACACTAACTCTAATGGTGTTTCGGCCAGATATTGATGTTACCCGGATACTCATATATCCATAAATGTGTTCTTATATTATTACGTATTTGTATACGTTTATGAATTCGATTTACGGATCAATCACAATTAATTCCGTTCAGGCGAACTTTACCAGGGCAGAGTGGTCCTGTATCCTGGCGACGCATTTGTCGTCAGCCGGCGTCACAGTGACGTTGTCGTGTGTTGACGTCTCTAGCAGTGCCGTCTGGTTGACCATACACACCATGGCGACACTCATGTTCACCCGCAGTGCGTACAGGTTGATGAAGCCGAGGAAGCCGACGAAGGCGAGTAGCAGACGCTGGGAGCACCACCATGGCACTGCAAGACACGGACGAGTCTCCTGGTTAGGGGCGGTCTCATGTAATCTCATAATTAGTGGTGATATCATATGTTTTCTTAGTTAGTGGTGGTCTCATTTGTTTTATTAGTTTGGGGTTGTCTCATAATGTTCTCTTAGTTAGGGGTATTTTCATATTATTGTCCTAGTCAAGGATCGTCTCGTATGGTCACAAAATAAAAGTATAGCGTTTCAAAATTGGGTCATTCCACCCCTACCACCATTAACACGTCATCTGGGACTTCATCACGTCATAAGAACGTACAGGGTAGGTGACAGTGTACAGGGTCAAATTGGGTATCCGGAAACACATATATCATTGTGGTAGGTCTCAGCTAGTAATGATAAATGATATGACGAAGGTGTACCCGTGGATGTACACGCCATTGTATATTGTTTGCTGGAATCCCCAGAAAGTCAACACCCGGACGCACGCAAACAAGCTCATCCCAGCCTTCTAATGATATTTGGTATTAAAACCGCTTGTTGCAGATTCATGAGAAGTTACCGTATATATTATAATATCACAATATATATCTTGTTTATACATGTGTTCTTTCTGCAACCTTTCGGCGTTTTTCATGGATCAATATTTGAAATATAATAAAATAAAGACAGAACGGTGATATTACTTGTCTGACTAGAACGGAATACACGTGATTCTAATAACAGGAGCTTCAATTATTTTATTATTAAGTAGTTGATATGTAATATTTCAATTTAAACAGCGCTTAGGCCTACGGAAATTTTCCAATTGTTTCCCGTTCGGTTGCATACAACTGTCACATGTGTGCTAATGTATATATGCCTATGCTCTGTAAATGATGCGATGACAGGATGAACAAATTATCAGTTGTTTTACAGGGCTATGCCATTGAGTAGTAATGTCCAGAAGGGTTATGTGCTGATGGGATTTGCCCGTGGGATTATGTCCGTGAGGTGTGTCTTGAACAACTGTGAAGCCTCAAGGAAAGTTAAGTTTATACACAACCCAGTATCCAGTACTAAGCTCAGAGCGCTTTTACACTTTACACCCTAGCAGACCAGTTCAATCGAACACTACTCCGACTTCTCTTGAAAGCATTCAGCCACGCTGCACTTAACGCGCGAAGATTATTCGTACACACATATCCAACTCTGTCTATAGCCAGGTACTCAATCATACAGCTGAGTGAACTGGGACAACGTAGAGTGAACAAACGTGCCCAAGGTTCGACAAGGCAGCACAGTATTCGAACCCTGGATCTCACCCGCGATTAAGAGTCCGATGCTCTAGTCACTGCACCACTGCACTCCACTAATTAGTACTACATGTAGTAAGACAACACTGTGCCATCGCGGCCCACAAATTGCAGTTATTACATATGCCACAAGTAGTAAATACAGCGTTGGACGCTACAGCCACTCGACCAGGTTTTGCGAATTCGAGTGGCATCACTCGTCAGCATAACACGTGTCGAACCGAACAGTTGGACAGCGCGTAGTTCGACACACAGTTGTTGACATTTCCATTAACAACGACGGCGGACACAAGAGATGTCACGTCCGTAGACACAAAGGTCAGGCAAGAATGTCAATTCACCGAATGTACGACATAGTAAACAGCGAAAACATAAATCCTTCGCAGTGAAATGAGGAAGTTGAGCTTGCATGTTAAGCCTTTAGTCAATTAATTATTTGAACTTTTCCAAATAAAAAAATATTCACTGCCTACGCACTAATGGTGTATTCAACAGTCTACTTGCAGACAAACATGGCATGGCAGCACGCACTGAATTTGGGTTGATTGCTTTTTCTCAAATATGGCATATAGACCAAGTAAGAGGAGTAGAACTCGTGTAAAGGGTTAAATGCGTTGATTGATAGGATATGTTAGCAGGGAAATGATTAGTGTTAAATACTTTAATGTGCGGATGGATTTATGACAATGTTTACACAAAAGACACTCGGTAGCCTAGTAACTTATCTAAATTGTACATGCACGCGTTTTACACATTCGAATTTGACTATGCTTTTTCAGCATAACATTATAACTGTAATTGTGATCGTTTACTTGCAGATGTTTCAGAATGTTTGGTGGTTAAGGCTGGTGGTCAATGTCAGCGTGTTAACAACATCGCCACGCAGTGCCGTTACCAACCTCTCCTTAGTTCAACTTAGTTCAATGCGTGTTGTATTTGTACTCATCAAACAAGACCTCCCGCTCGGCCGCCGGGTCCGATGCGTTAGTGAGTGACCAGTATCAACTGTGGCGAGAAGAGGTCGGCAGTGTCAGGCCAAGGATACAGCTGCGGCCCCAATAGCTTATTTACAAGAGACGTCGTGTTTACTTTGATCTTGTTTTAGTATAGCTGCCCATAAATTCTCCAAACGTCGTAATAGTTATAGCTGTTTTCATCTGCCATGTCCCCAGAATAAGCACCTTAGTTGCACCTGTATTTCACGATAGTTTAAACGAACGCGTTAGCACCATCGAAATAAATATTGGCAACACAATCTTTACTTTGAAATAATATGGTATATGAATAAATGTTATAGGCCTACATAAATAGGTTGTTGTCGTATGGTACGTTTACATGTGGAAATGTTGTCGTAATACCTAATTTGTGGAAATCCTCAAAATAGTTTAGCATTTAGTGGAGACGATCCGTTATAATTTGCTCACGGATGTCGCTCTGATATCAGTTAACAGATAATACATTGTGGGATAGACGTCGCTCGCAGGTTACTTTGTTATTGCAGGGAACACACGACAGAGAAGAGGAGCTTTGTGTCGCCTAAAGAGACTCACGTTTCAAACACTGTTATACAATGCTAAGTCTAGAAAGAAATTCCCACGCATCTATTGAATACAACTAAGACACTGCTTACCTTCGCTTATGTCAAAGTCTTGTTTCTCATCTTTTTCTAGGCATTTCTCGTTCTCACCCATTGTTGCCTATGCAGCTACTTAACTAGTGTCGTAGGCAGTAGCTCGCAATGCAATGCTCGTGAAGGTGCTCATTCAGTTGAAATATATAGCCACTATACCGACGTCGCCAATGATCAAAGGTTGAAATGGGGCGATCTCAAGACATCTAGCCAATTCCGTGTGTGTGTGTGTGTGTGTGTGTGTGTGTGTGTGTGTGTGTGTGTGTGTGTGTGTGTGTGTGTGTGTGTGTGTGTGTGTGTGTGTGTGTGTGTGTGTGTGTGTGTGTGTGTGTGTGTGTGTGTGTGTGTGAATGTTTGTGCGTGTGTGTGGGGGGGGGGTTTGTGCACGCGTCCGAGCGTGTGAATGAAACAGAATGAAGGAAAACATTATGTAGGACAGAACACTGAAGTAACAACACAAAGGGAAGTTTTGGAAGCCAGCCTGTGTATACTGGTTGGTAATACAGCCACTGATGGAGAGACGGAAGGACAAACCATAGGTAGTAAAAATAATTGGGTGAGAAGATTATTCAAATTAACCCGATAAGATACGAGGAAAGTCATCTTACGTGAGACGTGATCTTACACAATTTGTTCCTGGCTTCGCTCGTTGGGGCTTGATATATTTCGTTATTATACTCATAATCTCACTGATAACCATATTGTACGTGTTGGTTTCAATTTTATACTCTTCGCTCGTTGGGGCATGACATTTTTTGTCATTGTAATAATAATCCCAATAAAAACCATATGCATGGTATCTGTTGACTAACTGGGGCAGTTATTGTTCTGATATTTTGAGGGAATCATTTCTCCACATTAATTCAAACCCTCCGATCACAATAATTGTGATCGGACCCCTCTCAAAAAGTTGCCACGGAGAAGACTGGGTCAAATGCTTGTGATCGAGCAACATCATTATGTTTATTGACAAAAGAATGCCCTCCGTATCAAATTGTTGTCACACATCCCCTGGACAACGCAGACGGTGACTGAAATGCGAATTGTGTTCCATCGCCCGCTGGGATAAACTCGGTCGAATGGTTGTGTGTGTGTGTGTGTGTGTGTGTGTGTGTGTGTGTGTGTGTGTGTGTGTGTGTGTGTGTGTGTGTGTGTGTGTGCGTGTGCGTGTGCCTGTGCGTATGCTGTGTGTGTGTGTGTGTGTGTGTGTGTGCGTGTGGGGGGGTGTGGGGGTGTTGTGTTGTGTGTGTGTTTGTGGGTGTGTGCGTGTGTGGGTGCGTGCGTGCGTGAATTGAAGCAGTTGTTAATAGTATAGCAGTAGTCTTTTAACGTTATACTCCCTGTGTAGGCTTAGACGAATTTATTTCAAATATACTGAGTGATGCGTTATATTAATTGAAGGCAAGGGAACCGGGGGGGGGGGGGGGGGGGGGGGGCTTGGGAGACTGAGCCTCCAGTATTTTGGTGGGGGGCTGGATATAAGATTAGCCAACCGTTATTTAGGGAAGGGTGTGTGAATTTGGGGTGCAGTTTGAGGTTTTTGGTGAGCCTTACACCCCCGAATACTCACCACGTTCTGATGCAATGCTAATAACCTGTACTATTGATAATAATGGATGCAGAACATTGATGATAATGACACAAATATTACTAATATAATAATAACAATAATGCCAAGATTACCAGTAATAAAACTATTTATTAAAAACATACATATAGATAATCACAGCTATCGAGTTGCTCATTTAATTTATGACATACCATTGATAACTTCTCAGGCATAGTGTAAGTCGGAAGAGGGAAGTGTAATCTGGGAGGGGATGGGAAGATAGGGTCATACAGACGGGACAGATAGGGACTGGAGACGGGAAGAGAAGAGAGGTAGATCGAGAGAGGGGAGACACAGAGAGTATGAGAGACACGAAGAGTGGGGGGGGGGGGGGGAGAGGGAGAATGAACGCTGCATGTCCAGGACGCTCATTGACATATGCATGTACGCACGCACTCTCATTTGCACACATGCACAGGTGTACACACGTGCACAGGTGTACACACGTGCACGTGCACACAAACATCCATTACATACGGGCCGAAGAGGGGTAGTGTTGTGGTATGTTCTCGATTGAGTGTTGGATTTGTTGCGGTGGGGAGGGGGTAGTGTTAGATAATTTTCCGCGGACAAGAGGGGTAATGTACTTACTTACCTACTTAGTCCCTTAACCGACTTGGTCGTCGCGGGACATAAACGACGCTGCAGCTGCGATATTTCGCCGTTCTTGACTGTCAGTGGCTATGGTGAGGGGCTCTGGCACGGGGAGGGCCGTCCACTCCTTGACATTGTCGAACCATAATTTTCTCTGGCGTCCGCGGCGGCGTCTGCCCTCCACGGTGCCCTGAAGAATCGCTTTCGGGAGGCTGACGTGTCTTGTTACATGCTCGAACCATGCAAGTTTTCGTCTCTTGACAGTTGCCAGTAGAGGTTCTTATGGGCCCACCATGGATTTGATCTTGCTCAGCACATATTCATTGATCTTATGGTCCATGTAGGAGATGTGGTGCAGCTGCCTCAAGCACTTGATCTCAAAGGTTTTAATCTTTTTCTCTGCATGAACATGGACTATCCCCGTCTCACAGCCGTACAGAAAGATTGATAATACAAGTGATCTGAACAAACGGTACTTGGTTGTGTAGCTTATGTTACTACTTCTCCAGATCTTCTCCGACCTTGCCATGGTTGCCGTTGCTGAGGCGATTATTATATGTATTAGGATATGAATAAAATGAGTAATGTAGGACATCGTTATATTTGTGTGACATTAAGTTGTAGCACAACTTCTTCCCCAAGTGAACCTCGTTGCCAATCATTCGAGACTCCAGTGGCTGTTGTGACAATAACGACACTGATAACACTGTTTTGTGTTTCGTATTTCATTTCCTTTATTCAAGGTGCCTGAATGACAAACGTTCACCTCTCAAATATCACTTGCAGTATTGGCACGAATATTTTACGTGACCACGCTGGTCCCTAATTAACCCTACACTTGTGCCCTGTACAGTAGCATATTGTTGACGTAATCGAGATAACACACCTGGCTGCGTGATATTGCGTTGTAAACGTTGTGCTAGTGCGGTGTCTTTGTCAGATTTACAGATAACTTCGAACATGTAATTTTATTACTGAACATTCTTCAGGATAGTTCGTTTTCAAATTAGAAACTTTCATTTTTCATATCCAAGAATCATGTTAAATTACCTGGTAGAGGCTTTCGTTGACGTGTCACGTCATTCAGCGTCATAGGTACTGATGAAGTCGACGTGACACGTCAACGAAAGCCTCTACCAGGTAATTTAACATGATTCTTGGATATGAAAAATGAAAGTTTCTAATTCGAACATGTAATGTAACATAAAAGTGCATGTCACGCGAAAAAGCTGCGTGCCTTTCTAATGATCTGAAGCCCAAATAACTCAAGCACACCAATTCGCTTACGTAAATCGCTGGTGAATATTTATTTATATATTTAGACATATTTTTTTATAAAGTGAAACTACCCGTAATGATAACAAGCCACAAGAGGTTGAATTCGGCCAACTTATTTCAAACATAAACATTACAGCATAAACTACATACTACACAGCCAAACAATGTGCATAAGAGGTAAACAAAGAAGATTAGGTACGTTCTTATATAGTACGGTTCATTCTACTCCCTGACCTGTACAATCAAACGCCATCTTGACGTCTTTGTGAAGCATTCAGCCACGCTGCAATGGCTGTGCGAAGAGTATTCCTACACAAACGTAAAGTAGGCCAATGCAGAGCAGGGGCATTTTTTTGTATTAGCTACTGTAATGTATTTCCCCTGATTATTCATATGTTTATGTGTGTGGGTAGGACCTACATGTGAATTCGCGTGTGAAGTAGTTACGTCTTCTTAAACATGTGATAGAAATCATAATACAGTATGGAAGATATACACCATAGGTGCCGGAACCGAGGGAGGCTGGGGGGCTCAGCACGAATATTTTTAGTCGGGGAGCTGGAGATAGGATTAGGGGAGAGGGTGCAATTTTAAGTGCAACTTCATGTTTTGGTGGAGTCTGAAGGTGTTTTAGGCGAGCTTCAAGGGGGGAGGTGTAAATCGAATTTTTTGTAGAACCTCGATGTGTGTTGTTGGATAAGCCTCGGGTAGTGCAAATGGAGCTTCAAAGATGTTGGACGTCGCCGCCACAACAATGCTAAACTGCAAACCCCATCTTCCGATGTGACAATCCAACAGCGGAGTAGTCGTGAAGTTCCGGCTCAGATCACCCAGTATTAGTTTCGTTCTGGCGCCTACGTACACCACGGCAAAACCGAAAGTATATGTTTTATAGCTGGCTTCGCGACTACACTTACGATACAACAACAACAACTATAAGATATTTTCATAATGACTCTATATAAGAAGGTCGGTGGAAAGTGTAATGGAAAACAGTGCAACTATTGTTGGCGCCTATTTTCAAATCGAAACGAATATTTGGGATCCGAATGAGGCGGTGCGATAATGCTGAAGGTCAGATGAAGGTCAAAGTTGACATCTCGGTGGACAATGAATGGAGACTTCTACTAAATTATATTTTAATTTATTCATGCACATAAACGGATAATCTTACAATATTGGACATATTTGTTCGTTAGAAAAAACAAAAACCAGTCATATTTGAAACACATACTCACATCTGTTACACGTTGTGTATAGTGCAAATATCGTTATGGACATTGCCATTCATTTTTCTTTGTGAGGAAAATTGTGCATTAAGTAATCATGTACAAAAGTCATTGAAAGGGTGTTACAAGGATTGATATCCATAATTAGAATAAAAGATAGTTTTACACAATGCTATGCTATACGTGTAAGGTTTACCCTATTTTAGTAACTGCAGATATCGCCTAATAGTATTCACCTTTTACCTACTCCTTCCTATACATCAGCCAGGCAATCAGGATTAGCAAGACCATCCTCAACATCCGCCTGGTTTGTGCACGTAAATAGGAGAAGAAACCGGAATCACACGTTTGGGTAATACCAGTGTATCACGACTCACATCAGCAGCCAAATTACACGGACATTAGTTTTTCGTTATGGTTTATAATATTTGAAATCATGAATAGTTGCAACAAAGGCGATGACGTAAACGACTCAAAAATAGACACATTTCTCACAGATCATAGGAATCGGCGTACGATTTGGATAAATACGATTGCGCATATCACATATATGTGCTAAGTGAAGCCACCTATCGGCTACCTTTTTCTTACGCAGTTGTTTGGTAACGACTGAGAAGAACATAGGTTATTTGCTGCACACTAGTTGCGTGTCTCTTGGGCCAGTAATACGCGTCTTGTAACAACGTTTAAAGGCTGTTGTGTTTACAATGTAGCCTCGTCGACCATTCGTAATAACCATTTTATCAGTTGGGTAGACTCGTTACATTTATGTTACATCTACGGAAATCAGCACAAACGCAGATGTGCGATAATAAACACAGGCGGACTTCCAATCAGATAAGCCATGGGTAGTATTAGATACTGGGGCTAAACAAACTGGTGGACCACTGGACCACCAACTTTATAGATCCGTATAGTTGGTGGTCCTAGGTAGAAATTGGAGGTCCACATATTTAATGTAAATGGTTTAAAAAGGTGCATCTAAAACGTGTTTCCGCAATACATATTACATTAGTTTTTGCAGTATTGGATACAAAATTAACTGTTTTTATCCGATTGGAAATAAAATGTAAGCAGACAATTAAATATTATACTTTTATTTGAGAAAAACCCCAATCTAACAACATGTTGAATCATGTCAAAGTAGGAAGCCTGGTAGATTTTTTTTTTTTTTATTAAAATAAAATACATATGTATAATTATTAGATTTGGTGACGATTCATGGCAAAAAGACATCTTTAAATATGACACATCCAGAAAATTACAATATATCATATTTCACGTTAAGAAGAACGTCCACTGACTTCGAATGGACAGTCCCCTGGTTGTCAGATAGAAAAGAACACGTACGTCACTTCATGACGTCATCACCATTAGAGTTCGACAATACGCAACAAAGAATTCGCACGACCTAGCCATTAGTAAGCTATACAACGTTAGGGAGGGAACTATTTTCAGTGGCCAAATACAATAAACCCCGAAGAAACCAGAATATTGTGCTTTTATTGCACGTGCGCGTGTGCGCGTGTGCGCGTGTGCGCGTGTGCGCGTGTGTGCGCGTGTGCGTGTATGCCATTGTGCGTGTGTGTGTGTGTTTGTGTGTGTGTGTGTGTGTGTGTGTGAGTGTGAGTGTGAGTGTGAGTGTGAGTGTGAGTGTGAGTGTGAGTGTGAGTGTGAGTGTGAGTGTGTGTGTGTGTTTGCGCGCGCGCGCGCGCGCGTACGTCTTTGTTTGTATCGTACGACGAATGGACCATCGACACTCGCTATATGGACTCCTGACATAATATAGTCAACAACGAAACATACCATAACAACAAATTAATTGTAAGCCATGTTGTTGTGTCACCAAACTTCACATTTGTTAGTTAAACACGCTGGTATTGATATGTATCATTCTACCGTACTAATAATGTACATGGTCACCATTTGGGAATTTAAATCCCTGTGGTACCTGTTCACGTTTCACTGCCACCTTAAGTCGAAGTCGACTTTGTTGGCAACATACTAACTATTCAGGGCCTACATTCGTGCTACCTCAGGCGTCCGTGTTACAGCACATAATTTGCAGACGTCTTTTGAAGCGTCCTTGAAAAAACCGTCTGAAGACCGCTGCACTTTATGTGATTGAACACAATTTCTTTACAAGACCTGACGCAAATCGTCCGTCGTAGCCAATGGTGTATGATCGTGACAACTGATAGTCAAACAAATGACCCGCAACTAAGCGCCGGATATTGGCTAAAGAAGATTTAGTAAGATTGCCACCCAATGCGAAAAGCTTCAGCTGACAAGGGAACAAAGAAACAATCCGCTTATCGAGCGCCCCCTTTGTATGTGAGCCGGCCTTAGTCAGACCATGTTATGTTTAAAAGGTTGGTATTACCACAATCTGTAGGTAATTTGTTCCAATCATATGTTGGTCTTTGGAAGAATTAATGCATGCTAACCTTCGCCATTGTTTTGCTAACTGTTACTGTGTGTTCTCGGGTCTAATTCAACCACACACTTAAAGGGAAGTTGTCCTGTCATTTTTATAGTAAAATCGTGTTTTTTTTAGTTATACAGTATAAAGAGACACTAAAAGCTTTTGGTGCTATCTATCTTATTTTGATGCCCGGGGACGAACAATATCACACACAGGGGAGAAAACGTGTAACCTGTCCTTGACACACAGAGTGGTGGTCTCTATCTTTAACATACCAGTGTTGGATCTGGCTCCCAGCGGCAGGAGTTACTTCCCGGTAGGGCGTATGAGAGGCGCCGAACAAGCAGTGTATACGACAACGATGTTATCCTTGGCTCCCTACAGGAATCTAGTCTTTCTGTAGCAATATGTAGATATGATACACCAATGTATTGCATTAATACCCCCGAGTATCGCAGGGTTACCCCTCTAGTAATTATGCTTAGGCTTAGGCCATACATGTGTTAAAGTTATATTTGGTCTCGTTTTAAACTGCTGTTCTCCAGTGTTGCCAAACCACACTTCACCAGGCATTGTTCATATATAAGGTCTCTATGTTGATGTTGTCGACGTGTCTTGATCTCCAGAACAAAACATGGCTGACAAGTTCAGTAACTGGAAAGCTAATTATCGGCCTGATAATTTACTTCAGGGACTGTGGTATTACTAAAACTGTTAACCCACTTCATATTTGGACACACAAAACCGGATTCGTGGTGGGCTGAACCTGTTGAAGAAGCTTTAATAACGAACTTCTACGGTTCATGTAATTTTTCTCGCTGCCTCTCACTAATGGCAATATTCCACATAATATAATATGGGACGACTAAGTTCTCAACTGCAGATCGGGCAATCCTGTGATCGTATAGACGAACCACCATTTGCGCAAATTACGACCCACCACGTCTCATTTTGTCCTTCAGCGATCTTCAACAACATGACGCTTTCTTGCTACTTACTGATCCCGTAACAAGCTGGGGTCGTTGGGGCGCTGCATCTACGTATGTTGCACGAGTCGAGCTTTACAGCTTTTGATAGTAATACACACATTCTCGTGCGTGCCGTTAACTGTAAATTTGTGTCAACTATTTATATTTAGTGTCGTTTGGATATATGACGTGCTTCGAATTGCTACGTGACTTCAGCTGATGTTATCACTGACACATGACTGGACCGCGCATATCAGTAGATCAACACTTTCGTCATAGGACGTGTAGATCCAGCGGCACTGTTTTAATTGATTTAGTCGTTCTAGTTGTATGCAACAACCACCCACTAAATTGCCAAGTTTGTGCATTTGTTGTGGTTAACGCAATCTGATGGTTTTTACCAGGTCTCTTTCAATTAGTCACTCTTTTCAAAACATTATCGCCGATAAACTAATTTTTGCAGTGGCCATGGTCACTGCCAGTGTACATGGGGTCCACGGTTATTCATTCAACAGCTTTAGGGGTCATGTTCTAGTTAGACTTCCTGTTTTGTTACGAAGAAAAGTGCATTGTATTTTTGAGAAATTAATTTGTACACAATTCACATGCTATGACATAAGTGCATTTGAGTAGGCAGATTTTTATTTGTGATTATAGAAGGAGTTGACTGTAAAATGGTGGATTTCTAGATGGTTTGAATAAGCGGAAGGATATTTGGCAGCAATTTGCCTGTGTTTGCGGAGTAATGCTTACCGTCATTTCTAAATATTGACAGGTGTCACACATACAGGCATTTTACGAGAGCTAGAAGTATGCAATTGTTGTTAAAATCTATCAGCATGTCAATGAGATGATGATAACAGCAGGTGAGATGTTTAAGACATTCTGTAGGTCACGTTTTCTTATAATCAGACAACACGTTAACATGGTCGCCGATGGGAAAACCATCTGTCTATTGACCCCTTTATTCCCACCGCCGTGAGTCTTTTGAATAAGCTTGCCTGACGGTCAACTTTGCAGTAGGGTGTGGCTGTAAAGTGTGTCTTCTAGTCCCTACATGTTGGAGTTCCGTAGTTGACTAATTTAGTGAAGTAATTTTAGGGAATTATATATGAATATTTGATGTACTCTCTCTGTGATTGAATATTTTTCCTCTGTTTGGAGCCTAAATATATTATTGTATTAACAATTTACATAGAACACCGTTGTTATGTATGTTGGTTACACGGAAAGAATTTCCACATGGGTACAATAAACAGCGTCTTCTCTTACGTCCCCAATTACGGACATGGGAACAACATTAGGACCATTCTCTAAAACGTCGGACAGTTCGTTTTTAACTTTCCACGTTGTATTATTTCCTATTATTTATTATTATTACATTTTCATTACCGTCAGTGTTCCACCCCACGGCACCTCCAGTTAACTAATGTCCTTATGGACAGTCGTTTCCGCGGTAACTGGCAGCGTTACGCACTGACCTCTAAATAAAAAGCGGTCAGTGGCGTTAACCCTAACTCCTAAGCTCCCCGTCCCGGTCCCGACCCCGAGGTATATCAACACAATAAGTAATTATAACAGTGTGTAGGCACGCATGCACACGCAAGCATTCACGCACAGACACGCACTCACACGAACACACATCACATACACACACACAAGTACACACACACACGCACGCACACGCACACACACACACACACACACATACACGCACGCACACGCGCACACACACACACACGCAAAGTCAGGTTAGGATATAACGCCGTGGTGACCACGTGATCGGTCCTGTGCTCTATTTATGTACATGCGCTAACTATTATACACTATTTCCAATTAGTAATAATGTACTCTAACTCTAGTAATGCCCATACTTTAAAAAAAATGTAAGCACGACATCGGTACTAACGCGAACTTGCAGTGGGTTCAATAAACTACCGATTATTAGTTTGTGGTCAGCAATCTTCGAATAAATGCACCGCTAAATGCAACCCTTTTCCCAATTAAGAAAGATAGAAGGCACGTAGAGTACACGAAGCAACATTAATAAAGAAACAGTGAATATTAAATATCAGAAGGTATTTATTCTCACATAAAAGACATAAATGACAAATAATTTAGGCCTTATCTGCTGATTATGTAGGAGCTAAATGTTATCAGCGTGAGTAGACCCCCTGTGCTTGAAGTATAGGCATATACATTTGATTACACTGCTACGCCAGCCTACAGTTAGGTGTTTCGTGGGCAACATTGGATATAACTTGCCGACACACGCACAGTCGGGCATATAAGAAGAAAAACAGAAACATTGTTTTCTGGTGTGACGCTAGCTGAAATCCGTAGGTCCCACCAAACCAGAGCGCTGTGACACAGTGTCTAGGGTTCGAATCCTGTGCTGCCGTGTCGAACCGTGGGTTAAGTCATTCACCCTACATTGCCACAGTTCATTAAGTCTATAGACATTGGTGGATATTCGCGTACGAATAGTCTTTGTGCATTAATTGCAGTGTGGCTGAATTCTTCGCAGAGTATTCGAGATGGTGTTCAATTGAACAAGTCTGTCAGGAGTAAATTGTAAACGCGCTTTGATTATTCCAAACGACTGCGTACTGCGCTATATAATACATTTCCATTACTTTTATATAAGAACTTTATGTATTGTCTGGATCACTGAATGATCTTACATAGGGTGTAAATTTGCTTGTTGTCGCGTCTTATATGACATGCCAGTTTTGTTCAAACATCATTTGAACGTTTAATATTCTGAGTTGCAATATATATATATATAATATATATATATATATATATACATATACATATATATAGGTCCCAATACTGATCCCTGTGATACCCCACTCAAAACTGATTTCCAGTTTCAAGCCTCCCCATCAACTACTACCCGTTGTCTTCTGTCAGGGAAAGTCAAATGGAACATATTTGAAATAGTTAAACCCCAAAACCTATGTTTTGGTACCAAAATGACTGCTCTACGTGGCGCAGATATTAAGTTATGGGGAAAATAGGTTTTCGGCGTCCATCTTTAAAATGGCCGCCAACGCCTTCCAGGGCAAAATATGAGATGACCCTATATCCAAGTATTTTTGTTTTTATGTGATGTAAGTGTGTGCCAAATGTCATCCTTGTATCACAAAACGCGCAATTCAGCCATATTTTGTGACATATCGGCTAGGCTATTATGCGATTTAGTAGCTTAGATATATCTACTATCTTAAAGTATCGAGATAGCTATGAAAGTGTTAAGCGGTGTGGATGTAATCCCCGATTCAGTATTGCCATTGCCGCGGAGTTGAAACGCCGAAGCTCGCGAATGTGCGTAGGCAGGTGTATTACTTTAGCATATTAGCGTGCTGAATCAGCTGGAGTGACTTAACATTGTGGATAGCCGATTCGCAGCACTTAAATTGGTACACTACGTTTTTGTTACTCTTGTTAGAATAACGTAATATATGCTGCCAAAATATGTATTATTATACATGTCTGTGTTTTCACCAGCATGCACTGCAGCGAACTGTGACTCATGCAACGACAACGAACCGGCAAAATGTGAAACTTGCCATACCGGTTTCGTGAAGATGAGCGACGACTCATGTCAAGGTAAATTATTCTAAAGCTATTTGTACTACTACTACTTCTGCTGCTGCTACTACTATAACTATTACTACTATTACTACTACTACTACTACCACTACTACCACTACTACTTTTACTACTACTACTATTAGTAATACTACTAATACAACTAGTACTACTACTACTACTACTACTACTAATTGTACTTATAATTACACAACTACTGCGGTTACTACGAATACTATTTCTACTTCTATTTCTACAACTATTCTACTACTTGTTCTACTGACTAACACTTGTTCTATTGTCCAAACCTATTCTCGTTTACAACGATACAGTAGTTGCAATATCCAATTACATTTGTTACCAGCGCGACGATAGTTAAGTCATCAATTGAGTTGATGTGCATAGGTGTTTCCGTACACATTACAATACTTATTTTCACGGTTTATTGTCCAGGTTACATCAACAAAGAATTTGACCACCGTGACGTTTACCTTCCACTTATCGAAGCAGTGTTTCCATAGTTCATTCAGCTATATGAATGGGTACTTGTTTATAGACATTGGTGGATATTCGCGTACGAATAGTCTTTGTGCATTAATTGCACCGTGGCTGAATTCTTCCCAGAATATTCGAGATGGTGTTAGTAGTACTCTTCGCCATCTGGAATATCATCGATATACACGATAGGACTTCAAGGGGTACCCACTCCACTCTCGTCCGCTAAGTGGTGCACTACATACATACATACACACACACACACACACACACACACACACACACACACACACACACACACACACACACACACACACACACACACACACACACACACACACACACACACACACACACACACACACACACACACACACACACACACACACACACACACACACACACACACACACACACACAAATAGATACCTTAAACAGGCGCCATCTTAGAATTTCACCATGGGAGCACCCGCACCCCCCAGAGATGATGTCCCAGATGGCCGAGAGTACTACTGGTGTTCGATTGAACAGGTCTGTCAGGAGTAAATTGTAAACGCGCTTTGAGCATTCCAAATGATGGAGCCACTAAGTCAAGTACGTGTATTATACCTGCCAACTCTCCCGGAATTACTGGATTTTGGGTATATCTTCCGGTCTCCCGGAATAGAGGCAAATCTCCCGGATTTTCCCGGAAAATCTCCAACAGCACCAACTCACCGTCTTCGCGATAGCGCGATACCACGAGCGTTGTGCTGAGACGTGCTGAACCGTTGAATTTTCGGCGAAAAATCTCCAACAGCACCCCCTTCGTCTTCGAGACAGAAACTCCGGCAGAAATCTCCAACTGCACCTCCCCCCGTCTTCCGATGTCAAGATCCGAGACAGCGCGACGAGACAGCGCAAAACGAGAATCTTGCTGAACCGCTGATGAATTTCCCGAAAATACAACAAAGTTGGCAGGTATAATTTATTATCGAATAACTTATGCCTCGTGTTTGAAATAAACTAGACATGCGTCATAAACCTTACTACAATATTACGTAACGAATTCGTGTGTCGGTGGTAGACCATAAAATAGGAAAGCCGAATGTCTTAGGAACGCCAGCTTACATAAGCAGCCGTAATTAGCAGCGGGACAGGCGTTACTAAACAGTTGGTTTTTACCTGCGGGCTTGAGGCATATTTCTTTGTAAATAGTGCCTGGCTATTGGTAAAACCAAATGTTTTGATGTGATATGTGATATTGACGTAGCTAGCGAAACGATTTGCCCCGCCCATTTCTGTGCATAAAAACAGTACATAAACAGGGCCATCCAACGGCAGAGGGAGACAGCAAATTCAAACAAAGTGCCCGGTCATTTAATTCTTTCGAGTCGATTGCAAGAGTTTGTTTTCACCTGCAAGGCATAAGCACCCGCGACACCGCACATCAAGCCTGCGATAAAGGTGAGTTTGGAGTTGCTGTATTTAGCAGTGTCTCCTCAATTTAATGTGTTTCGCTCGTTTCATTTTCACATAAGGGCTGGAACCGGGGGGCGGAGGATCAATACTGGTGTGGGCTGGAGATGGGATTATTCCCCCAATATTTATGGAAGAGGTGCATTTGGGGGTGAAATTTAAAGTTTTCTGAGAGTCTGAAGGTGTGTCTTGGGGAGACTGAAGGGGTGCAACTGGACGTTTATGGAGACCCTCAAAGGGGTACAACTGGAGGTATTTGGAGAGCTTGAAGAATGGGTTTTTCCGTCTCTAAATGCAGTGGTAGTTGAAGGTTTTTGGTGAAATTCAAAATGTTGAACGTCTCCACGGATAATATTTAACAGCCCCACCATCCCCTCATCCGATGCCATAATCCGACAGCGGCGTGCTGAAGCTACTCTCAGTCCATCCAATACTAATTTCGTTCAGGTGCCAGAGTTTCTAACTAATTTTGCGAAACACAAACGTACCTAGTATCCACTACAATGGCCAGCTCGCTTACGTAATATTTTAATGCACATATATGTGACATTATTTATATTAATTGATAAATAAATTGCAATGAATTCTGGGCCATAGTTGTGACTTACGTATATGTGTGAGGGAACCTTCCTTTTTAGTGATACTATTACATCTCAAAAGCTCTCATCTTATTATTAATTAGTTATGTGTCACATGAAAACTATGTTTATGGATTGCTTTAAAACATGTTTTGTCACATTGTCGTGAATGAGAATCCCAGAAATCGATTTTAATATGAAACATTTGTGTTTTTTGTGTAGCTACAATACTTAATGATTTAACTATACAACCTTAGGCTGTGGTTGCAAACAAGATCTGGAATTCATGACCATTACATAATACGGGTGACCCTGTGCTCTGATATATTGAAACCCTCCTCAATTAGTAGGGAACACCGCGGACAATTGTAATATGTTAAGAATAAATGCTCGTTCTGGTCTAAGTGTTGTGCAAAAAACGATATTTGCGTCTTAGTCAACAAATGCACGTGTTGGCTACCAATTTGACTGGATTTGTAGTTCAACAAATAATTTTTTTATGGAATTGATGAAATATGGAAGAAAGTCGACTGTTACGCCTGACACCATGGTAAGGGCAAATAGTAACACGGAAAAGGGTTAATTGTAACAATGATGTGCTAAATTGTAATCCACACATGTAGTTATACTCTGTTCATTGCTGAAAGGAAATCAAATGTAATATATTTTATGAATGTCTTTGGCCTACTTTTTTGAATACAAACAAAGTAATGGAACACAGCGACACTCTTCTTTTATCATGATTTGTTGTTGTAATATTTCCATAAATATACTTACAAAAACTACCATGTATATATTAAGCATCCACCATGTAAACATTTACCAAATTAAGCACAATCGTCAGCAATCAAACAGTCAATTATAACAGTTGTTACAAACGTACCCGATCCTACACACCACCAAGGTCAAGGTCAAGGATTTCATATTTACGCTAGCGATGTGATTGACATTTCTTTGCCAAATGAGCCAACATCCGCAGTGCTTTTATGGTCCGAAAATATAACGATGATTCTAAAAAAATATTATTGCAACAAAAAACTACATGAGTAGGCCGTAGTTTATTTAGTAGCCTGAAAACGTGATTTTTATTAATACAAATGCTTTCCGTTTACCGATCTTAACAGATCCTAATTCGATAATGCATTGATATATAGGATTTGCACAGTGCTAGCTATGTTGCTGTCGGATATACTGGACGACGCGGAGAACCATTGTTACAAATGACTACTGTTCCCATTGACCTTGGTCTCCCCTGTGTAGTTTCGCTGGATATGCCAGTGAGCACTGCCTATGTTTGGCACTACCAGTGGCACCGAGGGTGAGTATCAAAGTTACCGTTGTCTGCTACTTATTTAACGCAAAACAACTTTTCTAAGACTAATAGTTAGTTTGCATTAAACCGATGAAAACACTTTTTGTGATATAGAACATCGAGGTACTTGTGAAGAAACCGGACCCACCTCGATTTTGCAGTTATAACTATAGTTTTGTCTGCATTTGAAAATTTAAATAGCGGCCCGGTGTGCAACAACATGCGCTGTATACCGCTCATCGCAAGCGCGCGGTGCAATAAAGCCGGTGCAGGACGCTGAAAACACTACCCCGCTGAAAACACTACGGTAGTGTTTTAAGTGTACTTTCAAAACAATACCGTAGCGTTTTGAGCGTACCCTCAAAACACTACTGTTAAATTCAAAACACTACCCATACGTACGCTCAAAACACTACCCAATTTCAAAACACTACCGCCAGTATATTTTACAAGCCAATTACAGGTACATTAGAAATTTTTTGAGAATCATCCTATACACTAGCTTAGCGTCGAGTTCGTAATCGTTGGAGCCAATCAGACATAGGAAATAAATAGTTAGTGTAACTGACATAAATATTAATTATGTTTAATGCCATTATTATAATGAGTTATGGTTTGAGTTAGTTATCGTTGAGGTTTAGGTTAATTATAGCTTAATTATTGGAACTAGACGGGAATAAATAGTTAGTGTGATAATCAGACGATTGGATTAAATCATTATTCATTATTGTTAAGATTATTATTAGTTATGGCTTGTGTCAGTCGTGATGGGTTATATATGGCATAGTTATTATAACCAATCAGACGATGGGAATAAATATTTTATGTGAAATGTCATTATTCATTAGGGTTAAGATTATTAGTATTATTAGTTATGGTTTGAGCCAGTTATGATTGGGGTTAGGTAATAGTTGGAACCAATCACATGATGGGAATAAATAGGTAATATGAAATGTCATTATTCATATGGGTTAAGATATTATTGTAATTAGTTATAGCTAGAGTAAGCTATGGTGGGTTAGGATTATATATATATCGCATAATCGTTATAATAAATCAGACGATGGGAATAAATAGTTAGTGTGAAATGGCCTTATTAATTAGGTTAACGTTATTACCATTACCTGTGGTTGGAGTTACGGTAATTGTTGGAACCAATCGAACGACGAGAATAAATAGTTAATGTGAAATGCTATTATTAATTAGGGTTAAGAATATTATTATTAGTAGTTATGGTTGGCGTCAGTTATGTTTGGGGCTAAGGTAATAGTACCAACCAGATGATGGGAATAAGTAATTAGTGTGAAATGTCATTATTAATTAGTGTTAAAGTTATTATTATTATTATTTGTTGTGGTTGGAGTCACCTATAGTTGAGGTTGGTAATAGCTGGGTTTGTTTATGGTTAGGATTAAGCTCCCAACGATTACACCGACGACCTCACTGTATGCCTATACTTATGAACTAATACATCAAAATATATGTTTCATTTTACTAACTTAGATCTATCCAGCCAGTAATTACCATAACATGATGATATCATTAAGCCTACAGCGGTGTATTTAGGATCTCTGGGGAACGAAGCCATACATGAGCCTCAATTCCATCTCCACAGCTATTAACTTCGCCCACCCAACACGTATTTTGAATAAGAACATCCCCCGGACGTTTCCCTCAGACGTCCCCCCGCCGACGATAAGTAATTAAAAATAATAAAATGACGCTATACGAATTCGTGCACTCCATGAACTTATCGCTTACACGACACATTTTATTAATAACATCAGTCAATAGCTTTCTTTTTAATCTTTACGTAACCCTTATTGCCAAGTTATCCTACCCCATGTAAAACGTCGTATCGCTTGCCCGGAGACCCCCGACCTCCCACCAAGCGAAACGTACTTTATCAATGGATCCAAACATATAGAAATTGAAAAATCGATAAAAATATAGGGGTAGTGTTTTGAACTTAACCGTAGTGTTTTGAGGGTATGCTCAAAGCACTACGGTAGTGTTTTGAAAGTACGCTCAAAACACTACGGTAGTGTTTTGAGGGTAGTGTTTTTGAGGGGTAGTGTTTTCAACTTCCTACACCGGCCGCAGATTAATTGGCGCCGCAAATTAAAGCAATGTTCTCAAAATAGGCCCAACACTACTAAAAATGTGCTGGTAAATTACCAGTATTCTGTGCGATGAAAACTGGTTAGTGATTCCACACGGTCAGAGCTACGAACGGTGGCGTCACATTACGGAGCCTGGTTAATCGACTCAAGTAAATGGTAGTGCCTTCTAGCGAATGAACCGTTACCATATTGAAGTTGAACGTGTAACGCCATTTGTTGTACTGGTGTAACATTATTACGCTGCGTGTTGGCAGATAATTTCCGTTTTGAGGCAACAGTCCGCGCTCAAAAAGCAGCAAGAAGCATCTTTTACTAACAAAATGAATTGGCGAAGTGAAACAATGTGCAATAATAGTAGATTACATTTTCAAATAGACAGCGTAATAATGCGACAGATGGCGCCACCTGCTTCTTTATTCAAATGCTTTGCAGATACCTGTTTATGCAAAGCGTAGTAACTTTCCAGCTTTCTCACTCCTCTTGAATTAAGTTAATTACATATTGACAAATTCATATTCGGTGGTCTGAGCCATACCTTCAGCACGACTCCGCTATCGCGCTGTCGGATCATTCATAACACCTAAACGGGGGCACATTCCAAAGGTCTAGATGGGTTCAATAACAGGGGCCCTTTAAAACAGGTCTGGGGGCGCACACCAAATTCAAAAAGTCTAGGGGCACGTGTCCCAGGCCCCCTGGACCCGCCTGTGATCACAGTTATGTTTGCAAACATGTATTTACCATCACTATGATTATGCAATTCACAGGCGGTTGACAGCATTATAACTACAGTAAACATCGCCTAAGTCGAACTCGCCTAAGTCGGCTCATTGCTCAACTCGGACAGAATTCCGAGAAACAGTTGATATATAATGTCTTTACCAAACAAATATATTTGTAAGATGGATTACGTTAGTAAGATTTTCACCTAACTCGGACAAACTGAGTCGGTCCATTTGATTCGAGATAATGTGTTTTTCTTCACCTATGTTGGATCGCAGTATTCAACAAAAGCACTTAGTTGCTTGGAGAAGGACTACACGTACCAGATGAACGATAAACGACTATGTTGACGTTAATAAAACAGCAGAAACTTCGGCTACTCTAAATGACGATCAGATCATCGAAACCGCACGACACCCCGGCGCAGTCGGTTTACTGAGCGATAGTGAGGGCGATGTAGTCTGTCTCGTCGTCTGACGATAAGATACCGAAACTCGGTGAGGCACACGTATGCTGCTTTGCGGACTCTAAGACACTATGGTTTGGTACTCGGCAACAGAGAGACCGTAGAGTTGACCAATAAATGCGAGGTCATTCCCATGAAACTGTCGTAACAAAGACTTACACAGAGCAAGATGGCCGTCGTTTACAATAAATAATGAGCTATAACGTTAGAGATTCATGCCAAAACGAAATACACAAATACTATAGTACTGCGTAGTTTTGTGTTTGTTGCTTGTGGACGACAACCTCTGTAGAATTTCCACAGCATCCAGTCATGTTCAGGCGTCATTCACATGATCCCTCCACGCTGTACGAGAAGGTAGACGTGGACACTTGTAAGCAGCCTCTCTTAAGAGACGTAGACTCACATTGTTCGCGAACGTAAATTAATATTGATATGTTGTATTGGACTCTGTGTGTCTGTATCGTGAAGAGTAGGTCCTACGAAGATGGAGCCCGGTGGATGGAGAATGATCAAACTCCTGCTCCTCTTGATGATCGCCTCGTCGGTTTCTATTAAAATTGGAGAGGGAGATGGAGATGGAGGTAGGTGAATTATAATGTCTATGCTGTGAGTGAAATTCGATTTCACATACAAACCAGGGATATTTGTCTTGGTAAATTTTTCGATTTTGTTAGTATTGTATAAGCGAACATAGGAGTTTACGCAAACGCAAAGTAATTGCGTAACTTTAAGTACGCTTCAGGAAACCAACACCTGGATCAAGAGAAAGCAACAGCACATTTGGTGCCTTTCACAGCCACATCACCAAGTGTGTTTACGTGTTGTTGCTGACACAAACATGCTGAACAGATATCAAAAGCCTGAGGAAAGTGCAAAGTTGCCGGGCTCCGTCGGCGGTGGCAGACGGAGACGCGGACGTAACCGCACCAGTGCTCTCATGAGCAATTAATATAGCCAAATCATCCAACAACGTTGTGCGTGCGCGTGCGCGTGCATGTGTGCCTGTGTGCACGGGTGTGGGTCTACGCCATTCCTCGAGGTTAAGAGTGCGCAGCATTTCGATGACTTCGCAATTGCGTAGCTGCAACCCAACGTTGTGGTAGATACAAAAAAGGGACGATTAACAACCTTAATTAAGTGCCGAACACCAAATGCAACGCCGAAACACCATATCCAAAATTGGTGTCAATTCTAAGTCCCGAATCGACGTTTAGCAAAATCGCGTTAGCAAAATGCACATTGAGCGGTTCTACGTTCGACTGTCATAAGAAACAAACGAACGTCCGTTAAGCAGTGGGAAACTGGAGCACACAGCCATATACATGACACTTAGGACATAGACATCTAACATTGTAAGTGGCTCACTCTCATGAAAACTGTCTCAGCATCACTGGGTACATTGAAATGGAAATAGAGAGAGAGAGAGAGAGAGAGATTGGAAAAATGCAGTTGTGTAGTTTTTACATGTTTAAACACAAAATTGATTACAGAATCGGTGATATCAGTTTATGTGAGCGGATGTGGCGTTTGTTTTGTGCTTCGAATGGTTTTCTTTGTAAAATGATCGTTGTTTTCGTCGGCCATTCGTGACATACAGTCACGTCAGCATTGGAAGTCGCTACTACTAATTAGATTTACGCAAACAATAGAAGCATAGTTGTCATAAAGTGTAAACATGTTCAATGGCACTAATAATGCTTTCGTTTTTTCCAAAATCGAACGAAAAAAATCTGCGTTTCATTAGTAAAATGTGGTGTCCTGAAACACAGACAACTTCTGTGATTCGCACAGCGTTGAACAGTGCACCTGGGCACTACGTTTTTTGCTGAATGTAAACAAATATCCAATTTTGAAGTACTGCAACAAGCAATATCATGAAAAGAAGAAATAAGGCCGTTTCTCTCGAAATATTTCGCGCAGCGACAAGGTGACGTCCGAAAAATGTGTTACGTGCGAGCAATAGTAGTGACCTAATTTGTGTGTACGTTCTGCTTTGAATGGACACGGCACACGAGTTTTTTAGGTAATTCCTCACGTGGTCAGTCCTTATAGCTGTGTAGCAAGCTTTAGTTGGGAAGTTGCAAAATGTTCGAACTCGAGGCGTCCGACCGACACGAAGGTGTTGCGTGCCAGTTCTATGAACAGTTGCAGTCAGTTGTGGGCAGTGTACATAAACATGACATGCTCATGGTAATGGGGGACCTAAATGCCAAAGTTGGAGAAGAAAATGAGGGCTACGAAGACATATTGGGAAGCCATGGAATTGGGGATAGAAACGAAAATGGAGAAAGACTAATTGACTTCTGTGGATTAAACAACCTTGTGGTAACAGGAACCATATTTCCACACCGACGCATCCATAAGCAGACATGGACATCTCCAGGAGGGCGAACCAAAAACCAAATTGACCATATGCTAGTGAGCAGGCAGCACAGAACAACAGTTATGGACACCAGGGTGATGAGGGGGGCAGACATTGCGAGTGACCATCAGTTAGTGCGCTCGAAGATCAGGCTGAAGCTAAAGAGGAAGAAAAAGACCAGTGAGAACAGAAAGAAATTCGACACAATCAAGCTGCAACAACCAACCATAAAAATGCAATTCTCATTGAAGCTACGGAACAGATATGATGTACTACAGGACTACGCCGAGACAGATAATGACATTGTTGAGAGAAAATGGCAAGAATTCAAGGTGGCCTACAAAGAAACAGCCAAAGAAGTACTGGGTTACAAAAAGAGAGGACAAAAACCATGGATCAGCAAAGGGTCATGGGAACTGGTAGAAGACAGGAAACGACTAAAGAACAACATGGAACAAGCAAAGTCAGAAAGGATAAAGCAGAGCTACAAGGATAAGTATCAACAAAAAGACAAAGACGTAAAGAAAAACATGAGACAAGATAAAAGAAAGTGGGTAGACAACCTGGCTGCAGAAGCAGAGAAAGCAGCCGGGAATGGAAGGATGAAAGAAGTCTACAACATCACAAAGACACTTAGTAACGACAAACACAAAACAGCGAATGCAGTAAAAGACAAATCTGGAAACCTAATAACTGAAGGACCAGCCAAGCGGACAAGATGGAAAGAACCTTTTGAAGAAGTCCTTAATAGACCTATGCCCGATGACCCCGTTATAGATATTGAATTAGATCCAATCATAGATGAAATCAGCACAGACTCTATAACAAAAACATAGATTAGATCAGCACTGAGGAAGCTAAAGAATGGGAAAACTGCAGGTAAAGATGACATTACAGCAGAATTGTTGAAAGCAGACATGGCGACAACAGAGAATTGGCTTCTAAGCTTATTCAAAACAATTTGGGAACAAGAAAAAGTACCAAAGACGTGGAAACAAGGACTGATTGTTAAAATACGAAAGAAAGGTAACCTTACAGAGTGCGGAAACTGGAGAGGTATTACCCTAACATCTGTCCCCAGTAAAGTGTTCGGAAGAGTGATAATAGACAGAATAAGAGATGGAGTTGACAACAAGTTGAGAGATGAACAAGCAGGTTTCAGAAGAGGACGAAGCACAGTTGAGCAGATATTCATCCTTCGAAACATAATAGAACAGGTAGTGGAATGGCAAGCAACGCTATATGTAACTTTTGTAGACTTCGAAAAGGCATTTGACTCTGTACACCAAGAGAGCCTTTGGGAAATCATGGCGAGCTATGGAATCCCATACAAGATAATCAGAATGGTCCAGATGTTGTACGAGGACAGTAAATGTGCAGTGTTAGATGAAGGTGAACAATCTGAGTGGTTCAAGGTAAAAACTGGAGTTAAGCAAGGAGACGTAATGTCCGGATTTCTTTTCTTGATGGTAATTGACTGGATAATGAGGAAAACAACTGAAGAAAACAACAGGGATAAGATAGAGATTCATGTCAAAACTTGAAGACTTGGACTTCGCAGATGACATTGCGCTTATGTCATCAAGTTACAGACACATGCAAGCAAAGGCAACAAAAATGAATGCATTCGCATCAAAAACTGGCCTAAAAATCAATAAAAAGAAAACTGAAGTACTGAGGATCAACAGCAAATGCAACAACAGAATACAGATTGATGATCAACAACTGAATGAAGTAGAGAAATATACATACCTGGGCGCAAACGTCAGCAAGCAAGGAGGAGGGGATGACGATATTAACAACAGAATACGAAAAGCAAGGACATCATTCATAAAACTCAAGCAGATATGGAACTCAAATGCGTACACATTAAAAACTAAACTCAGATTATACAATACTCTGGTCAAATCAGTGTTACTGTATGGATGTGAAACATGGAAAGTAAACAAATGCGACAACAAAAAACTTGACATTTTCCATTTCAACTGTCTCAGAAGAATTTAAAAAATTAGATGGCCAGTAATAATTTCGAAAAAAGACATTGAGAACATAACAGCAGAAGAGAAGATCAGCACAGAAGTACAGAGAAGAAGGTGGAATTGGATCGGGCATTTGCTGAGAAAGAAGAACCAAAACCACTGCCTGACAGCACTGACATGGACGCCGGAAGGAACAAGACAAGTTGGTCGACCAAAAACAACGTGGAGAACCACAGTGGAAAAAGAACGGAAGCAACTGGGCTGGGCAACTTGGAGCAAAGCCAGACATATAGCCGTTGACAGGGCGAGGTGGCGGAGTCGCACAGCAGCCTTATGGGCCACAAGGCCCGAAGAGGATAGGTAAGGTAAACATCGCCTAAGTCGAACTCGCCTAAGTCGGCTCATCGCTCAACTCGGACAGAATTCCGAGAAACAGTTGATATATAATGTCTTTACCATACAAATATATTTGTAAGATGGATTACGTTAGTCAGATTTTCACCTAACTCGGACAAACTGAGTCGGTCCATTTGATTCGAGATAATGTGTTTTTCTTCACCTATGTTGGATCGCAGTATTCGACAAAAGCACTTAGTTGCTTGGAGAATGACTACACGTACCAGATGAACGATAAACGACTATGTTGACGTTAATAAAACAGCAGAAACTTCGGCTACTCTAAATGACGATCAGATCATCGAAACCGCACGACACCCCGGCGCAGTCGGTTTACTGAGCGATAGTGAGAGCGATGTAGTCTGTCTCGTCGTCTGAAGATAAGATACCGAAACTCGGTGACGCACACGTATGCTGCTTTGCGGACTCTAAGACACTATGGTTTGGTACTCGGCAACAGAGAGACCGTAGAGTTGACCAATAAATGCGAGGTCATTCCCATGAAACTGTCGCAACAAAGACTTACACAGAGCAAGATTTACAATAAATAATGAGCTATAACGTTAGAGATTCATGCCAAAACGAAATACAAAAATATTATAGTACTGCGTAGTTTTGTGTTTGTTGCTTGTGGACGACAACCTCTGTAGAATTTCCACAGCATCCAGTCATGTTCAGACGTCATTCACATGATCCCTCCACGCTGTACGAGAAGGTAGACGTGGACACTTGTAAGCAGCCTCTCTTAAGAGACGTAGACTCACATTGTTCGCGAACGTAAATTAATATTGATATGTTGTATTGGACTCTGTGTGTCTGTATCGTGAAGAGTAGGTCCTACGAAGATGGAGCCCGGTGGATGGAGAATGATCAAACTCCTGCTCCTCTTGATGATCGCCTCGTCGGTTTCTGCTCAAATTGGGAGGGAGATGGAGATGGAGGTAGGGGAATTATAATGTCACTGCTGTGAGTGAAATTCGATTTCAGATACAAACCAGGGATCATTGTCTTAGTAAATTATGCGATTTTTTTAGTATTGTATAAGCGAACATAGGAGTTTACGCAAACGCAAAGTAATTGCGTAACTTTAAGTACGCTTCAGGAAACCAACACCTGGATCAAGAGAAAGCAACAGCACATTTGGTGCCTTTCACAGCCACATCACCAAGTGTGTTTACGTGTTGTTGCTGACACAAACATGCTGAACAGATATCAAAAGCCTGAGGAAAGTTCAAAGTTGCCGGGCTCCGTCGGCGGTGGCAGACGGAGACGCGGACGTAACCGCACCAGTGCTCTCATGAGCAATTAATATAGCCAAATCATCCAACAACGTTGTGCCTATGCGTGCGCCTGCATGTGTGCCTGTGTGCACGGGTGTGGGTCTACGCCATTCCTCGAGGTTAAGAGTGCGCAGCATTTCGATGACCTCGCAATTGCGTAGCTGCAACCCAACGTTGTGGTAGATACAAAAAAGGGACGATTAACAACCTTAATTAAGTGCCGAACACCAAATGCAACGCCGAAACACCATATCCAAAATTGGTGTCAATTCTAAGTCCCGAATCGACGTTTAGCAAAATCGCGTTAGCAAAATGCACATTGAGCGGTTCTACGTTCGACTGTCATAAGAAACAAACGAACGTCCGTTAAGCAGTGGGAAACTGGAGCACACAGCCATATACATGACACTTAGGACATAGACATCTAACATTGTAAGTGGCTCACTCTCATGAAAACTGTCTCAGCATCACTGGGTACATTGAAATGGAAATAGAGAGAGAGAGAGAGAGAGAGATTGGAAAAATGCAGTTGTGTAGTTTTTACATGTTTAAACACAACATTGATTACAGAATCGGTGATATCAGTTTATGTGAGCGGATGTGGCGTTTGTTTTGTGCTTCGAATGGTTTTCTTTGTAAAATGATCGTTGTTTTCGTCGGCCATTCGTGACATACAGTCACGTCAGCATTGGAAGTCGCTACTACTAATTAGATTTACGCAAACAATAGAAGCATAGTTGTCATAAAGTGTAAACATGTTCAATGGCACTAATAATGCTTTCGTTTTTTCCAAAATCGAACGAAAAAAATCTGCGTTTCATTAGTAAAATGTGGTGTCCTGAAACACAGACAACTTCTGTGATTCGCACAGCGTTGAACAGTGCACCTGGGCACTACGTTTTTTGCTGAATGTAAACAAATATCCAATTTTGAAGTACTGCAACAAGCAATATCATGAAAAGAAGAAATAAGGCCGTTTCTCTCGAAATATTTCGCGCAGCGACAAGGTGACGTCCGAAAAATGTGTTACGTGCGAGCAATAGTAGTGACCTAATTTGTGTGTACGTTCTGCTTTGAATGGACACGGCACACGAGTTTTTTAGGTAATTCCCCACGTGGTCAGTCCTTATAGCTGTGTAGCAAGCTTTAGTTGGGAAGTTGCAAAATGTTCGAACTCGAGGCGTCCGACCGACACGAAGGTGTTGCGTGCGAGACGATCACAATTTTTTACCACCGGTTGAAGCAGTTTCAGGTAAGTTTTCAGGCTTTTGGGTGAAATTTCAATACGTTTTTTAGAATGAATAACAAGTTTTGATATTGATGCAGTGACATTTTATGATATTTGAAAGTTTCGAACTGATTTGTGTCCTTGTGAAGTGAATTTGAAGCGAAGGTCCACGCTGCCATTCAGGTCAAGCAGCAGCACGCTTTTTAATGTTGTCGTTAATTACCTTTAAACGTTTGCTTGCTGTGCGTACATTTTTGCATGATATTGTACGAAATAGGTGTAAATGACTCTAAGTTCACTTAGTTTGTTTATTCTTTGTCAGGTTTGTTTATTTGATGCAACTTTCGAATCATTGTCTCGTACGTAAGCAAGACGCCACGCGCGCGTTGTCGGAGTTGCGTATGTGACAAAGGCGCAGCTATTTTTCAACAGTTGTAGTTGATTAAATTACCATTTAGTAAAAAACCCAAGCTGGTGTGAAAATATTGACGACAGACAACATTATCAGCTCACTGCTTTCATATTGTAATTTTTTTTTCTTTTTTGCTGTGCATTCTTACGCTGTCTGTCTCGAACGAACTCCGACATCACTTTTGCACTTTTAAGATAGAAGCCATTATATGTTCTTTGTTTTGACATTACAAAATGTCACCACCACATAGATGGTACCAAAAAAAACAAATATATTGTTAAGTTGTTTCAATTCCTGAGCACTGATGAGGATGCAGGAGAACAGCTTAATGTGGCTGCACCGGCTATTATATGCTTCGTTTGAATTAATCATTTCTAATATAAGTTTTGAAGATAAGCTAACCATTTTTTCTCAGAGTTTGCATCAGATACTAAACAATACTTTAGACTAAAATAATTGATTTTTTATGTTGTTTAGAGATATTTAAATGTTTTTAAAGACAATTAAAAAATATGTCAAAAATCACCTTAAAATTGCATTTTATTTCATTTTGAGAAACTCCCCAAAAGAAAAAATTGTACGATTGTAAGTATAAACATGTTATTGACATTCATACAGGTTGTTTTGTAAACAAATGCATATTAAGTTTGATACAGCTTCATAAACATGTTGTTACAATGTTGAAAGACAGCAAAAATCCGTACTGCATTTTTGGGACGACCCCTTCACCAAACATAAAACTATCCCGTGCAATTTTGGGTAAACACAAGTCGAGTTCATATGCCAAGTTATGGCTTTGTAAGTATTGTAGTTTTTATAAAAAGTTACATTAAGTAATACTTCCTGGTTGTTACAATTATAATGGTGTCACCAGATGCTTGTTTTTTGTTTAGAAATGTGATATTTTTACTGGCATGTGGCTTATTTCAACAAAACTTTACAGACACTTCTATTACTGAGATTTACCCCCAAGGTTTTCCCGCCAAATTGTCTCATGATATTGTGTTACAAAGGGCCATGCGTTGAACTTGTTGTGATAGACAAGATTGATTGACACCTGCTGAAAAGAATCTGAAGAGGGACACATTAAAAACACTAGTTTTTAAAGGACTGATTGGTGACATATGGTGATAGTGTCTTATGTTGTTAATAGTGCCCATGTTCATACTGACACCTACTAATGTTCTATGAAGAAAAAAATAAAGAAATCAACTGACATGATACCCGTTGCAGTTACCTTAAGTACATAAAAAAGGTGGTACAAACTACATCTGGCCCGACAAGGAGGATATTTCTTGAATGACCCTGGACCAAATCATCAAGATGCTAAAAAGTCCTGATATTTCATCCCGTAGAGATTACCTCTTTGATTGTCAATGCTGACATTTCGCTCTATTGATGACAACATGACAAATTGCAAAGCATTTCCTGATTACAAATACATTAAGGAGAAACTTCTATGTGTCTCTTTATTTTCTGGTGTCCATGTTGCATGCGAGCAATTTTTGTTATGTGTATCTTTGTATAATTTTTGTTATACAAAAATGATTCTTGCTTGGTGTGTTAAGAATGAAAGAGAACATACTGAGAAGACTAATGAAAAGAACAAGCCAGAGAGGAGTTGGCTTGCTTTTCAGTCACAATGGTGTACAACAGTTGAAAACCGTGAACCACGGCCAGCACTTCATGTTATAATAATCTAAATGCTAAAAAAGGGGATTTAGTTTGCACCCACTCTTTTATTTCAGTACACATTACATGCTTCAGAATACTAAAAGGCCACAAGAACTTATTTAAACTGCAAAACATCACATTTCAGTGTTCATGTTAAACGCGAGACGCAGCAGTAGTTGCGAAACTTGACGTACCAATACACAACATCCAGGCTAGTTTTTTATTTTATTTTAGCAAATCTGAAGCCAGGAGATTTTAAGGTTTCAGTTGGCACAGAAAACTGCTTAAAACACAATTTGATTTATTGCCCCTCATGTCACATTACTGGCCAGTTTTCACGAGAGTGAGCCAAATACATGAACCAAAGACTAAACTGGAGGAGTCCAATAAACACATTTTATTTCACTGCCAAAGCTTTGGCCACAGCGCCTGGTTGCATCACTGCAGCTGCCAACAAGCGAATTACAGGTTTAACAAAATCGTCAAGCGTCCTGTTGTGTATGTCAAGCTTAACTTTCTGTATGTGTAGGTGTTCTTAAACGTCGAGCTATTACACTGCATAGTTACATTCAAATTAGTGTAGCTATTTGGTGCATGGTCACATTCCAATTATCGTAGCTATTTATGTACGAAATAATGCTGCGTTTGTGCATACGCTGAATATCCATAATCTCTCGCGGACGAACGGCAGGTCGAATTCCGTATGTGACGTGTTGACATCTAATTATACTGTTAAAGTTGTGACGTGGCACTCAGTAATTTGGCGTTGGCGTCGGCGTCGGCGTTCAGGTCTTAATAAGGTTGTTGACAGTACCTCTGGAGCGAATGGAGCAGTTGCTAGAACAATGGACTCTCAATCGAAAGAACCCGACTTCGAATCCTGTACTGCCGTGTTGAATCTTGCGCAGGTCCACAGGAGCCACTCCTTGCAACAGTGAAGAGGAGAAAGTTGGCATGGTACGGCCATGTCACACGCCATGACTCCCTTGCCAAGACAATCATGTAGGGCACTCTGGAGGGCAGCAGACGGAGAAGCACGCAAAGGAAGACCTGGATAGACAATATACGGGAGTGGATCGACCTTGACGTCCAAACACTACTGAGACTTGCGTCAGACTGCCCCGACGGCAGAGCATTCGCTGCGACTGCGTCTCTTATGTCTCCCCTACGACCTGACACGTCTCGGCATGAACTGAACTGAATAGTAGGGCGTTATATTATTATAATGTAAACTGTTTTACTCCACGATCCCTTGGCATCTTTACTAAAAATCACGATTCAAAAATTCGTTACGATGACCAACATTGGTCATGATTATTGCTAATACCAATTTTATCGACACAACAATTGCCGGAATTATTCGTCTTATTTTTTGGTAAACAGGGAATTATTCGACACCCAGAAAATGGGCGGGCCCATCTTACCCCACATCTGAAATGGTTAATTATCATAATTGAAATTTTCTTTTTAATTAATTAATTAAATTAATTTGTATAGACCCACCCGCACATACCTAATTCAAAAACAACCTTCTGTCCAGTTAGATATCAGGAATAAACACGTCATTTACCCTTAAAGGGCTCATCTAATCCCGCCCTACTATTCAGTTCAGTTCATGCCGAGACGTGTCAGGTCGTAGGGGAGACATAAGAGACGCAGTCGCAGCGAATGCTCTGCCGTCGGGGCAGTCTGACGCAAGTCTCAGTAGTGTTTGGACGTCAAGGTCGATCCACTCCCGTATATTGTCTATCCAGGTCTTCCTTTGCGTGCCTCTCCGTCTGCTGCCCTCCAGAGTGCCCTACATGATTGTCTTGGCAAGGGAGTCATGGCGTGTGACATGGCCGTACCATGCCAACTTTCTCCTCTTCACTGTTGCAAGGAGTGGCTCCTGTGGTCCTGCCAGGGCAGTGATCCGTCTTCGGACAAAGTCATTGGTCTTATGCTCGGCCCATGATATGTGCAACAGGCGTCTGAAGCACTTGGTCTCAAACGTATGCATCTTCTTCGTCGTTGCAGCCGTCAATGTCCAAATTTCACAGCTGTAGAGCAGGGTGGAGACAACAAGGGCTATGTACAATTTGATCTTAGTTGGGAAGCTGATGTTAATACTTCTCCATATCAAGCAAGAGCTATTCGGATCTCGATCTCTTTGTCCGACCATCCATTTTTGGTGAGTGTGGAGCCGAAATGTGTGAACGCATCCACTTCCTCCAGCTTTTGGCCGTTCATCGTGATGTCAACAGTGATGTTTTCAGTGCTGCTGACCATCACCTTGTTCTTTTCGTTGCTTACTTCAATGCCGTAAGCGCCTGTTCCATCTACTAGTCTATTGGTGAGATATTGGATCTTGGAGCGCGTGGTTGCTTCCTCCAAGACGATATTACATCGTCTCTAAATCGCACGTTGCTGACAGGTCTGTCTCCCACCGAGAGAGTGGTGTTGAAGTTGTGGAGGGCTTCTTTCATGATGTTCTCGAGGTAGATGTTGAAGAGAACCGGTGACAGCAAGCAACCTTGACGGACTCCGACTGTGCTCCTGAAGTACTCCCCTATTTGGCTGTTGAGAAGGATCGCACTGCAGGCGTTGTTATGCAGTACGCTGATGACTTGAGTGATGCCTTCTTAAATGTTGAAGCGCCTTAGAACTTGCCACAGACCTTCGTGCCACACCCTGTTAAAAGCCTTCTTGAAGTCTATGAAGCTGTGGAGCAGGCTATACTGGTGTTGCGGGTGCTTTTCGATCAGAATTCTGCAGTTGCATATTTGTTCTGTGGTAGTTCCGGGTCTGAATCCGGCCTGCTCTTCTGCTAGTAGTTCTTCTGATTGCTTTTTTCGACCGGTTTAAAATGATGCGTAGCAGGATCTTGCTTGGGTGACTAATAAGGCTAATGATTCGGTAGTTTTGGCACTTCCGGAGATTTCCTACTACTACTTCTTATACGACTTCTACGGATTAACAATTATATTGTTATCGAAATGTATTCTCGTTTACAACGACACAGTAGTTGTACTTGTAATATCTGATTAAGACCCTGGGGAGACTGTGGCCAGCTTGACGATAGTTAGTCATCAGTTGAGTTGATGAGGTTAGGTGTTTGCACACATATTACACACTTTCT
Source organism: Escarpia spicata (assembly GCA_963995525.1). Lineage (NCBI taxonomy): Eukaryota > Metazoa > Annelida > Polychaeta > Sabellida > Siboglinidae > Escarpia > Escarpia spicata. Next base: position 29,311,899 of record OZ023209.1, read on the forward strand.
TTTTCACGGCTCATTCTCTACTTTACATCACCAAAGAATGTGGCCGTCGTGGCCTTTACCTTCAAATTATCGAAGCAGCGTACATTTAATTATAGAGTTATCTACGTCGCGTTTAGTAACAAACACATAAATAAAATGCATGTATTTATGATATACAACCAAAGCTACTTTTGACCACAATAAAACTGCGTTTAATAATAAACACACACATAAATGCATGTATCTGTTGGACACAGTCAAGCTTACTTTTGGCCACCGTAGAATTACTTACAGGGGACCCGATGGAACTTGAAAAATGCACGCAGTCTTGTAAACTGCTGAGTCGTTCTTAGATTTAGCTATTCTTACAATTATAGCCAATGGTTTGCTTAATAACTGTAGAGTTTGGGTAACGTATTTATATGAATTAGTAGCCTGGTTATATCTGCTGTCTCAAATTATAGAAATAGTTATAAAATGTTTATGTAATCCTAGATTCTATATAGCCGTGACCGCTGAGATGAAACGCCGGCGTACACGAATGGGCGTTTTCAGGCATATAATTTTAGATAATTCAATCGACTGGGGGTATTTTATTATGCTGGCAGCCGACATCCAGGCCTTAATTTATAATTATCTGGGTCTGATACTTCGTGTGCTGCTGTAATGCTTGTGTTTGCACCAGCTTGCACTGCAGCATGAGCTGTAAATTCTGCAAAGACAACAAACCAGCAAAATGTGAAACTTGCAGTACTGATTTCGTTAAGAAGAGCGACGACTCATGTCAATGTAATTTAAAGAACAACTGCTACTGCTATTACTACTACTACTGCTACTGCTAATGTTATTACTTGTACTACTATTACAACGATTTTTATTAATATTTCTACTACTATTATTAACAAACAAAATGTGAAAATTGTCAAACCGTTTTCGTAAAGATGAGCGACGACTAATGTCAAGGTAATTTGTACTAACGCTATTACAACAATTAATAAAGCTATTACTACTGCTAACTCGGTCTTATGTTCTTATTTTTCACGACTCATTCTCTACGTTATATCACCAAAGAATGTGACCACCGTGGCCTTTGCCTTCTACTTTTCGAAGAAGCGTGATTAAAATACATACACTTATCGTATGATCTATGTCGCGTTTAGTAATCAACACAAACATTTAATATACGTGTATCTATGACAAATAGCCAAGGCTACTTTTGACCACAATAAAACAGGGTCAAGGAGACCCGGTCGAATTTGAAAAGTGCGCGCTGTTTTGAAAAACTGCTCAGTCGTTCTTAGGTTAACTGTTCTTACCGTTGCATTCAGTCGTTTCCGTGATAATTGTAGAGTTTAGATACCGTATTTATATGAATTAGTAGCTTAGATATATCAACTGTCCAAAAGTATCGAGATAGTTTTAAAAATATTAAGCGATGTAGATATAATCCAAATTTCAGTATTGCCATGACCGCAGAGATGAAACGCCGAAGTTCGCGAATATACTACTACTACTACTACTACTACTACTACTACTACTACTACTACTACTACTACTATTACTACTACTACTACTACTACTACTACTACTACTACTACTACTATTACTACTACTACTACTACTACTACTATTACTACTACTACTACTACTACTACTATTACTACTACTACTTGTACTACTACTACAACAACAACAACTACTACTACTATTATTATTACTACTACTACTACTACTACTACCATTATTATTATTACTACTACTTCTACTACTACTACTACTACTACTACTACTACTATTACTACTACTACTACTACTACTACTACTACTACTACTACTACTACTACTACTACTATTACTAGTACAACAACAACTACTACTACTACTGTTACTACTACTAAGTTTAACTAAATTGGTATTAAAACAATATTTTACATGCGGTAAATATGACAACATACGGATACTGAAGATCACTACGGATACAACTGGAATATATATAACAACAAACGTCATACCATTCCACAACGTAAATACCATAAACAAAATCTCCTTAAACATCATTTGCAACCATTTTGGAAATTTGGAACGTGCGACCATCTTGGAAAATTCGGCCATTTTGCAAAATTGTGCTACATATTCTGGAAAATGGATGCAACATGGCCAGCATTTGTGTCATGGGTCAAATCTGCGATTGCTCTAAAGCCCAAAAAAAAGTTTTCGACATTAACTAACAGTGTGCAAATGTATGCACAAATCCGCTGTAATGTTTAAGTTTTCACTTTCATTTTTAAGGGCGCCATCTTTAAAATGGTAGATAAGAATGTCGGCAAAGACCAATCGTAGCCATTTTTGACCTATGCCCATTACAGTGATGCAACGATAACGGTTTTATATACTTAATTTGTTAACATATGTGGACATTGAATTTAGCGACAGCTATCTTTAAAATGGCGGATGTGAATGTCGGAGATGGTCAAATGTAACATATGTGAAATCGTTAACCCCGAAAACCTATGGTTTGGTACCAAAATGACTACTCTACATGGCGAAGATATTAAGATATGGGGAAAAAGGTTTTCGGCGGCCATCTTGAAAATGGCCGCCAACGCCTTCCAAGGCAAAATATGAGATGGCCCTACATCTATATTGTTGTTTTTATATGGTGTAAGTGTGTGCCAGATGTCATGCTTTTATCATAAAACGCACAATTCAGCGATATTTTGTGACATATCGGCAGGGCTATTATACGAATTAGTAGCTTAGATATATCTACTCTCTTAAAGTATCGAGATAGTTATATAATGTTGAGCGATGTGGATAGAATCCCCGATTCAGTATTGCCATGGCCACGGAGTTGAAACGCCGAATCGCGCGAATGTGCGTAGGCAGGTGTATTACTTTAGCATATTAGCGTGCTGGATCAGCTGGAGTGACTTAACATTGTGGATAGACGATTCACAGCACTTAAATTGGTACACTACGTTTCTGATACTCCTGTTAGAATAAGGTAATACATGCTTCCAAAATATGTATTATTATACAAATCTGTGTTTTCACCAGCAAAATGTGAAACTTGCCATACCGGTTTCGTGAAGATGAGCGACGACTCATGTCAAGGTAATTTATTCTAAAGCAATTGCTATTACTACTTCTTCTGCTGCTACTAATGCAACTATTAGTACTACAACTAACTGTACTATTAATAACACAACCACTGCTACTACTACTACTACGACTAATACTTCTATTTCTACTACTATCCTACTACTTCTTCTAGTGATTAACACTTGTACTATTGTCCCAACGTATATTCGTTTACAAAGATACAGTCTTTACAATATCTAATTAAACTTGTCACCAGCCTGACGACAGTTAGTCATCAATTTATATGACGCGCATATATGTTTTCGTACACATTACAATACTTATTTTCATGTTTTATTCTCTAGATTACAACAACAACAAATTTGACCACCATGACGTTTACCTTCCACTTACCGAAGTATCGTGACTTAAACGCAGTCACTTATAAGGTCATATATGTCGCGTTTAATCAACAACACAGTTGAAATTGCTTGTATTTATGATATTAATCGAAGGTTACTTTTGACAACCGTAAAATTGCGTCCAGACGATCTAATGTAATTCGAAAAATGCTCGCTGTCTTAAAAGAACTATTCAGATGTTCATATATTTAGCTTTTCTTATCGTTGCATCCGGTCGTTTACGTGAAAAGTGTAGAGTTTGTACTACGTATTTATATCAACTAGTATCCTACTGTCTCTAATTATTATTTATAATAATAATAATAATAACGACAAACTTGTATAGCGCCTAAATCCCCAGGAATATGAGCTCAGAGGCGCAGCATAAAAAATTGTTGGGTAAAATTGCTAACAGGGACAAGCAAGAGTCGTAATTAGAGCAAAGGACCGCCGAAGGTTAGGGTGGAAATGCAATCTCAAATATATAAATATTGAATCAGTTATAGAACTTTTAAGCGATGTGGATGTAATCCTTGGTTCAATATAGCCATGGCAGCATAGATGAAATACCTACGTTCAAGATTGGGCTTTTTACACGTATAATTTTTGAATTTTGGAAACGGAATCGACTGAAAGAATTTTATAACGCTGACAGCCGATAAACAGGCCTTAAGTTCGAACTCTCTGCTTTTGTTGCTTCTGCTACCATCACGTAATATGTGCTGCCATAAAGTGTATTATGATAGAATTTTGTGTTTGAACCAGCATGCACTGCAGCGAACTGTGACTTGTGCAAAGACAACGAACTGGCAAAATGTGAAAATTGCAGTACAGATTTCGTTAAGAAGAGCGACGACTCATGTCAAGGTAATTTGAAGTACAGCTACTACTACTACTACTACTACTACCCATTAAAAGTTTAACTAAATTGGTATTAAAACAATATTTTACATGCGGTAAATATGAAAACATATGGACACTGAAGATCTCTAAGGATACACCTGGAATATATATAACAACAAACGTAATACCATTTCATTCACACCACAACTGCTTTAACATCATTTGCAGCCATTTTGGAAAGTGCGACCTTCTTGGAAAATTCGGCCATTTTGCAAAATTGTGCTACATATTCTGGAAAATGGATGCAACATGGCCAGAATTTGTGTCATGGGTCAAATCAGCGATTACTCTAAAGCCAAAAAACAGTTTTCGACATTCACTAACAGTGTGCAAATGTCCAAAAAAATCCGCTGTAATGTTTAACTTTTCACTTTCACTTTTAAGGGCGCCATCTTTAAAATGGTAGAAAAGAATGTCGGCAAAGACCAATCGTAGCACACGTGCCATTTTTGACCTATGCCCAATACAGTGACGCAACAATAACGGTTTTATATACTTAATTTGTTAACATACGTGGACATTGAATTTAGCGACCGCTATCTTTAAAATGGCGGATGTGAATATCGGAGATGGTCAAATGTAACATATGTGAAATCGTTAACCCCGAAAACCTATGGTTTGGTATCAAAATGACTAATCTACATGGCGAAGATATTAAGATATGGGGAAATAGGTTTTCGGCGGCCATCTTGAAAATGGCCGCCAACGCCTTCCAAGGCAAAATATGAGATGGCCCTATATCTATATTGTTGTTTTTATATGATGTAAGTGTATGCCAAATGTCATGCTTGTATCATAAAACGCACAATTCAGCGATACTTTGTGACATATCGGCAGGGCTATTATACGAATTAGTAGCTTAGATATATCTACTCTCTTAAAGTATCGAGACAGTTATAAAATGTTGAGCGATGTGGATATAATCCCCGATTCAGTATTGCCATGGCCGCGGAGTTGAAACGCCGAAGCTCGCGAATGTGCGTAGGCAGGTGTATTACTTTAGCATATTAGCGTGCTGAATCAGCTGGAGTGACTTAACATTGTGGATAGCCGATTCGCAGCACTTAAATTGGTACACTACGTTTCTGATACTCCTGTTAGAATAAGGTAATACATGCTTCCAAAATATGTATTATTATACAAATCTGTGTTTTCACCAGCATGCACTGCAGCGAACTGTGACTTATGCAAAGACAACGATCCGACAAAATGTGAAACTTGCCATACCGGTTTCGTGAAGATGAGCGACGACTCATGTCAAGGTAATTTATTCTAAAGCAATTGCTATTACTACTTCTTCTGCTGCTACTAATGCAACTATTAGTACTACAACTAATTGTACTATTAATAACACAACCACTGCTACTACTACTACTACGACTAATACTTATATTTCTACTACTATCCTACTACTTCTTCTAGTGCTTAACACTTGTACTATTGTCCCAACGTATGTTCCAACATGGCCAGCATTTGTGTCATGGGTCAAATCAGCGATTGCTCTAAAGCCAAAAATCCAGTTTTCGACATTCACTAACAGTGTGCAAATGTCCGCACAAATTCGCTGATATGTTTTACTTTTCACTTTCACTTTTAAGAGCGCCATGTTTAAAATGGTAGATAAAAATGTCGGCAAAGACAAATCGTAACACACGTGCCATTTTTGATCTATGCCCAATACAGTGACACAACAATAACGGTTTTATATACTTACTTTGTTAACATATGTGGACATTGAATTTAGCGAACGCTATCTTTAAAATGGCGGATGTGAATGTCGGAGAGGGTCAAATGTAACGTATATGAAATCGTTAACCCCGAAAACCTATGGTTTGGTACCAAAATGACTACAGTACGTGGCGAAGATATTAAGATATGGAGAAATAAGTTTTCGGCGGCCATCTTGAAAATGGCCGCCAACGCCTTCCAAGGCAAAATATGAGATGGCCCTATATCTATATTGTTGATTTATATGATTTAAGTGTGTGCCAATTGTCATGCTTGTATCATAAAACGCACAATTCAGCGATATATTGTGACATATCGGCAGGGATATTATACAAATTAGCAGCTTAGATATATCAACTCTCTTAAAGTATCGAGATAGTTGTAAAATGTTAAGCGATGTGGATGTAATCCCCGATTCAGTATTGCCATGGCCGCGGAGTTGAAACGCCGAATCGCGCGAATGTGCGTAGGCAGGTGTATTACTTTCGCATATTAGCGTGCTGAATCAGCTGGAGTGACATTACATTGTGGATAGTCGATTCACAGCACTTAAATTGGTACACTACGTTTCTGATACTCCTGTTAGAATAAGGTAATACATGCTTCCAAAATTTTTATTATTATACAAATCTGTATTTTCACCAGCATGCACTGCAGCGAACTGTGACTTATGCAAAGACAAAGAACCGACAAAATGTGAACCTTGCCATACCGGTTTCGTGAAGATGAGCGACGACTCATGTCAAGGTAATTTATTCTAAAGCAATTGCTATTACTACTTTTTCTGCTGCTGCTACTAATGCAACTATTAGTACTACAACTAATTGTACTATTAATAACACAAGTACTGCTACTACTACGACTACTACTTCTACTTCTATTTCTACAACTATTCTACTACTTCTTCTACTGATTAACACTTGTACTATTGTCCAAACGTATACTCGTTTACAACGATACAGTCGTTACAATATATAATTAAACTTGTCACAAGCCTGTCGATAGTTAGCCATCAATTGAGATGACGCGCATAGATGTTTTCGTACACATTACAATACTTATTTTCACTGTTTATTCTCTAGATTACAAAAACAAAGAATTTGGCCACTATGACGTTTACCTTCCACTTAGCGAAGAAGCGTGACTTAAACACACTCACTCATAAGGTCATATATGTCACGTTTAATCAACAACACAGTTGAAAGTCCTTGTTTCTATGACATTCATCCAAGGTTACTTTTGACAACCGTAAAATTACGTCCAGACGACCTAATGTAATTCGAAAAATGCGCGCTGTCTTACAAGAACTATTCAGTTATTCATATATTTAGCTTTTCTTATCTTTGCATCCGGTCGTTTATGTGATAAAGTGTAGAGTTTGAATTACGTATTTGTATGAACTAGAACCCTTCTGTCTCTAATTATTATTAATAATAATAATAATAATAAAGACAAACTTCTATAGCGCCTAAATCCACAGGAATCTGAGCTCAGAGGCGCAACATACAAAAATCATTAGGTAAAATCGTTAACAGGGACATGCAATTGTCGTCATTAGAGGATGGTTAGGGTGGGAATGCAATTTTAAGTATGTAAATATTTAGTCAGTTCTAGAACTTTTAAGCGCTGTGGATGTAATCCCTGTTTCAATACAGCCGTGGCAGCAGAGATGAAATACCTACGTTCAAGAATGTGCTTTTTAGACGTATAATTTTAGACTTTTTGGAAACGGAATCGATTGGAGGAATGTTATAACGCTGGCAGCCAATAAACAAGCCTTAATTTCGAACTCTCTGCGTTTGTTGCTTCTGCTACCATCACGTAATATGTGCTGCCATAAAGTGTATTATGATAGAATTTTGTGTTTGAACCAGCATGCACTGCAGCGAACTGTGACTTGTGCAAAGACAACGAACCGGCAAAATGTGAAAATTGCAGTACCGATTTCGTTAAGAAGAGCGACGATTCATGTCAAGGTAATTTGAAGTACAGCTACTACTACTACTAGTAAGAATTATACCTTTGGAACACAAGACGTATTTTGTTTAATTTTGTGAGGTTGATGGGTGTGCACATTAAAAGCTTAACTAAAATGTTATTAAAACAATAGTTTATGTGCGGTAATTATGACTCCATGTGGACACTGAAGATCATTACGGATACTCCTTATATATATATATATATATATATATATATATATATATATATATATATATATATATATATATATATAACAACAAACGACATACCATTTAATTCACACGACAACATAAATACCATAAACAAAATCTCTTTAAAAATCACTGGCAGCCATTTGGGTAAGTGCGACTATCTTGGAAAATTCGGTCACTTATACCGTTATCTATGTAGCGTTTAATGATCATCACAGATAATACTACTACTAATTGTATTACTGATATTAATTATACTGCTACTGCCACGACTTTAACTACAACTACTACCACTACTACTACTTCTACTACGTCTACGAATTAACAATTGTATTTTGTTCTACATTTATTTATGGCCTTTACCTTCCACTTGCCGAAGCATCGGAACAAAGATTTCCTAACTTATATACATATATATATATATATATATATATTTATATCGCGTTGATAGATAAACATATACAGAACTGCGTGAGTCTATAATATACAGCCAAGGCTACAATTGACCACCATAACATTGCGTCCAGACGTCCAGCGTAACTTGAAAAATGCGCGCGGTCTTGAAAAAACTGTTCAATCCTGCTTAGATTTAGATTTTCTTAGTTGCATCCAGTCGTTTGTATGACAATTGTACAGTTTGGATAACGTATTTATATGCAGTAATACTCTATTGTATATACTTATTGAGTCAGTTCAAAAACTGTTTAGCGATGTGGATGTAATCCCTGATTCAGTATAGCCATGGCCACCGAGATGAAACGCCGGCGTCGCGAATGTGCGTGGTCAGCCGTATAGTTTTAGGATTTTAGCGAAGTGAATCGGCTGGGGGGACGTTATTACGCGGGCAACCGATTCACATGCCTTAATTTCGAACTTGTGTATCGCCATACTATATAGACAATGGAAATGTATGAACATTCTGCCTGTGCCAAATGTTCAGTATGATTCTATTCGTATGCTATTCATTCTGTCACGCTATATTGCTCACATAAAATCAGACAATGGCTGCAACATTTCAGAGAATAAAGTACATAATGCATAATTCGTTTTATAGGTCATGACCGTGTAATACACCAGCCTGAACGACATGCTCTTTTTATTAGACACAGCAGATAAAACGACACCGACCAAAGTTAGTGTCGCGGATGCTACAACAACATCAGCAGCAACAACAACAACGACGACGACAACAACAGTAATATCATCTGCAACGACGACAACAACTTCAACAGAGATCGCGCGTGCAGAGCAAGCTCATGTAAATCTAGTTGTAAGGGTGACCAATAAGAACTACACGCAGCTATTGGCAGACAACACTTCGACAGCATACAAGAACCTCCGGACAACAGTAGTTGAGACGGTAAACCATATCATACGCTGCCAACTATTATAGGCCTCATATAGATCAGTGTTCATTTCTATGTGTTTGTTTTACGAATGCATGGCATTTACATGTACCTGGTGCGGTTTCTGTTCTTAAATAGTTACGTATAGTTGCGCATAGCAGAGTTGATTAATGATGAATATGATTCCACTTGCCTGCTTGCTTGCATGCGTGCATGTGGGCGCGAATTTGTGTGCGTGTGTGCGTGTGTGCGTGTGTGCGTGTGTGCGCGTGTGCGCGTGTGCGTGTGTGCGTGTGTGTGCGTGTGCGTGTGTGTGTTTGTGTAGTTGAGCTCAATTTAGGATTGATCAATTTAGGCTTTGCTTCCTGTTTAACAACGAACAAACGTTAATATTTATCACTTGAGGTATTATGCCAATAAACAAAGTATATATTTTGAAATGTATGCCCGTACTATGTTTGATGTTTTACATATCAAAAGTCAAAAGGTGCCCGTTGTATTTAAAACCGTTTTATGTAAAATTAGTATAGATCGAAGCACGAACTCGCATATCCAAGCCTGTGTTTCGATGTTAGCTATATCATACATTCGCACATGATCAAATGTAATGTGCTTCCATACGTAATTGTTTTTTTTAGTTTACTAAGATTCTGGAAGACAGTCTGCCAAAAGGAAGCTTTTCCGTCGTCAACGTTACGTTCAGGTAATAATTCATGTGTTTCATTATAAGTAGTCAAGGTGCCAGTTATATACGTAATATACGTGTTTAACTTACGACAACAGTTATTGATAATGTATTATAATCATGTAATGTTAATGTCCATTCACCATTTGTTTATGATTTTTTTGAAGTTGTTCTTATTACGGTGTATATGCGTACACTGCGAACACATTCTACATACACTCTACATGTTCAAGTTAACAATTTTAGTATTGTAAATAGCATGGTCTTAACTCGAGAATAACTGATGTTTCAAGAGTATTTAGTTGCCACAAATACCATATTTATTAAGTTTTTTTTTATATTTCAGCAAAGGCAGTTTAGTGATCACCTATGACCTGGTTGTTAAACAAGACACCACATATGAGTTCCATGGCAAGATTTTGAACGTTGTTAAGAACGCAACACGACAGGGCTATTTCGGGAACTTCACTGTTGACCCAAAGTCCATCAATACAACACGTAAGATGTATTGTTGTATGTGTCATTAATGCATGCCACGCAACTAGTTGTATAGTGGGCAACTCCGGCTTAGAGGTGCCGTCAGACGATGCAACTAAGTCGCTGCAATCATTGCATGCAATGGGCGCAGCTAGGTTGCAGCTTCGCTTGTGCTGCACCTCGCTTGCAACAGGCCCTGCGATCTGGTCGCACGCAACACCCGACGTCACTGGCAATATGGCTGCCTACAAGACGTCTGACAGCGATGAAAAGCTGCTTTTTCTAACCTTAGGCGCCGTTTACGTAGCGAATTTTTCACAAAAGATAAGACAAAAGAAGATAAGCGTTTGGGTTTCGAATTTGACAAGGTTTTTGTTAAAATGGTAAAAAGCGAAAGCGATTTTGGTCGCACGATTTATGCCGCTAAAAAGCGGGCATGCGAAAGAAAACATTGCACTAACCACTGAAGCTTCGACCGTTGGAAGCTATCAACCCTAACGTTATTGTTGTAATAGCCGTTGTCCGATGTTTTCGACGGCGATAATGTCCACATGTCGTGTTCCAGAGGCGTTCGTGCCCGTGGAATAACTCTATTAACTGTTTCGTTTTTTCGGCGCCATTGTTGCCGATGACGATCCCCAAGCGGCGGGTTCTGATTGGTTGTTGCATGCGATTAAGTTGCACATTATAGAACATGTTCTAAACATGCAACTTGCTTGCAATAGAATTGCGTACAATGTATTGCATGGAACGATACCAACATGCGGAGCAAGTAGGTGGCGCGCAACCATTGCATGCGACTAAGTTGCATCGTCCGACATTTTTAGTGTCATTTAAGTGATGTGTTTACTTAAGTGATGTGTTTACTTAAGTGATGTGAACACTTTAACGTGCGGCTGTAATATTTAATTGAATCATGACCTTCACGCTTTTATCATGTACTATATAATTAATGTATTTGATTAAACTGAATGACAAAACGCAAATGGTGCAGATTTACAATTATTTCAGTCAAATTAAAAAGTTTTTATTCAACCACTACGTGACCATTCAATGTACTTAACAAACCCGATAACAGAACTGTAAATTGTAATGGCACCGTGTTAAATAGTATTCAGGATGTTGTACATTTGGAATAATGGCACCGTGTTAAATAGTATTCAGGATGTTGTACATTTGGAATAATAGGAATACCTTAATCCCCGATGGCACTGCTAAATACTGGAGAGGTAATAATATGTTCATTGTCGATTAAGACGAGAGTAAAGTGCAATTTTTCAAACAATATTGCTGCTGTTTCTGTGGTATTCCATTGTGTGATTTTCAGCCTACGAATGTTGTCATCATATGCACAGCATAGCGCAAATCACTTAGAAAGTTGTGGGGGCAGCATTTCTTACAACTTGGTGTTATAAAATTGTTATGGGATACTTTACCGTTGTTAATGAATTTAAGGCAAAGGTTCATAACATTTATTCGTAAGGCTAAGAACCACAATTGAACAAAAAGTAATAAGAAGTGTGGCTAAATTTTCTACTGTAAATCCACGATATAATTGTACAGTAAATTATCGTCATATCCTACATGATTTTAATACATGATATTGGCAGTGTGTGGCAGGCTGGTGTGTCCAACAAAACAGTATCAGATTTGAATACTTTCTTAAGGAAGTGATTGAAATCAGTAATGTTTTTTTAAATATGTACAATGTTAAATGACGATGATGCCAGCCATATTGCTACGTTAATAACTGTATGTCTACAATTGCCATTTTAATGTGCCAGAATAACTATTGTATATATTGTCATAACGTACAACCATATTCCTATATTACGATTTGATAGTTTTGATCCAGATTGTAATTGCATTATGTGATTCGGGCCGCATTTCTCAAATGACAAACAAAATAAGAGATTACCCTTTCAAGACACGTCTGAAGAGCGCCTCCGACAAATACGTTACGTGTGTGCAGTCAACTAATGCTAGTTTCTTTGCAGTCACGCGGATTTCTGGTACAGTTTTACGCATTCAATGCTAGAAGCTATGTTTTTGTTATGTTAGCCATTTACTCAATGTAAGCCTGTGTACATTACAGTTATTTAGTAGTTACCGTTCTTGAGCTACATTGAATTTATATATTATTGATATATGTTTTCCATCTATGACGAATTATGTTTTCTGTTTTAGTCGTGCCATGGGTGAAACCAGGTAAAGTGGCTTTTATTTGTGAAATAATATGTTTATATTGTAAGCTGTTTGTGCATGACAAAATGTGTATCATCGAGATTTGATAACAAATAATCAATGTATATTTGGTTTATTGACACCAAAGTGATACTGCGGAAACCAATTTACCGACTTTGTCTCGATTGCGGTTTTCGTTGTTTATTCAGCATTAACGAGTTAACATTAAATGCATGAGCGTGTGTGCGTGTGTGCGTGTGTGCGTGTGTGCGTGTGTGCGTGTGTGCGTGTGTGCGTGTGTGCGTGTGTGCGTGTGTGCGTGTGTGCGTGTGTGCGTGTGTGCGTGTGGGCGTGTGCGCGTGTGCGCGGGTGCGCGGGTGCGTGTGTGCGTGCGGGTGTGTTGCCAATTGTACATATATTGACTTTGATGCTATGCTATTATCGAACTTTGAAGCGGACATGTGGATTCGTAAAGCAGCAGAAATGACAGATGTGTAAGGCATAATTTTCTCCGGGATGCCATATGCATATAGAATCAAAGACAGTTTCTTTCTGTCTACTGAATCAAAGGCTTCTCAATGTCAATGGAGACAATTACTGCTTCTTTCTGGTGGTTTCGTAATTCCTCTATGACACATCTGAGAGCAAGATTATGCGATGATGTAAACCATAGGGATTTTAACCCGTTCTGATTTTGGCACAAGATATTTTCTGTTTCAGGACGTATTCTGTTAAGTAGACGACGATTATAGACCGTTGGATTAGTTTACGTTATACTTACTCCACAACAGAAATATGTGAACAAGCAGTGTAAATATAATACCACTGTGTTATGCAGCCGGAAGTCGAATAGTGGCGATCATCATTTAACAAGATTTAACAAGATTTAACAAGATTGCCACCCAGAGAATTAACTCTAGGTAGCAGGTGGACAAGGAAGCCCTTGGCTTATCGAGAGTCCGACCTTTTTATATATGTGTATCCCGCCCGTCTGAGGTATGTGTCGATTTTATTTTTAAACATATTCACGCTACTAGCACCCACACAAGCAGCAGGTAATCTGTTCCATTCATTTACAGTCCTTTGTGAAAATGAAAACTTTCTTATATCCAATCTACTCTGCTCCTTTGCTAATGCAAGATCATGTCCTCTAGTCCTTCTATCTTTCTTAACTGAGAAAAACATATTTCTATCAATATTTTCATAACCCTTCAATATTTTAAACACTTCTATCTGATCTCCTCTCAATCTCCTGGTCTCTAGTATTGTTAAACCGCATTTTTTTAGGCGTATTTCATAACTAAGATCCCTCAGATTTGGTATCATTTTAGTTGCTCTCCTGTGCACTCTTTCTAGCATATCTATGTCCTTCCTGCGATATGGCCTCCACGCTTGAATACAATATTCTAAATGAGGCCTAACTATTGTTTTGTACAGCGGTATTATTAGCTCTTTTTCCTTATACGTTATGTTTCGCCTAATTAATCCAAGGATTTGATTTCCCTTTGAAGCTGCAATTCCGCACTGCTCTGAAATCTTCATATCAGCACTAACGGTTAACCCTAAGTCCTTTTCTTTTACAGTAGTACTTAGTACAATACCCCCCATTGTATATTCTACCTCTTCGTTCCCATGTCCTATGTGGAGGCATTTAAATTTCCCAAAATTGAACATCATTTGCCACTTTTCAGACCATTTGATCAACCTGTCAAGATCATCTTGTAAATGCTGTCTATCTCCATCACTTTTAATCCTTCTAAACACTTTTGTATCATCCGCAAATTTCAACACCTTGCTTGTTATTTCATCATCCAAATCGTTGATGTTTATTAAGAATAATATAGGACCTAATACTGATCCCTGTGGTACCCCACTCAATACCGATTTCCAGTTTGAAGCCTCCCCATCAACTACTACACGTTGTCTTCTGTCAATCAGCCATTGTTCTATCCAGTTTATTATACCATTTCCTATGCCATGGGCCTTTAGTTTAAGCAGTAATCTTTGATGTGGTACTTTGTCAAAAGCTTTTTGAAAATCTAAGTAGACGATATCTACTGGTGATCCCTCATCTACCCACTTAGTGATGTCTTCCAAAAAACATAACATATTTGTTAAGCATGACCTCGCTTTAAAAAAACCATGTTGAGATGGGTTTATCAAGTTTTGTTTAACAAGAAAATCCACCATGTGATCTTTAATTAGTCTTTCTAATAATTTACAAATCACTGATGTTAAACTCACTGGTCTATAGTTCTCTGACTTGTTTCTCGAACCTTTTTTGAATAACGGTATAATGTTTGCTTCTTTCCATTCTAAAGGAACCACTCCCTCTTCTAATGACAAGTTGAAAACTGTTGCAAGTGGTATGCTAATTTGTTCTACAATTTCCAATAGTAGTTTGGGTGGAATACCATCCACTCCAGGTGATTTATTATCCTTCATAGCCCTTATTTTCTTAGCTACCATTTCCGGGGTTACAATTAATTGTCCTAAATAGTCTGAATCTGCCCCCTTGAACTTAGTCTCTGGTATTGGCAGTGAACTAATATCTTCCCTGGTAAACACTGAACTAAAGTACTCATTCAGGTCTTCTGCCATTATGAATCCCTCTGATATTATATTTCCAGCACTATCTTCTAGAGGACCGACCTTATCTTGAACTTTCTGTTTACTTCGAACATACGCATAAAAACTCTTGCTGTCATGCTTTATATTACTAGCTAATTGTTGTTCATAGCTTCTGAATAGATTCTTTAATATATAAAATAACTCCACCTCCCTTTCTTCCTATTCTATCTTTTCTAAACATTACATATCCTGTCAGTCCCAATTTAGCATCTGATATATCGGTGGTGGTCCAGGATTCGGTAATACCTATTATATGAGGGTCAATATCTTTTACCATAATGTTTAGTTCATTTCTTTTGTTTACTATACTCCTTGCATTTAAACAAACACATTTATATCCAGCTTCAGAAGAGTTTTCCAGACTGTTATTTGTTGATTTATTTGTGCTGTCTTTATCATTGGGTCGGTACTGGGTGCGGTGTTCCTCATCCTGATTTTACTTCTCGTCGTGCATTTCGTGAAGACTCTGAGGAAGAATATCAACAGAACACCCACTGCTGACGGCCATGAAACACGTTTGCCTAACCATTGGATGCAACATCCGGTCAACAAAAGATCATGGCAGAATCGCGGCAACTCCATGCAGGTGCCCCTGGAAGCTCCATGGCATGATGTGTATGGTCTCGGAACAGAAATACGATCACCGGCCACAGTCAACTGAATGGGTGAAAGCCGATGGTAATAAGTAATTTAAGATACGAACACTCCTGCAATATGATATTGCTTCTCAAAGAAGTCGAGAGAGTGTTTGATTGAACAGGTCTGTCAGGGACTAAAATGTAATGCGCTTTGGGCAGTCCTGAGGACTGGATAGCGCTACACCACCCGCTACTTGCGACGTCCCACCCACGCTCGACAATACTCTAGCCATATACGTTTTGGGCTGTACATAAGAAGAAGAAGGAGAAGAAGTTAGGAACTTACCTTTACTTATGGTTAAAATGGCAACTATGTTTGCTCACAGTAAGCCCACATTTAACACCTGAACATCGAACAAACGTATATTAATACGTATTTTATTGCGATATTGCACACACCTTGGTCCGAATCGAAACTCCAAAACTAACTATATTAAGCTATATTCATTGAATATTGCAGTTATTGTGTTTGAATGCAATGGCTTAGTCTGACACAAATCTGATTCGAAAACGGTGGATATTTTATAATGGCCTATTTCTTATTGCGTATGTTGTGTTCTTCCTTTGTAGTGATGCGCTGCAGCCGAATGAGAAGAATGTGGTTGAAAAGGCTTCCATATCATGGACAACGACTTTTGCAGACCTGACCACTGTTCCACAACCAACGATGTAATAACTAACTGCTACTAACAACATGTCCACATGTCCAATGTGGCAGGACTCACAGTTGACAGAACATTTGCTGAAATATAGGGCGGTATCCAAACCTTGGGATTGCTCTTATAACACGTAACCTTATCGTATACTAAAAATTTGCAACATTTGAATTGACTTAATATAATGCTGATCTCCGTTAATTTGAGCTATTTAGTTGTGTTTGGACAAGTCCCAATAACAATATAATGCGTGCGCCTGTGTAAAGTTGATATATATTTTTAACATGTATTACATACTATATTATTATTGTTGTTACGTTAATGAAATATACTAACACAATAAAACAAAATAACCAGTATTGATATTTTAACAGCATAATGTGTCACTAGCAATACTGAATGTGTTATCAAATGCTAATCTAAGGATCAATATTTAAACTAAGGTGACAAACCTAAATTAGTATTGGTGTTTTATTAAGCTATTACTAAGCTAAACATCTTACTAAATGGTTGCATGCATACTATTTTTAGTGAATGCTTACTACAGTGGATGCCCACATACACACAGGGTGTACACTCAGTCGCACGCGCGTGCACGTGAACACACGTACACACCCACATACACACAGGGTGTACACTCAGTCGAACGCGCGCGCACGTGAACACACGTCCACACCCACATACACACAGGGTGTACACTCAGTCGCACGCGCGCGCACGTGAACACACGTACACACCCACGTACACACATAACACAAACACGCATGCACGCACACCTAATTATTATTCTGTTAACATAAACATGTATTCACTATTATATCTTACATTCGTTGGTTGTTTCGTTAGCTAGCATGCACTTTTAAATGTAATGATGTTGTAGCTACTAAGACCAGTTTCCCATCGACTGTTTTGTGTACGTCTACATGCTTTGTTTCCTTACAAGCATAAAAGAACAAGAAACAAGCATCGTTAAATGAACTGTAATACCTTAATAGTGATTATGTAATTGATTATTTGGATTGGTGCCTTTCCCTGTTGATAGTAGTAGCAGTTGTAGTGGCTCGTCTGTAGCAGACCGAACTTGTTCTGACTACCAATAAAGTTGCTACAACATCGAAGTAAATGGTTTGTTTGAATGCTCTTGCATGCGTGTATAGTGTGAAGGATATTTTATGTTTAACAAAATGTGGTACGCTATTATAACCTGGCATTACAGCAGTTTGATTTTGCTATGTATCAAAGAATGGTAACGGTAGTTTCATTCAAGATTTGTGTAGCAGTATTGTCTTTACGTTTTCAATTTTAAAACTTCGTTAGGTGTTTGTAACGTAGAAGAAAATGTTGATTAGCACTTACATTAAAGCAAACTTTAATCCTAAGCCACACAACTGGCAATGTTGTATTAACGTAACTTTACATGTCTAACCAGAACACCAGTGAGGTGTGGTGTGGTGAGGTGTGGTGAGGTGTGGTGAGGTGTGGTGAGGTGTGGTGTGGTGTAGTGTAGTGCAGTGTAGTGTAGTGCGGCATGGTGTGGTGTGGTGAGGTGTGGTGAAGAGTAGTGTAGTGTAGAGTGGTGTGGTGTGGTGTGATGTGGTGTGGTGTGATGCGGTGTAGTGCAGTGTAGTGTAGTGTGGCGTGGCGTGGTGTGGTGTGGTGTGGTGTAGAGTGATATGGTGTGGTGTAGTGTGGTGTGGTGTGGTGTGGTGTGGTGTGGTGTGGTGTGGTGTGGTGTGGTGTGGTGTGGTGTGGTGTGGTGTGGTGTGGTGTGGTGTGGTGTGGTGTGGTGTGGTGTGGTGTGGTGTGGTGTGGCGTGGTGTAGAGTGATATGGTGTGGTGAAGTGTAGTGTAGTGTAGTGTAGAGTGGTGTGGTATGGTGTGATGTGGTGGAGTGTAGTGTAGTGTAATGTATTGTAGAGTGATATGGTGTAGTGTAGTGTAGTGTTGTGTGGGGTGGTGTGGTGGGTGTGGTGTGGTGTGGTGTGGTGTAGAGTGATATGGTGTGGTGAAGTGTAGTGTAGTGTAGTGTAGTGTAGAGTGGTGTGGTATGGTGTGATGTGGTGGAGTGTAGTGTATTGTAGAGTGATATGGTGTAGTGTAGTGTAGAGTGGTGTGGTGGGTGTGGTGTGGTGTGGAGTGGTGTGGTGTAGTGTAGTGTAGTGTAGAGTGGTGTGGTATGGTGTGATGTGGTGGAGTGTAGTGTAGTGTATTGTAGAGTGATATGGTGTAGTGTAGTGTAGAGTGGTGTGGTGTGGTGTGGTGTGGTGTAGTGTGGTGTGGTGTGGTGTAGAGTGATATGGTGTAGTGTAGTGTAGAGTGGTGTGGTGTGGTGGGATGTGGTGGAGTGTAGTGTAGTGTAGTGTATTGTAGAGTGATATGGTGTAGTGTAGTGTAGAGTGGTGTGGTGTGGTGTAGTGTGGTGTAGTGTGGTGTGGTGTGGTGTGGTGTAGAGTGATATGGTGTAGTGTAGTGTAGTGTAGAGTGGTGTGGTATGGTGTGATGTGATGGAGTGTAGTGTAGTGTAGTGTATTGTAGAGTGATATGGTGTAGTGTAGTGTAGTGTAGAGTGATATGGTGTAGTGTAGTGTAGTGTAGAGTGGTGTGGTGTGGTGTGGTGTGGTGTGGTGTAGTGTACTATAGTGTATGGCGCAAATCACGCTCGCCATTAGATAGGTCGCGCTATTCTAAGCAATGTCACCGCTGTAACAGACAAATGGCTAAAGCTAAATCAGATGATTTTACAAATATGGTCATAAATAAGTCTGATAATCCGCGTCAGTTATGGAACTGCATCAATAACATTCTACACAGACGGCCTACTCCATCGCTACCTGATCATGTGTCAATTAAGTCTCTATGTGATTCGTTCTCTAGTCACTTTAAGAATAAAATCAGTATTATTCGTTCTGCTTTCCCAGGTCATAATATAAGTAGTGTCAGTGTGGACTGTCCACAAGTAAATCCTCTACTTGTATCATTTGAACCTGCAACAGTTGATGAAGTTAGGAAAATAATTATGTCCTCCCCAAATAAATCTTGTGCACTTGATCCATTTTCAACAATACTGCTAAAAGCATGTCTTGATACACTAATTGGACCTATAACAAATATTATAAATACATCATTTTGCTCTGGCTGTTTTCCTGATGATTTCAAATACGCCCATGTCACACCACTTCTTAAGAAGTCATATCTGCCTAAACAAGGCCTAAACAGTTATAGGCCTATTTCTAAGCTCAGCTTCATTTCCAAAATACTAGAAAAGGTTGTAGCAAGTCGTCTAAGGTCTCACATTAGCACAAATGTTTTAACTAATGTGTCACAATCAGCATACAGGCAGTTGCATTTAACAGAGTCTGCCCTCTTAAAGGGACATTAACTTGAACAATAATAATGGTAAAGTGACTGCACTTACCTTACTAGATCTCTCTGCCGCGTTTGACACGATTGATCACAGCATTCTCATTGAACGCCAATTAAAGTGGTACGGCATATCTGGCACAGCTCTAAGCTGGTTTTCTTCATATCTAACTGATAGATATCAAAGTATAAAGATTGGGAACTGCTTTTCAGCTGCATTGCCGGCTTTATTTGGTGTTCCCCAGGGTTCGGTTCTTGGGCCTTTGCTTTTTACTCTTTACACCACGCCACTAAGCTCTGTTATACAAAGACATATCTTGGATCATCATCTTTATGCTGATGATACTCAGATCTACATTTCATTGGCTACCCCGGATACAAATCGCTCCCTTAACCAACTTAGTGATTTCCTTCAAGATATCTTCCACTGGATGACTGACAGCAAGTTGAAATTAAATACTAAAACTGAATTGATCATTATTGGTACTCCGATGCCGCGTAGTAAACTGGATGGTTTTTTCCCTACGCGTATTTTGAATCAGTATATCACGCCAGCAACCTCGGTGCGGAATCTAGGAGTGATCTTTGATAATAACTTCAATTTCCGACAATACATATCTCAAACATGTCGCTGCTGTTTTTATCATATTCGAGATCTTCGCCGTATTCGCCGGTATATGTCATTTTCTGTTGCTAAGACTATTGCAACAGCGCTTGTTAGCAGCAGACTTGACTATTGCAATTCCATCCTTTATAATATCGCTAGCAAGGATATCACAAAACTTCAGCGTGTCCAAAATTTTCTAGCAAGAGTAGTTACAATATCTCCTCGTTTTTCTCGCTCTGTACCACTTTTGAAGTCTTTGCATTGGCTTCCTGTACGATATCGTATAATATTTAAGATCTGTACCATTACATACCAGGCACTGTCCAATAAGCAACCATCTTATTTGTATTCATTGCTTACTCCTGTAAGAAAACCTATCCAGCTTCGATCATCTAGTTCTGACCTACTTTTGTTCCTAGATTCAACACTACCATTGGAACCAGGGCTTTTTCTGTTGTTGCACCAACTCTTTGGAATATGCTCCCTCTTAGTGTTGGATCAGTTGAAAATATTAAAAAATTCCGTCGACATTTAAAAACTTATTTTTACAACCTTGCTTATCTGCCATAGCTCCCTAGCGCCTTGACCCATCTGTTGACAACTGGAAAATTACTTATAGATTTTGAGATTGACCAATCCTTTTGTTTTGATGCGTCTCTGAGCTTGGATTCCAAGGAGTTAGGTGCAATAGAAGTTATCTTATTAATATTATTATAGTGTAGATTAGTGTAGTGTAGTATAGTATAGTGTAATATAGTACAGTTTAGTGTAGTGTAGTGTGGTGTGGTGTGGTGTGGTGTGGTGTGGTGTGTTGTAGTGTACTGTACTGTAGTGTAGTGTAGTTTAGTGTAGTCAAGTGTAGTGTACTGCAACGTAGTGTAGTGTAGTTTAGTGTAGTGTAATGTAGTGTGGTGTAGTGTAGTGTACTGTAGTGTAGTTTAGTGTAGTCTAGTGTAATGTACATTAGTGTAGTGTGGTGTACTGTAGTGTAGTGTAGTTTAGTGTAGTCAAGTGTAATGTACATTAGTGTAGTGTGGTGTACTGCAGTGTAGTGTAGTGTAGTTTAGTTTAGTTTAGTTTAGTGTAGTGTAGTGTAGTGTAGTGCAGTGTGATGTAGTGTAGTGTAGTGTTGTGTAGTGTAGTGTAGTGTAGTGCGGTGTGGTGTAGAGTAGTGTAGTGTGGTGTACTGTAGTGTAGTGTAGTATGGTGTGGTGTGGTGTTGTGTGGTGTGGTGTAGTGTACTGTACTGTAGTGTGGTGTGGTGTAGTGTAGTGTGGTGTAGTGTACTGTAGTGTGGTGTAGTATAGTGTGTTGTGATGTGGTGTAGTGTAGTGTAGTGTAGGAGATAGCACATTGATTCTGTGAACAGCATTCTCAATAACATGTAACGGGTAGTCATTTGATGCTTATTTCCCATCCTGCCGGAACGTGTAACAGTGCTAGTAAACCGTTGTCCTCCTAAACCGCACTGGGAACGACTAATTCAGGTCCAGATCCGTCTTGCCTCCCTCAAACACCTATACTAAGCTGAGTACGGCGATTGACCACAACGACAAATCGCTCGGAACATGAGCATGGACTGATGGCTTCTCCACCAATTACTGAAATTTGCACCAACCAGCCTGGCTGATAGACTGAGATCGCCATATCTGGACCGTATATATTGAACCTCTAAAAACACATTTTTACTGTTTCAACGCACGACAAGTGTGCGTTTTACTGAATGATTATGACAGTGGTGAATGTGAATTAGATCAAGGTTGGCATCCAGAGTACAATCCCAGATGACGCGAGGACAGAGCAATACTATGTTCTACATGCTCCCTGGATAAACAAACACTGAACTGTTTACTATGCAATTCATTAAACATATAGCACACATACATGTATTGGATGTAATAGTTTTATTGCTATGTTTTGATAACTGCTCATGTGTTTTACATCGCGGAAAAGCGAATTCCTAGGACCGCAATTATCCTTTCTTTAGTGTTTGCGTTTTGCTTTGACAATGTGAACTTGAGGTAACTATCATTAGGTCGGGTAAGATAAGCAAATCAGCTAAGACTGTTGACTTCTTAAGAATAAATTAACATTTGATCTACGATGCCAAAGTCTACGTATCGTTGACCGATGTGGCTCGAAAACGCATGTCTTTCTGCACAGCGATAATCTAGTTATCGTTCTAGCTGGACGCTGGACGGGCTATGTCTAAACCAGGAGTGGTCAAAGAAACCTGACAGGGCCGCTTGTGCGAGTGCTGATGAGGCTACATTGTTCCAGTACAGCGGCCTCTGAGATTCCAAGCGTAGCCGCCAGTTGTGACACGGTTGCAGCACAACCGGGCGATTTTGGCTGCAACAGAAAGCATGTTCCGTTATCATGGAATGGATGCATGGATATATTGTTATGACGTGCTTTACAAATGGCCATACGGGTCTAAAACAACAAAATGTAATGTGTGATCAGTGTGTCTTGATCATATACAAAGTGAATTAAAGCGATCGATGACCACCACACGGGGGAAATAAATAGTACAACATATTCCGCTAGATGGCAGCCGTTGTCGATCACTGCCACTTGTTTATAGCCTCTTAATTAACATTCACACGCGGAGCAACACACCAAGGGCACCGGTTGTCACTGTTACGGTATTTGTTATGTTAAGCTCGTATGCAGTGGCACCAGATCATCTTAACACCACCGCAATACCTGCGTTGGTAGAACATTACTCAGACGTGACGTGGTAATAGACCACGAAACAAACTTATCACACTGGGTCTTATTACTGAAAACTACTAAAGCACTTCTAAGGAATCAGGAACTTAAATAAAAAACACTTAAATAAGAAATAACGGTTATTTAGCGCAGGACTGCTCAAAGCACTTTACACTTTATTCCGTGGCAGACCTGTTCAATCGATCACCATCTCGACGTTTATGGGAAGCATTCAACCACGCTGCAATTAATGCGCGAAGACTATTCGTTCACAAATATCCACCACTGTCCATAGCCAGGTACTCATTCATGCAGCTGAGTGAATTGTGGCAACGTAGAGTGAACGAACTTGTCCAAGGTTCAACAGGGCAGCACAGGATTCGAATCCGGGTTCTCTCAATTGAAAGTCCCATGCTCTTGACTCTGCGATACACTCACCCACTTTCAACGAATCGGGTACTTACCTGCATGCTGCGTGGAGCAATGCAGTCGACCCGCGTGAACTTTGGACACCAGCAGCATTCGGACGAGGTGCCGTCTTGGGCGAATGGAGGTCCGTGGCCCATTGCTTGTGCCACCCCCGGCTTGACAATTACCTCTTCAGTCGGTGGTCCCATATTGGCGGCCAGCATAGGTCCCCTGTGAGTGCGTGGTTCAGAGTACCCCAAGTTTCTACAGGGGTCGATGTTTCCGTTTAGTGTGCCAGAGGGTGCATAGCAATGGGGTTGTTCCTGCCCCGGTGGCATGCAACAACCTGGGGGCGGTTGGTACCCGTATCCCGGCGGGGGACCGTTGCCAGGTGGGCTGGGTACGTAATCAACGTGTGCGCGGTCCGGGTGTCTGGGTTGAGAACGGTTATCTGAGGAAGGACACACTGTCTGAAAACAAAGCATATTATTACATAATCATTTTTTAAACGCAAGTTACAGTAAACGGCTCCTAGTGGGTGGGCCGTTTATTTAGTTACGAAGAATCGGAGAAAACACGCGTAACGTTATGAACAATCAATTAAGGTCAGTGTAACGTCCGGTATGCACGCATGCTTGCATGGAAACATACATACATACATACATACATACATACATATACACACATGCATGCATACATACATACATACATACATACGTACGTACGTGCATACATACATACATACACACACACATACACATACACACACACACACACACACACACACACACACACACACACACACACATACACACACACACACACACACACACACACACACACACACACACACATACTTACAAACATAGACTACCTCGATTATAGTGACACACACGCACGCACGCACGCACGCACGCACGCACACACACACACACACACACACACACAAACGCACGCACACACACACACACAGTCATGCCGAGGCTATTACAAACAACACTGTATATGTGTGTGTGTTTGCTCGTTTGTTTGAGTAACATCAAATGAATTAATTGAAACAATGAACTGGAAACTCGTAGTATCTTTAACCTGCAATCGGACTGAAAGCCCGTTTACACGATGACGTATTTGTTCCTCTGTTGTTACATGCATTAATGCCCCACCCATCTACTCAACATCTCCTCTTAGACCCGTGATAATCGCTCCCTTAACCAATTTAGTGATTGCCTTCAAGATATCTTCCATTGGATGAGCAAGCTGAAATAATTAAATGCAAATAAAACTGAATTGATCATTATTGGTACTCCAATGCAGCGTAGTAAACTGGATGTTTTTTTCCTATGCGTATTTTGAATCAGTATATAACGCCATCAACCTCGGTGCGGAATCTAGGAGTGATCTTTGATAGTAACTTCAATTTCCGACAACACATATCTCAAACATGTCGCTGCTGTTTTTATCATAATCGTGATCTTCGCCGTATTCGCCGGTATATGTCATTTTCTGTTGTTAAGACTATTGCAACAGCGCTTGTTAGCAGCAGACTTGACTATTGCAATTCCGCAATTTATAATATCGCTACCAAGAATATCACAAAACTTCAGCGTGTCCAAAATTGTCTAGCTAGAGTAGTTACAAGATCATCTCTTTTTTCTCGCTCTGTACCACTTTTGAAGTCGTTGCATTGGCTTCCTGTACGATATCGTATAATATTTAAGATCTGTACCATTGCATACCAGGCACTGTCCAGTAAGCAACCATCTTATTTGCATTCATTGCTTACTCCTGTAAGAAAACCTATCGATCATCTAATTCTGACCTACTTTTTGTTCCTTGAGTCAACACTAACATTGGAACCAGGGCTTTTTTTGTTGCTGCACCAACTCTTTGGAATATGCTCTCTCTTAGTGTTGGATCAGTTGAAAATATTTAAAAATGCCGTCGTCATTTAAAAACTTATCTTTACAACCTTGCTTATCCGCCGTAGCACCCTAGCGGCTTGACCCATCTGTTGACAACTGGTATACTGTTTAAGGATTTTAACTTCCTTTTGTTTTGATGTGCCTCTGAGCTTGGTTTCCAAGGATTTAGGCGCAATAGAAGTTATCTTATTATTATTATTATTATTATTATTATTATTATAAAGCCACATCCCATAGCCTCTTTTCATAATAAATTATTGTAGTTTTCCAGTTTGTGAATCAGCTTTGGTTAACGATTGTTATCGGTTTCAGGGTTCACACCATGCGTTAGTCGGGCGTGAATCGATGTTTCCTAATGTTACGCGTTTTCTACGCGTTCCGAAGTTGAGAACGGTTTGTGTAACTTTCAATGATGCGAAAAACTTTAACATTTACATAAAAAAACGACGTTATTGAAATTCCGAGAAACCGTCTTTTGTATTTATGTGTATGTAGTGTCACCCAGAGCATGGAATGTTTTGCTAATGGTTATTGTTAGGTAATTTGCGCGACAAATGACATCTCTCCTAATATTGATTTAATATTGTGATGTTTCTTTGATGTTGCAATCCTACTGATTGCCCTGTCAGCATTTATTGTTATTCCCAGATCGTTTTACGTTATGGTTCTAATAAGTATAATATATTTCGTTTAGATTCATCGTCCCTCATTCGATGTGCTGCATCTAACCAATGTCTCAAAATGCAATATGCAACATAGTTTACTTGATCACTTTTATGTCGATTATCTTGTAATTTTTTTAAATAATAATCTCATTCAACCGTTCTAAGTACTTGTGTGGTCCACGAATTTCAGTTCTTTGCAGGATATATCATGTTCAAAATAATTTGTGCCATCTTCCCTATCAGTTGTTATCTTATATCTTGTAGCTGCGTGTTTGCGCTTACTGGTTGGGCCGCATCGCACCTCTTCCTTAGCTGTAGTTGGCAATCTGTAAACATACACCGTTGCTACGATCAGCGGCTTCAGTTATAGTTAGTCAACGATGATCATATATAAAAAACTATTCTAATTCGTATCACAAAATGTCCCAAAACATATAGCATTATCTGAGGGTGAGTGACGGTTTTTGTCGTCACCACGTATCGCTGGGGATAATAAATATCTTCAGTGGCGCCGCCTTTTGGGTGGAACATACATTAATGCACATTGATGCTATTGGGGGTATGGAAACCGGGCATCACGGGGAATGGTTTGGCAACCACGTCGAGTCATTTGAATCTAGCGGCAAATGGCCGTGGTTTTAGAAGCAATTTCGAATAGTTAAAACCTTAAATACCGTACGACGTATTGGTGGAGGGGCGGAACCAACGCGAAACACAATTAGTCCGGCATTGGAATGCTGTTGTGAGGGTGAACCTTGCAGTAGGGTCCGAACAAAGTTTTTTTGCAGTTTCTATCTATTTGCAGTTTCTATTTATCTTTGAGGTGTCCTTATAAGGAATCCGAATGATGCCACCCTTGCACCCTTGAGCATTTTTAAAAATAAGCATATTAATGTCGCCATTACCAAATATTATATTTTCGTCAATATCTCAGTAACAACTAACAACAGCAGAACAAATTAGGTGTCTATATCCATATTTTGATGATCTGTGGTACCACGCAGGATGTTTCCAAAAGGACACAACATATCACTACACATAATATGCAAATTAGGTGCCACCATTTGCAAAATATTGAATTTGGCCCGTATCGTAATAACCAAGCGTAATTGCAAAACAGACAGTGTCTATACCTGCATTTTGATGGTATATAATATCGACGAGGATATCTACATTGTAGTTCTGTCAATCACTTTCCATTTCATATGCAAATTAGCGGCAGCCATTGAGAAAAAAATCTATGTTGTGTTAATATCTTCGAAACAACTTATGACAGAGTTTTAAATAAGGTATCTAACCCCATATTCACAGAGTCAGGCATTTCGTTCGTATAATCCAGAAAGCTAGTGGGCGCAGTCAGTGTACCTAGTACGACAGTCATATTATATGATTTTAAAATGTTTTAGTAATGATATAATGAAGTTAACTTTCCCCTTGCATGTCTGACCAGTGAACGAGTTGTTGCCCTGTTTATTTGCTGCTGGCGACTTCAACTACGTCAGATATGGTTTATAAACTTAAGGTCAATGGAGGCACAAACAACGGATATTCTTCACAGATTTATGAATGGTGAACATGTAATGCGCTATAAACCAGTACTGTGAAATGGCATGCGGTCTGATATGATATGTTCACAGAAACCATATTCGTGAGTTACGGACATAGCCCAAATGGAATAACGCTCCAGCTACCCCACCTTAAATTGTCATTGAGCATGCACATATGCGGAAAAAGTTGTTCAAGACGTCGCTGACATGGCATATGGGTACAGACAGACGGATGTGACTACACATAAAAAGGAGAGACCGTCACGCATCCAGTCCGATAGGCAAGACCGAGAATAGATCAGTGAACAATTTCAAGCATGCATCGGTCTTCCTGTTTCGGCTGATCACCCAACCGGCACCATGAACATTATCACCAGACGCAATGAACGCAGAAAATGCGGTCGACATTGGAAAGACACACCTGGGTGGGTCATTTGAAAGGAGCTCTCCGACAGGAATTTAACTTCAATGTTTGATTAATATGAGGAAATGCGAATCATATCTACAAAGTGTAAGTGTATGTTGAAGAAGAAATGTCAAATGTATGTATGTGTTTTCCACGTTGACCTGTGAAACAGAGGTGACGGGTCTTGAAGGATGTACCAACCTGTGGATCATACATTGGCCTAATAAGGGAACAATTGAAGACTTCACGAATAGTCTATGTGGCTACGTTCTTAAGAAAACCGCCAACGGAGATATGTACCTCATGTTTCGATAGGTACTATGAATTCAGCATTAAAAGTGGAACTCGGTCAGTTCGAGGCATTCACCATGTTACCAGCCGACACAGACTCAGTCCCTATACTCCACGTCCACCACAAAAACTTGTCCTCAGTGTGACTGAAGAGAAACATTCAGTTGATAGACTTAATTTGTCAGCAGCTTATTGAAAATGGACAAACTGAAATGCAACCAACCACACACAACCGATTGTGACCCTGTCCCCGAAGAAATATATCAAGCTATTCTAATAAACCGAAATGACCTACAAACTGCACACGAGGAGGCGGACATGATCATAATTCAACAAATCACACAAGTAGCCCTTGATAGAACAATCAGCTTATGCAATGGCACCGATGTGTTCGGCCTGCTCCTCCATTACAATGCAGAATTCGGTCTTACCTGCATACTTACAATGGAGTGCACCACTCCTGGTCGAGCAATGATAGACACTACTGCGACAGTTACGAAACATACTGATGTGATATCACAGCTTCTAGCAGCATGCGCGCTTTCTGATTGTGCCATGGTGACATGGTTGTAAGGCATTGTGAAATAAACGGCAATTCCGGTACTTCTTGATAGTCGGATCCTAGATAAACTCGGTGATATTCAAGCAAGCATGCTTGAGGTAATCGCGTAGCTACAGATTTCGTTGCTGAATGCTATGATGGAAAGAAGACCAAAACGTGTCGGAAGTTCGAGCGAATGTCTGGTCACGAAAGATGGGTAAAGTAAAGGTGATAACAGCAACAGAACCAAGACAATGTTCGCCGGGTCCACTTCCAGACAGCCATTTAGAAGTCAGCCCTTCATTCCTTACGTCCACTACTGGATGACCCGGCACAACGTATGATGTGAAGAATGATGACGCAATGAAATCATTATCACCAGTCACATTGCCATCTGGTGTTACCCTCGCCCTACCTGGAATTATGGACTAACTCAGATGTAGATGTTTATTAGACAAACCATATCGTTCTGCATTACGTCTGTGTTGCGGCGGTGTTGTGCGGTTCGTTTATCGTATTCGTTACGTTGTCGATGATGGGCTGACTGTCAACATGGCAACACAAGAGTTGTTGCCACCAAATAGATAGCGATTAACTTCATTTGTGAAGTCTACGTCGGCATGTTGCCAGTTTTCACCAAAAGACAGGTATACATATATATATATATACCTCGTTTGAGATGCTATCGTGTATACTTCAAAGGTTATTGAAAACACAATGTTTCGTTAATGGCGTTGGTAGATTTATATATTGTTTAAAAGTGCTTGAATATCAGTGTACAAATCTTCTGTTTAATGGCAGCATTGCATTCCCTAATCCTATGAATATGGAATTAGACACCTCATTTGAAACTCTGTCATAAGTAGTTTCAAAAATATTGACACAACACCAATTTGTCTCAATGGCTGCCGCTAATTGGCATATTAAATTTAATGTGATTGGCAGGATTAATACATGGATGACCTCGCCGATAAAATGTAGGTATTGACACTTCGATTGTTTTGCTTACTACGATACGGGCCAACTTAAATATTTTGCAAATAGCGACACCTAATTTGCATATTAATTATAATAATAATAATAACAAGATAACTTCTATTGCGCCTAAATCCTTGGAAACCAAGCTCAGAGGCGCATCAAAACAAAAGGGTTGGTCAATCTCAAAATCCATAAGTAGTTTTTCAGTTGTCAACAGATGGGTCAGGGCGCTAGGGAGCTACGGTGGATAAGCAAGGTTGTAAAGATACGTTTTTAAATGACGACGGAATTTTGTAATATTTTCAACTGATCTAACACTAAGAGGAAGCATATTCCAAAGAGTTGGTGCAGCAACAGAAAAATCCCTAGTTCCAATGTTAGTGTTGACTCTAGGAACAAAAAGTAGGTCAGAACTAGATGATCGAAGCTGGATAGATTTTCTTACAGGAGTAAGCAATAAATGCAAATAAGATGGTTGTTTATTGGACAGTGCCTGGTATGTAATGGTACAGATCTTAAATATTATACGATATCGTACAGGAAGCCAATGCAAAGTCTTCAAAAGTGGCACAGAGCGAGAAAAACGAGGAGATCTTGTAACTACTCTTGCTAGACAATTTTGGACAGTTTTGTGATATCCTTGCTAGCGATATTATAAAGGAGGGAATTGCAATAGTCAAGTTTGCTGCTAACAAGCGCTGTTGCAATAGTCTTAGCAACAGAAAATGACATATACCGGCGAATACGGCGAAGATCACGAATATGATAAAATATTGCGTGCAGTGAATTGTTGTATCCTTTTGGAAACATCCTGCGCGGTACCACACACCATAAAAATATGGATATAGACACCTAACTTGTTCTGCTGCTGTTAATTGTTACTGAGATATAGACAAAAATAGAATATTTGGTAATTATTTAAAATAGATAAATGCGTTGATAATAGTTAAATTCATACATATAAAAAACAATAACATAAATTACCTAAGATCACAGAAGTTACTAAGGTCTTATTACCTGGCGGGACGTATGCCATATTGTCTTGATGGTTACTAGATGTTAGCAGACGTAGCTTGGCCAAAAGCCCGCAGTCGATCTGTCGCTAGCCACCCGCAGTTGTGTTTTTGTTTAGAGATGGCTCCTGTTACTGGCTGTTCGGCCCACTGTTTTACGCCATGGCGAGTCTGTTGACATTGTGTATGTAATATTTAAAATACAGCTATGGGTTACCGGCAATGGAATGATGGAAATAAGTTTATAGTAAGCCAACAGTTACGCATTTAACCAACTATTCTACTTTATTAACCAACACACGCGTTGTACACAAATAGGCCATGGGCCAATACCCACAAATTCACATGCCGGTACCATTTTGAGGGACAAAGGCTCACTATATTTTTTTGAAAGATCATCACCTCTGGCACATTTTTCAGTATGATGGACATTCCCAAGTGGTAGCTTAATAGCTTTTTTGTGGGAAAATATGCTTTTTTGGGTAAAATCACGTTTTTTGAAATTGTCCTTAAAAAAAAGGGATTGTACAGCAAGAACAAATCTAAAAGTGGAAATTATGACCAGTATAAATGTTTATTTTTGTACCATTTATTCAAAAAAATTCTCAACGGTTGCCATGGAAACGGCCATTTTGAGGAAAAAAAAATACGTTTTTTTGTGACAAAACTAAAACAATTCATATCTCAGGATTCACATGAAATATTTGGGTGCTTTCAATGGCAAGCCCATTCTGAGATACCCAGGCAGTTTATCATTGTACTATATATTTAGGCAGAATGGTCAGTGTCGGGGTAAAACATCAGTTTTGAAATGATATCGCAGTCAGACTAAAATATACTTTTAGTCCATGGGCCAATACATATGCCGGTACCATTTTGAGGGACAGAGGCTCACTATATTTTTTGAAAGAACATTACATTGGGCATATTTTTCAGTATGATGGACATTCCCAAGTGGTAGCTTTATATCTTTTTTGAGGGAAAATATGCTTTTTGGGGGTAAAATCACGTTTTTTGAAATTGTCTTTTTAAAAAAGCTAGAAAAACATTCCAAAAGTGAAAATTATGACGAGTATAAGTCTATATTTTGTTATTCCATTTATTAAAAAAAATTCGCAACGGTTGCCATGGATACAGCTATTTTGGGGCAAAAAAATACGTTTTTTGGTGAACAAAATCATATCTCAGGATTCACATGAAATATTTGGGTGTTTTCAATAGCAAACCCATTCTGAGATACCCAGGCAGTTTTTCAGTTACCTTTGTGTACAATATATTTAGGCAGAATGGTCAGTTTTGGGGTAAAAACATCAGTTTCGAAATGCCGTTTTTAGGAAAATGGCAGAAAAGAGTGATTTTGAGATTTCCTTGCTATAAGACACCTCCCTATGCCCAAAGCTGTCAAAGTTGAGTATATCGATAAAATCAAAAAGAATAAGACAGCGGGGGGAGTAGTGACAACAGGACTATAAGGATTACACCAAACCCACCAACAAGCCAAAAGACATTGAAGACTCAAACGACCTTGGCGTGAACTATAAGTCTGTTGTAGATGACTCCTATAATGAACTATTTGCTTTCATCCGAAACAATCTATTTACCAATCCCAGAGCAGTTAGGATGGTAGACCTCTCCCAGAAGCTTGTATCCATAATCGAGTCTCATGGCATCGATCAGATAGAAGTGTCAACAAAGAAGCACATCCGTCGATAACTGGAAAGTGAATTTGAAGACGCACTACGCTTCATTCAAGATGACAGGGGGAAACTCTATGTCTACCCTGACAATCTGTCGAGGGATCATCTGATCTTCGAGAATGTGATGATGCGAAAGGAGCTGGAAGACCTCAGATCTTCTGGCTCAGATTTTAAAAGGCGGCAGTTTTCTTGAGACCAGACATCAAAGAGCAGAAAGTTGAGGAAAAGTGGCCACCTCAACCATCAAATCAGACTTTAGAATCAGCCAGGATACCAGAATCGATCTCTCAATTTTTACAACTGTTAATTACTGGTCGTAGTGACGAGTAAAACCCGAGCAAGTGTACAGAGTTGCAGAAAGCTTCCATTGCCCAGGATATCATCGTTATGGTTCAGTCTACTTGGCGCAAATGTCCCAACTAGCCAGTAGCCACCAGATGCTTACCTGTCAAACGGAGGCTTCTCCGTTCAACGTGGGTCAAGAAATCCTTTTGGGAAAATCCCCGTTGACCAGACAATTGAGGAAACGGTCAATAGGGACACCAAAACTCCAGGAGGTACAAAAGGATTCAGCTTGAAAGCCTCAGCTGTCAGCAGGTACTATTTGACCTCAGAGTTTCTCTGAAACAAATAATAGAGATGGTCACTCAGCCGAATACAAATTTCACCCATGCTGATCTTCAGGCTAGCCGCATTCAGAGGGACCATTCTGACGTCAATTGTGCAATTCTTATTCTGGAAGAAGAAGAATAATGGATTAATCCAATGAGTGGGAATCATCCCGAACTTGTCAGCATCTCAAGCGGGATATTGGCACCAGTGGAGGTTGCCAAAGACATCAAGCAAGCGCACATAGTTGGAAAAGAGGCCTATGAGAAATTCAAGAAGGACCGTCTCGACACAGATCCACCGAAACAGCCCTTTCTTCAGAAAATTAACAAGTTGAAGTTGAAAACATCTTCTGACTTGAAGAAGAAGATTAAACTAATACCTGAAGAGGGTCAACAGATTGTCCTGGAAGCTGACCTGCGGTTATTTGTGAACATGATATTCGCTGCGCAGGCTCGTGAAGTTGATCTTCAAGATGTATTGGCGTACCCATTGGGCCCAATATCATGGGTTTTGACGAGACCGGATGGTTCAATTCAAAAGACAACCAAGTCAACTCTACCTGAAGCTCTGGCACAGGGTGTATCAGCTGCTGAGACTGTGCCACAGTCTAATGCAAACATCATCGATGGGATGGCACTTCTGCAACGCTTCAAAGGTGAAGTTAAGACATTTGCACAGTTATCAAAGAATGCACTGGACTTAGCTTTACGTGAAGGCAGGGAAATTTATAGAATTTATGTTCTGTTCGATGTCTACAGATAAATGTCTATAAAGAATGCTGAGAGAAGAAAACGTGGATCAGATGAAGAAGTCAGATTCAAGACATTTGCGCCTGGTCATGAAATCCACCAATGGAGAAAACTACTGTAGGATCCATACAGCAAAACCAGTCTTATACGATTTCTGATTGAAGAATGGGAGGATGAGAAGCATAGGGAGAGCATCGGCAGCAAGACTATCTTCATGACCTGTGAAGAAAAATGCTTCAAAATAACCAGAGGCAGCTGCGTGGAGATTGATGAGCTCACATCAACACATGAGGAGGCCGACACCAAGGTCTTGCTCCATGTTTTTATCAATGCTCAAGACACTGATATAGTGGTGCTTGCCTTAGCTCTCAAGTCCGATATCCCATGCCACCTCTACCAACGAAGAAGAATCAAAACTCGGGAAAAGATTGTAGACATAGACAAGGTAGCTTCGACATTAGGAACAAAGCTATGCACTGCACCCATAGGCTTCCATGTATTTACTGGATGCGACTCCATCAGCTCCTTCTCAGGAAAAGCAAAGGTTAGACCTCTGAAAATATTGAGAAAAGAGGAGGATTATCAACAATGTTTCACGGATCTTGGACAGTCGTTGGAAGTCTCGGACGAAGTGAACCAGAAGCTTGAGGCATTTGTGTGCAGTCTATGTGCCTCAAAGGAGCGACCGTTAGAGTCAACGAATGCCGGTACAAGCGTTTCTATGCCAAGAGGGAAGATATTAGCTCATCGTATCTCCCATCCTGCAGAGACTGCCTCCAACAGCATACTAGACGGGCCAACTATCAGGCTGCTATATGGCACAGGTCAACTCTTCTTGAGCTGATGAAATGCAACTGTAGCCGGGCATGCGATAGCAACGACTGCCAATGCATCGCAAATGGTCTTAAATGTACTCTGATGTTTCGCAAGCAAAACTGTGCCAACCAGATTCCGGACGAAGATGAATCCGAGGACCCGACACCTATTGCTGGGGAAAGTGATGATGACGATGTTTGAATTGTTAAATGACTGTATTGCAAAATGTCCATGCGCTGAATGTGTAATTCCTGTGATATAATAGCTTCAAAATATGCCACCTGGTAATTACCATCGCGGGGGAATTCGTTTCTGGTCTTTTATTCCACCAAAGTGATCCACATGTATCTATTTTCAGTCATATCGTGATATACAAATCAGGATGACTTTCAAATGGAGGTTTGACTTCAAAGGAAATAAACAGTGATGTACCAGACTAATGTTTAAATGATATTTTACCTAAAGACCATCTTACTATTGTTATACTCAAGGGATCCTGGATAATGGTGACATTCCTATTTGTCATGTTGAAAAGTTTGTAACTGAGGCATGAATTGAATATTTCACTGTAAAAGACTACAAGCTATGCTCAAAAATGTCTGTAACCTCGGCAGCCATTATTCAAATCAACTATGATAACAAGTGAAAAAATAGAAATGTACGTGTTACCATGGTACCCACTCATCAATGGGACCTTAGGAATATCAATGAATGAAAATCACTTTGCAATGGTTATTTACCGATATACTCAACTTTGACAGCTTTGGGCATAGCTATGTGACTTATAGCAAGGAAATCTCAAAATCACTCTTTTCTGCCATATTCCTAAAAACGGCATTTCGAAACTGATGTTTTTACCCAAAAACTTACCATTCTGCCTAAATATATTGTACACAAAGGTAACTGAAAAACAGCCTGGGTATCTCAGAATGGGTTTGCTATTGAAAACACCCAAATATTTCATGTGAATCCTGAGATATGATTTTTTTAAGTTTTGTCACCAAAAAACGTATTTTTTGCCCCAAAATAGCTGTTTCTATGGCAACCGTTGCGATAAATGTTGAATAAATGGAATCAAAAAATCAAGACTTATACTCGTCATAATTTTCACTTTTGGATTGTTTTTCTAGCTGTACATTCCCTTTTTTAAAAGGACAATTTCAAAAAACGTGATTTCACCCCCAAAAAGCATATTTTCCCTCAAAAAAGATATAAAGCTACCACTTGGGAATGTCCATCATACTGAAAAATATGCCCAATGTAATGTTCTTTCAAAAAAATATAGTGAGTCTTTGTCCTTCAAAATGGTACCGGCATATGTATTGGCCCATGGACTAAAAGTATATTTTAGTCTGACTGCGATATCACCGAGGTGACAAGATAATTACATACCAATTGATATAGTATTAGGTCCACACAGTCCCACGGTATTGCTTTCGAGCCTGCGATTAGTAATATTCACAACAATAAGGTAGCTAGATATGATGATTTGGCCTGCACAAGTTACTGAAAATAAACAATAAGCTAGCTAGGTATGACGTTACTGAAAACATTGTCGTCAGTCAATGTCCCAGAGACTTTCACGACCATTATACTTCAACGCACATGTTCACCTTTTGTTGATCAATAATCAAATATATTATATAAATTAAACTCACCTAAACGTTTTAATTTGCGAATGTGCACATTGTGGATTTGGTTTAATTTAACTAAATGGTGAGAGCAAGATTTGGGTTTTTAAATAACCCATTAACGTCAATGTTTCTCCACGACACTTCGTTTTAGTATGTTGTAGGTATTGCTGTAACACGAATGGCGCCCTTTAAAATAGTATGCAAAAACATACCAGTAAACATGTGGGGGTTCACAAGTTGGGATGATAATGTTGAAGAACACGAACGCCATAGGCAGATCCTGAGGAGTATGGGGGCACGTCCCGCCAGACCTTTGAAATTTGGCCGGAGCGACAGCGGAGTGGCGCTGAAGCTTCGGCGAATAATCTCCAAAAGCACCCTTCCCTCCTGTCCCGTCTTCCAACAGCGGAGTCGTGCTGTTGCTCCGGCTCAGCCCACCCAATATGAATTTGATTCCGCCGCCAGTACCGAGCCTCAACGGGGCTGCAACTGGAGGTGTTAGCCCCCCCCCCCCCCCCCCCACCTAGACTACCCTCTGTGGATCCTCCCCTGAAAGTTATTGTACGTCGATTCAGACCTGACTATATAATAAATTTGATTATTGATCAACAAAAGGTGAACGTTGGTGTGCGTTGAAGTATAGTGGTCATGAAAGTCTACGGGAAATTGACTGACGATAATGTTTTCAGTAACGTGTGCAAGCCAAATCATCATATCGAACATGAATAATACATCTAGGCGTTACCGGACGTTGTGAAGTGTTCAGCAGTTTCACAACAAACGTTATTAACAAGTAAAAAAACCTACACATACCAGCAGATAGGACGAACGCCGGTAACTTCCGGCGGCCGATGACGTAAAGCGACTCCAACACACTGTACAAACGAGAATGACGTCACGTAGTCGTCAATGCGGACCAGCAAAGCCAAGCGAACGATATGTTTCTTGACTTTGTTTGATGTAATTGTGGACACATATTTTGCCATTTGACACGACAGGATTCAACAAAATATGTCTGAACACTGCGTTGGAAAGTCAACCCAAATAATACAATTAAACATTTCATTAAACATATTTGTCCATCAACTATTCACTTTAAACATGTGTAACATATCTGGATTCTTTTCTAGATCGCATGTTTTGGTGCAGAGTGGATAGCTAAGTTAGTAAAGTATATGATTCCATTTACATTGCATTTCAACATAACAAGACGTGTACACACACATACGCACGTGATATCATTCTCTACTTTTATCAGAAACGGCTAGACGAAGATTTGCTAATTACCTCCCGACTCTCCAATTTCACCCTACCTTACAGGAACTGCTTCTTCAATATAACTGTTTCAGCTATATTGCGAGGATTTGACCAATTCCAAAGTATATAGTTCAAAACCAATTCACAAGTATATAATTTAAGAATCTGTTTTACAACATTTCTTATTTCTTAAGTAGCAATACCTATAGTGCCATCATCTAGTAAGTAGGATATGTATTATCATAAACTGGGTGCAAGGTATACACGCGTATACGAAGCAATGAATTATCTTCTAACAGTTTGTTAAAATTCATATAGAGGGATTGAAGCACAGCTGACACCCTGTGCAAACATCTATTACACCGTCAACGTATTTATATTTATTTGTAAAGACTCAATGATGGCATTTGTTTCAACGATGACACTATGTTCGGTTCCGGTATTTGATACATCGAGATCATGCAAAGCTGAAAGTATATCCACTGTCTCGTGTGCACTTCCCCACCCTGGGGGTAATGTGAACACATTGCTTAAATGATCATGTTGAGATAAAATGCAGTTGTAAAATGAGCGCACATTTCGTGAAACCCAAAGATAACTCAGCCAATCCTGGAAACGCACGAAAGTTAATATACACAATCTTGATCACTGTTCACCAGAAACATAACACTGTTGCTTTCCAAAAAAATCCGAAATGTGTCTTTCCTGCACAAACCATTAATAATACATTACATTGATTGAGTGGGTGCGCGGATGAACTGGATCACAGCTACGATGTTACGATGTGATGTTTTCATCGCGTCTGACCTTGCTATCATGTTGTTCAGTTTTGTCCCAGTATTCGCCGAGAACCGGTCTCCGTTTAGATTTATCCAACATTACGTGGTGACTTTAAATGCATAATGAGAGTATCACAAAATGTAAACTTCATGACGGAGATCTTTTAGCAATGTCAAAATAACGGAGACTCCTTACGATGACAGAGAGTTAAAATGTGTGTGTGTGTGTGTGTGTGTGTGTGTGTGTGTGTGTACGTGCGCGTGTGTGTGCGCGTGTGCGTGCGTGCGTATGTGTGTGTATGTGTGTGTGTTTGTGGGCGTGTACGTGTGCGTGTGCGAGTATGTGTATGAGTGCTAGTGGGTGTGCGTGTAGTATTTTGCAATAACCGAATTTCTGCTTTAGCGATATGTGAACAGTTCCTCGAAGTTTCTATTTCTCTTTGATTTTGTATCGAGCCGGGGTGTGGGTGG
Source organism: Escarpia spicata (assembly GCA_963995525.1). Lineage (NCBI taxonomy): Eukaryota > Metazoa > Annelida > Polychaeta > Sabellida > Siboglinidae > Escarpia > Escarpia spicata. The sequence goes on from OZ023209.1 coordinate 29,351,247, forward strand.
GTGGTTTCAACCCTAATCAATATTTTGGAATATTGGAATTGTTTACTATTTACAAGGACCATATGTGAAAAATGTGTCTTACGTATATGCTATCTACACAAGTTGTTATAATAAACGTTTGGGTCGCCCTAAAAGTGAGACTATGACATTGTAATCATATCAATTATGATGTATGTTCAAGTGGGCATCACAAAGCTAAAAATGTCATATATCTTTGGTAGAACAGGTAATCAAGACAAGGAGTAATCCACAGTATGTAAGCAAACCAAACCATAAACCATGTGTACAAGTCGACTATTTAATTGCTGAAGTTGTATCCTTTATTTTGTGTGTACGCATGCCTGCATTCAGTCAGGAATATTTCGCTAACTCGCTAAGCAATCATGCTTCTATTAATAAGAATCGTTTTCAAAAATAGTACTTTTCATCCAATGTATTGGGCAGGCTTGAGATATTCATTTACCGAGAGCATACAGGTGTATGTTAGAAGCGACCAGACTACATTGATTTACGGAAGCGCTGGCCGTATAACTCTCGGCTCACTCTCTAATGATTAATGTGTTTTTGATGGACAATAAAACGTGAGGGAGATTCGCCGGTATTAATGCTTACAAGTGAATTGAGCTTAAATGCGGATATTGCTGATTTTATTGTTATGTGGAGTAAGCGGAATTTCTTGCGATGCGGCGTGACAGTAATTTCAAGTGGACGTTGTGTGTCCTTACAGATCCCTACACGAAGCTGAGGACCCTTTCAATCAACTCGACAAATATCACGCTATAATAGAAGCCTACATCGTGACATGCATCACTAAAACGCAATCAATCACAACGTGAGAACACAGGTTTTATGTAAAGTTCGATGTTCAACCAGGGGATATCACGGGGATACTACCAGCTTGACTGAACTGCCGAATAAGATGCAAGTTGCACATGTGAATAGAACTAGATCAGTGGACTCGCGTCATGAACAGGGAATATATATATATATATATACATATATATATACATATATATATATACATATATATATACATATATATATATATATATATATATGCATATGTATATATATATATGCACACACACATATAAATATATATATATATATATATATATTTATATGTATATTTATATATATATATGTGTGTGTGTGTGTGTGTGTGTGTGTGTGTGTGTGTGTGTGTGTGTGTGTGTGTGTGTGTGTGTGTGTGTGTGTGTGTGTGTGTGTGTGTGTGTGTGTGTGTACATAGTACGTATATATATATATATATATATATATAATTATATAATATTTGGCCGCCAGTGGAATATCATATAAATATAGCACAACGAAACAATTACTCGCCTATCCCGGGTTTGGGGATTTAGTTGTCCCCTGTAGCATCAGGGATACGGAAGTAGTATTGGACGTAGATAGTTAACCCAAATCCATATGGTAAATGTAGCCTCGGCTCCGTAATGCGGCGACACCGTTTATCGCGCCTACGAGACCCTGACACATTGCAATTCTTACCGAGACGAAAATTAATCAGGGAAAGGAATTAATTGATTTTCATGCTAAGTCATCAAATAAGAGCATTTTGTTTTCAGCTTATACAAAGCTGCCGAACCAACTCTTAACTCCAAATATACTGCACAGGTCATCCAGTAAAATCAAACTTAATTGCAAATGATGACGTTTAGGACTCATGGCCAAATCCTATATCGTCAACTTTTCTTAAGACGTTTATTTCGGTCAAACTATTATAAACATATTTACAGACATTGTATCATCAACGTCATCATCATCATCATCGTCATCGTCATCATCACCACCACCAGCAGCATCATAATTATCATTGTCATGATGGTGATAATGATGACAATGATGATGATGTTGATTATGGTGATGATGTGTGGCATGTCTGATAACTTTGCTACTCCACAGGAAGCAAACCATCACATACAATTGTAAAACCATCACATACAATTGTAAAACCATCACATACAATTGTAAAACTATCACATACAATTGTAAAACTATCACATGCAATTATAAAACTATCACAAACAATTATAAAACCATCAAATACACTTGTAAAACTATCGCATACAATTGTAATACTATCACATACAATTATAAAACTATCACATACAATTGTAAAACGTACTATATAAAACACTTAATTATAATATCCCTTTAATTGTTCGCGCAAATACAGATTCAGTGGCCTAAAGGAATTGGTGCCATCTGACGGTATGTCATATTGCCATCTGTCACCAGACTTTATTTCTCGATGAAATCACGTCGCCGGGCGGTTAATCTAGCCTCGATTACCCAGGCGCCGTGAGGTGCAGCATTTTTTCGCCCCTCACTACGGCATGGAATATTAAAGCTCTGTCAATGTTACCGGTAGGGGGCTTTACCACATATTCAGATAGAGACGATGATTGGCTCTCAGGCCAACAATTTAAAAAAGGATACACTTTTATCAGATAATACTATACTATAACAACTATTCAACATTAAACTTATATTGATACATGTCGCACAAAAATAAACCGACATTAAACTTTGTTCTTAGTTTAGTGCCTTTTAATCACATGCATATTCACTGGGTGGCAGCTCTTGTGGCTGTTAAACATTTCGTATTGACGTTGTCTTGGTTATGTTCGAGCACAAACAAAAGACTAAGTTTGAATAAGCTGATATAAACACCAAACAAGGACAAATTTAACTAAACAAAGTGCAATCGATGTCGGGCGCAACGGTCGGACTGCTAACTAATATACAGGTATGTATTCGCCAAAGTATAACGAAAGCGTGGTGATTTTGGTGGCCAAGTCGGTAGCCTGTCGAGCAACTATTTTAAGAGTCCTCTGTTCGAATCCCGTAGAGTACTCGAAACTGTTGTTTGTGTTCATTTAGTTTAAGATTCATTTTATTGTATATAATACTATTTCGGGAACTATTTCGTAATTTCAATTCGTTATCGAAAACATACATCTTATATAAACAATCTGGAGGATAGACGTGCTAACTGCTGGCAGTGAGCAGTCAAAACGCGATGCTGAGCCAGACTATCTTCCGTGTGAAATCACGCAGCCAGGCGAGAGTCGGTTAAGCGAGACTCGGAATGCTGGTCTGCAGCACCGACATATTAATTTGAGCAACACAAATAATTCTGCTGATCACCGTACATGGAGACAAGAATAAATGAAGTGCTGGTACAGCGCAATCACTAGTGTCGCCGCTCTGTCTGCGCGATGATTGTAATGAAGACCAAATTGATTCTTCGGCCGTCTCCAGTTCAAACACAAATTGGATTTGTTAAATTTGGCCTGTGCAAACTCATTGCAAGATATTCCCCCACACCACATTGCGCAAACCGTAACAGAGTCATACCAAATATATAACTGTGTGTGTGTGTGCGCGCGCGCGCGCGCATGTGTGTGTGTGCGCTTTGGCGGGTGTGCGTGCTTGCGTGCGAGTGTGTATAGACTTTTTCTTCCACGTGATGTGTTTGTAAATGCAATGACCGGCGAATGTCAACCTTCTTTCTTGGATCTTTTTCTAGTCAGGGGGCTTATCCTAAAAAAAGACCACAATTGTTCACATTGTTCCACAAGCGCCATTTCTGGACCAGCATTAGATATGGCCATTACCTTTCATTTTTTCGCGGGATCCCAGTTTGGCTCCCGTTCTGGCGGCCATATTGGACAAATCTATGTCGGCCGACGTCCGTAGTAAGGATGTGCAATAACTTGAAAACCAAAAATAGTGGAACCATAAATGAGAACTTTTGTGGAATTTTCGAGCATGGGGAACCCATTTCCGGTGTTATTTGCCAAATCCATGTCGAGGTCACGTGATAACGTCATAATCAAGGTCATTTCAGCTCATAACACACGTTTTTTGTACATAAGATCACTGCCTACAGCGTTATGTTGCAAGCATGTTATCCGAAATTTGTCATGATGTCGATGGCAATGTTAGTGTCTTACAATCATAAAGATAATATATGTTTTGACAATTTGAAGATCCTAGTGTAAAATGTAACTTCTATTATAGTCATAGGGCTTACCCTCCCGAAGCACCACAGTTGTTCACATCGTTCGACAAACACACTTTTTGGAATAGCACTAAATATAGCCATGACCTTTCATATTTTCGCAGGAGCCAAGCTGGGCTCCTGCTGTGGCAGCCATTTTGGACAAATCTAAGATGGCCACCATCCGGAGTCAGGCTGTGCAATAACTTGAAAACCAGTAGCAGAAGAACCATAAATGAAACCACGTTTTAGAGGTTTTAGAATATTGTGAATCCCTTTTCGGTGTTATGTTTTCGATTTCATGTCAAGGTCACGTGATAAAGTCACATTCAAGGTAATTTTGGCTCAGAATATACCTTTGTCGTACATAAGATCACCGTATACTGCGTTATGTTCCAAGCAAGTTATCAACATTTTATCATGATGGCAATGTCAATGGCCATGTCACTGTATTGCAATAATAAAGATTAATATATATGTTTGTGTGTGTGTGTGTGTGTGTGTGTATGTGTGTGTGTGTGTGTGTGTGTGTGTGTGTGTGTGTGTGTGTGTGTGTGTGTGTGTGTGTGTTAGTGTGTGTGTGTGTGTGTGTGAGTGTGTGTGTGTGTGTGTGTGTGTGTGTGTGTGTGTGTGTGTGAGTGTGTGTGTGTGTGTGTGTGTGTGTGTGTGTGTGTGTGTGTGTGTGTGTGTGTGTGTGTGTGTGTGTGTGTGTGTGTGTGTGTGTGTGTGTGTGAGCACAAGTTCAGCCTCGTGACAAAAGATCAATCCCAATGAACAAAATACTCCAAGGCAATGATGACCTGTATGATCACACCGACGCCATTGCAGATGTTAGCTGGTCTCCAGATTACGTCAAAATGATTGTAGAGTTCGAGAATGTTCACAAACTTATGGCAGCAACAACTATTTACCACGAAAAGGCACGTGCCCTACATTCTAGGTCTCTGAATGACGTGCAATATGTTACGAAGGTGGTGAGCGGGATGGGCAATCCCTTCTAGCTACAGGTCATGAGCTCGTCGCTCGTGATGGAGCATGGAGTAGCCGTGTCTCTGTCTCATATCCATGAAGTTGGCCAGGCCCTTCACGAATAATACATAAAGACACGGCTAGACAATGTGACGATTTCTCTGCCAAATTCAATAAAGAGAAACCACATGTTTACTTTCCCCAACTATCTCGACTACCGAAAGAAGGGAAGCAGAGTCGGGACACTGAAACTAAATACGGTGCTCGTCACCATACTCTTCCTTTCTCTTTAGTGACGTCCCTACGCGGATATGGCCGAATTCTTCAAATTCGAGAAGCAGCGAGAGCCTCCTTCTCCATCAGACTGAAGTTTGCTCAGAGCTGGGACCAAATCGGACATCCTTGCGTGCGTCAACGAGCCAACCGGTCGCGACAATCGAGCCAGACAAGCAACAGTTCAAGTGCTGGACATGGTTGCCGTCATCCGCATGGCGCACCCGCAGGAGCGGCGACATTCGCTGAATATGTACACCTACACTTTGTGCCTTTCCTGAAAACTCAGGTAATCGCCACGAATCAACACATCGATGCAGGCTGGGACACATACCCTGAACTAAACCTGAAATCACTGACAACAGCAGCAGCGTGAGACAAGTGCGCGTACTCGACTCGACCCAGATGGCAACGGCAGCATTTTCATCTCCAAAAGGATTAGCAATCGTAAATGAAAAATGTTGAAAACAAAAAGGAGCTATTTTCCTTTGTGATTAAACAGTTGGCCAAGACTGACATGGATGGAAGACTCCTCGTCAGCACCGTGTCTAAGACAGAGCTCTCCAACAAGCCGTTTTATGTGTCAGTAATCCAGCCCTGCAACCATGCAGAGGCAGATATACGTATCAACCTATATCTAGCTCATGCCTCGTCTCAGGGTCACGAGAAGCCATTCGTGCGCACTGTCGACAACGATATCGTTGTTCTTGCTGTCGCTTTCTTTGGACAGCTTGACCTTTCAGAGTTTTGGATTGGCTTTAGTAGCTGAACAATTACCGAGATATCCCGGTGCACACCATCCACTCCAAGCTCTGACCATCAAAATCGTTGGCTCTACCCCTCTTTCACGCCCTAATGAGCTGCGATGCGACCTCTCAGTTTCTCGACTGGGGCAAGAAGACGACGTGGACTGCATCTTACAGAGACGATGATCTCGCTGACCAAAGATCCGGAGTCCTTCAATGAGGATGGGAACAGGATGAGCGCAGCATGCAATGGCTCCCTTTCTGTACCACTCACGCCGACGCAAGTTAGGCTTGTACCCTCCTCCTACAGTGTGGCTGCACGAAAGCTTTCTAGGGTAATTGCAAGTGCTGCAGGGCAGGTCTTCGTTACAAGGTACTGTGCAAGTGCGAGGGTGGCTGCCAAAACAATGATGACAAAGATGCGAACCATTGAACTACTACTGATGAATGTATGGATGGATGGATGGATGGATGGATGGATGGATGGATGGATGGATGGATGGACAGATGATGGATAAGATTGACGGATTATACGAGTAGGTTGAATAAGTAAAATAGAATGTGTGCATCCTGTTGATATAACTGTGCTATTTCTAGAATAATGGTATAATTCATGCATTTGGGCTGGGTAACATTTCAAGTTGAACATAATGAGAAGTTTCTGTAATAAATGATGATATTTAGCTTGACCTTCACCTTCATGATATGACCTCGTACTCCGTCTATTAATATCGGTTCCAACATTATAAACCCATGTTCACGCAGTGAGATCATTTGAATCATCAACGTATATTTTTTTACGTATTTTGACCTTGACCTTGATTGACTTGACCTTCACCCCAAACCTTTCCACGTTTATCCATCTAAGGCATTTTAGATGGAACTTGATACCAAGATGGTGGATATACCCTATGCATATAGTAAGTTCTTGGCTCGAAATATATATATATATATATTAAAGCCAAAATTACCTTGAATGTGACCTTATCACGTGACATCGACCTGGGATCGGCAAAACAACTTTTGGTTCTCAAGTTATTGCATAGCCTTACTCCGGACGTCGGCCATCTTGGATTTGTCCAAGCCAGGTTCCCGCGAAAAAAATGAACAATTATGGCTATGTCTAACACTGCTCTAAAAATGGTGCTTGTGGAACGATGTGAACAAAAATGTGATTAAGCCTCCTGATTAATTCTGGGTAACTTTGTTCTTATCTCTATAGAGTACATTTTTCTTTCCGCTTAATATTATATATTGTTCGAAGCATATTCTTGTTTGGCACACATTTAATTACTTTGTGAATGTCTATGTTAGTACCCAAAACTCGCATCCGAGTACAGGAGCACGGTCATTTTCTCTACACCGGCCACACTTTGAAATGCGATAAATACAAAAATAATTTGCTTCATTGCTTCGGCAACCGGTTCAAATACTCATCCTTATGTAGCGTAGTTCCTAATAGTGGCAAATTGTATTGCTGACAGTCAACGTTTCTACCCATATTAAGAGGTGAAGTGCAAGTAAACCTCCATGCTCCACCGCGCGGCGCCACTGATAATCTTGGTAATTAGTGCCGCCGCCTCACTGTTAACTCGTCGATGCGCTGAGCGCGCTCATAGATTAGGCAAATTATGGGTGCGTCAAGTGGCCGAGGCTGTTAATAAAGAACGCTGACAGCTTCATTATGACGACTAATCTCTCTTGCTTGGCGTTGAGCGTGCTCAGGTGTGGTCATCCATGGCATACGGTGAGTGTCGTCTGACAAGCATGCCACTATCGCACGACACTGCTCCAGGTAAAGCCTCGTCCAACACTGACATCCTGCGTTCTACGGAAGTGTTGCGTCTTCCGTGAGTGGAATAACAAGAAGTGAATTCATCAGTGCTGAAAGGTATGTCGTGACAGTTAGTTTTGTATTAATGACTGCTTTAATAGTTATTTATGTAATGGTGTAACGTAAATCCGTTTCCGTTGCTGTGATTTGTTTTATTAATTGAGAAGTATGTTGTGGTACATGGTTTCGCTAACCACGTTCGTGTCACTTCCAGTTCAACATATTGGAGTTTAGTAGACGTAGTTGGAGTAATCTATACAGATGGAGCATTATTTTTCTAGCACCATTGTCTCACTTAACTTGATGGCAATTGTTGTTCATATAAATTAATTATATTAATTATATTAGTGTTTTGATTTAGATATAGATAACTGTGTTATTAATGGGAAACAATATAGTGATGTGTTGACGTCGTTTATGCACACTCTCAGGATCTAAATCATCTTCGCGTTCTATCTTATTCCATAGAAAAACACTGCACTTGCGTTCACCAATCTTTCCTATTGTTTATATGTACCTACATTTAACATGTTCTAAATAATAATTCGTCTATTTTAGTCGCAATACTTAGTGTTTGTTATTGGAGACAATTTACGGATTATACCACAACACAGTTGCACCTTCGACCGATTCGTGCAAAAAAACGAATCACCTTTCTGTTCTCATATTTAACCTCGCTCTCTCTATATCAGCGTTTCTCAACTGAATTTATCCAACGACCCACGCACCTGGGTCTTTTGTCACACAGTAATCGATGCCATTTTCATTTCCTTGTTGGGCACAACTTGTCCATTCACGGTTTGAGCAGCAAAAAATGTCCACCAAATACGCTAAGTTCAACAGCCACGTCGCACCCACGAAGTTCGGAAGCAACTTCATCTTCTTCTTCTTCTCTCTCCGGAAATGATCTACCTCAGCTCGAAGAGCGAAAATGCGGTCAAGTCAAATTTGCCTTTGGAGAGCCAGCGCATTACCGTGTTGAGGAAAAGCATTTCGTATTCAGCCCCCATATTCTAGCACAGCAGACTAAACAGACGCGAACTTAAGGCGTTTGCCTTACTTCTTTGTCTTCACAGTCGTGTCCAAAACTGCCTTGAGATCACCAGGTAAAGGTGTCAAAAATGTATCGGTGCAAAATGTAGTGTAGACCAGTGGTGTTTGGAACAATGCCGCGCGCCAAGACTTGAAATCCTGATTCGGCAACCATCATTGATGGCGCCCCAAACGGCTGAAACAACGCGTGATTTTATAACTGACAAGCGATCATTTTTGGGTGGGGTTTCTGTATCCAGGGGACTATTGTCCGGCAAGGGCGCAATGCTCTGGGAATAGCTAGCGATGTTCTGAGATAGTTTCTCTCATTGTGAAGACGAACTTTAATATACTCATAACGTTTTATTGTGATGCATGTATTGGTTGTACATTATTTTACGACCTACAAAGGTCTACGAAGTGCGACAGCCCACAATCCCCTTCTATAGATTGACATTGGCAGACCTCTCGCAACCCCTTGGCAACCCGCTCGCGAGTAGCGACCCATCGTTTGAGAACCGCTGCTCTATATCCTTCTCTCTCTCTCTCTCTCTCTCTCTCTCTCTCTCTCTCTCTCTCTCTCTCTCTCTCTCTCTCTCTCTCTCTCTCTCTCTCTCTCTCTCTCTTCTCTCTCTCTCTCTCTCTCTCTCTCTCTCTCTCTCTCTCTCTCTCTCTCTCTCTCTCTCTCTCTCTCTCTCTCTCTCTCTCTCTCTCTCTCTCTCTCTCTCTCTCTCTCTCTCTCTCTCTCTCTCTCTCTCTCTCTCTTTCTGTCACTCTGTCTCACTCTCTCACTATCTCTCTCTTCATTTCTTTCTTTCACGCACTCCATCTCGCTCTCCACCTCCTTCTCTCTATACATCTCTCTCTCTCTCTCTCGTCTTTCGTCTCCTTCAATATGTTGATCGAACTCTCAATATTATTCTTCCTCTCTCTCTCTCTCTCTCTCTCTCTCTCTCTCTCTCTCTCTCTCTCTCTCTCTCTCTCTCTCTCTCTCTCTCTCTCTCTCTCTCTCTCTGTCTGTCTTCCTCTTTGTTTCTCTCGGCTTTGTGTGTCTAACATTAACACTCTCCCCCGTAGCTACTTACATGCCTCTGTAACTTTGCATGTCTCTCTCTCTCTCTCTCTCTCTCTCTCTCTCTCTCTCTCTCTCTCTCTCTCTCTCTCTCTCTCTCTCTCTCTCTCTCTCTCTCTCTCTCTCTCTCTCTCTCTCTCTCTCTCTCTCTCTCTCTCTCTCTCTCTCTCTGTCTCTCTCTTTCACTCTCTCCTCTCTATATCTCTCTCTCTTAAAGTATTCGATCCTCCGCATTTACTTTCCCATTTCTACCCCACCCCCGCCATCCCTTCCTCCTGTAGAAAGGTAACCCAGTGGAGAAACGTTGATTGCAACAATATTGAACGACTCTAGTGCGTCTTTGTCCTGTTGATAATGCAAATCCTTTAAAAACAAACAAGTACGCATATGGGAAAACATTAATAAAATACGATAACTAAATAAAACAAACTGAAGATAGTTCGCGTAGTGCTTTAAAATGTGTTATGCTCCAAGTAAAATTTTGCTATTCTCATGTTAGATCTGTGCGCTAGTGGCAGTATCTCCTCTTTTCCCAGCAATTCTAGTTGTCCTACATTTCCCCAGGTCCTCTCGGTGACCAATATTGATTTTATAGCAGGACATGAGAGTGGTAACTGTTACTTGTGCAATATCAGCACCATCCATCCGTTTATATGATGATAGCTTTCTTGCCCCACCTCATCATTTGACACCTTATCCTTGTTATGTACTCTTTAGCTACTTATGTGTTAATAAAATTAATAGTGATACTGTATTTTCCTTTTGCAATCTTAAGATTGTGTAGACATACATTGTACAATTTGTGTTCACTGACCATTACATATCTCTCTTTCCTGTTGATATTTACACCTATTCCACCGATCAACAGCATATTCTCTAGCATATTACATTTTTAGAGTTGTTTCCTTCATTATTTGTTGTAGACATTGTTCCAGTAAGGACGATAGCAGCAATGAATTGTGGGAGTTTTATGACACCCAATACATTGTCGCTAGTGCCACAACATCCGGGCATGAACATAATCAAGTATCAGCAACATGAGTTGTTGATGAAACAACAGCAGCAGCAACAGCAGCAACAGCAGCAACAGCAGCAACAGCAGCAACAGCAGCAGCAGCAGCAGCAACAGCAGCAACAACACATCCGGTATAACGGGGAACCATGTAAGATGGCCGTCGGTTCTTCTGATTGTGGAATGGTGCTGGGAAAGACAATTATAAAAAAGGAACCAAGGACATTTGAATTCACTGAAAAGGGTAGGTTTTATATTTAAGTATATTCCTTTCCATTTAATAACGATCTGTTTTAATACAATAATTATTAGTGAAACAGTTATCTGTATTTGGAGAAATTTGAAATTTGAAAAATAATGAACCCATTGTTACATTTGGGTTCAGATAACATCTTTGGCACGTTTATTCCAGATGAATTTGCCTCGTAAACAGCAAAGTGAATAAGCGTCTGTGGCCACACAATGAACACACATAATACATAAACATACGCATGCACGCACAAAGCGCACACCACGCGCACGCGCAAAACACACACACACACATTTTACATAAAAAACAGTGGAGCACTTGAATCCACAACCAGTAGCAAGCAAACCAGCTCAAGAGAAGGCCGAAGAGATTATGATGCAGCATGGCTAAACGTGACTAGCTTGCAGAATAATCAACTGTTTTGTATTCACCCTCCACTTAGTGCCAATTGTGAGTTGAAGCCGGACTTCGAGATGTGGTTACTGCATTGGCATCTTTGTGACTTGCCAGCTCACGTTAAAAACAGTAGACTAATACAAAGTAACAAGAAGCGACATACGAAAAACTGGACAACTTCTAAAATAGACGTGACGACCAAAAAGAGTTAATTCATATTATATTACATCTGCCTGTATATTTCCATTTCCACAAAGACATTAATTTTACCAGAATTCAAAATATTAATAAGTTCACAATTTACGCCGTGCAACTGGTCTTCTTCGAATATGCACGTTTTTGGTGCGCTTTTCGGTATGCCTAGGTGTGACACAGCGTGTTTACAACGATAGATGTTTGTTGGGTCGAAGCAAACGTTCGGGTGAGTTATTGTGTAGTATTCCGATTTAATATGAACACTAGTCATTATAGAGAAACAAGCATTTATTTTACGGTTACTTTGTTTAAAAAAATGAAGCGATACAACCTCCTCTCCAGTTAACCTGACAACGTCAACAAGACAAGCCGACTGCAAAAACCTTCGCCGTTTCAGCTTATTTTGAGAAAAAAGTTCGATTGCGACCCAGGAAAACTAATCTTCATCAGTAAACATACACACACGAAAATAGTGTATCCAACTGCAGAAAGTAACGTTATATAATAATCATAACATTATATGAAGGAAGAGCTGTACAATTTGGCATATATTAATTAGTTTTTCTGTAGGTCCCTGTGGCTGAGTGGTTATGTGCGTTGGCTCAGCGCACATCCGGTTTGACTACCAACACGGATTCAAGCCTAACACCAAACTTTTTAAAAAGTGTATTTTTATTTTTATTTTCACAAAGCAATATAAACCAACCCATGTTTACACTGTTGATCATTAAATATATTGAAAGTTTTGTAATGATTATTTAGTCGCGACAAAAATGAAAATAATATTGTATTACCAGGAATGTACAATTTCTGCTTATTTTTTAATTTTTTTATTTACATTTATCCAGACAAACCACTGTTTGTCTTCACATAAATAATTATGATAAACTAATGTATAGTATATAGTAAAAGGATTAATCTTCAATTTTAATCAGTGCAATAAACACACATTACCAATTGGTACAATTCTTTCTTTGACGCTATTTTTCATTGGCAATGTAAGACAGTAGTCTATCATAATTATTTATGTGAAAACAAACTGTGGTGTGTCTGAAAAATGAAGAAAAAAAACCTTACAAGATCAACGGAAATTGTAGTCTACATTCACGGTAATATAATAATTATTATGTTCAATTTTGTCGCGAATAAATAATAACTACAAAACATTCGGTATATTTAATGATAAACAGTGCACCATATTGTAAAAATGGCTTGGTTTATATTACTTTGCGAAAAGATAAATAAAAATACACTTTTCAAAAAGCTTGGTGTTAGACTTTAACCCGTGTCGGTAGTAAAACCAGACGTGCGCTGAGCCAAAACACGTAACCACTCGGCCACAGAGACAGAGGGAAAAACAATTAACCGGATTCAGGGTTATACAGAAGTGTACAGATCTTCCTTCGTGTTATGTTATGATATCATATAGCGTTACTTTCTGCAGTCGAGTACAATATTTTCGTGTTTGTGTATGTTTACTGATGTAGATCAGTATTCCTGGGTCGCAATTGAAATTTTTTTTCTCAAAATAAGCTGATACGGCGAAGGTTTTTGCGTTCGGCCTCTCTTGTTGATGGTGTCAGGTTGATTGGAAGTTCTCTCGCTTAATTTTTTGCAACAAAGTTGGATTTGTGTGGAACTGTAAAATAAATTATTGTTCCTCTAGTATGACTGGTGTTTGTAGGGCCTACTATATCGGAATACCGCATAACAACTCATTCTGACGCTCGTTTCGACTCAACATCTATCGTTGTAAACATGCTCTGGATGTACTGAAAGTGCAGGCATGTTGCGCGACACTTAAACTATCAATGCATTTTCTGTATTTGTTCATATTGCCATATTGCCAAAACATTGCAATACTTTGTGTACACATAGCAAATGGAATTTAGTTGCTGCCTTGTTTTTAGTTCCTGTAACAACTACAGATGGAAAGGAGGAGCAAAGAAATTGAAACAAAGTTAAAAGTGAAATAGAGGATGAGGAGAGAGACAAGGAAAGCGGAGCGAGCGAGAGGAAGCGAGGGGAGAGTTATTGCAAGCAGACAGAATGGTTGCGGGAAGCAGAGTGAGGGCGACATACAGAGAGGGAGAAAGACACATGTGTAGGGGAGTTGTTTCGTAGACAGAAAAAGACTCCTTCAATCTACTTAAATATTACACATAAAGATTGTAGCTAAGCAGGGATTTATTTCAGTAATGTCGACTAAAGCAGGATTTATATGGTATTCATATAAAGTGTTTTAGTCTGCCATGGTAGCATTTTCATGTGTAACGGGAAAGAAATTATTGCTATTGGGAGGTGTTGATTTGTAGAATAATAACATTCTGATAGGTGATAATGAGATGTTTAAACTAATGAATTGCAGTGAATGTTATTTTTCTCTTCGCTGTTGTGTCGGGTGTGTAGTTCACGTTTCATAGACATACTGTCATTTGTATCATTGACCAAGTGTCTCCTCGTCGTATTTGTGAGCCATGTTGCAAAACACATGACCCACAGCACCTTTCAGAGTAACGTCGTGATGGAGTATCGAGTCTGTAACACTGTAGCCCATGATCGTTTGATGTGCTGCGGTTAGGCTTACATATTAATATGATGGAACGCAATGAAGCAATGAACTGATGCTTCGCTGCCTGCTTGTAAGCCACCGCTGCTCCATCAACGCGACCCCTCTACCACATTGGCAGTTGCAAGATTGGTAAGCTCATTATATGCCATTTATAATGAATGCCATTAAAAAATAGATGCCAAGTTATTAGGAAATCATACTGATAGATTGTGGAGCGCTGATAAATGGCTGTTTTAGTGAGAGTATATGCAGGCTTTAGGTCTGAGCGCCATGACGGATTGCTGCGACGAAGGCTTAGCGTGATTGAGCGAGCTGCCCATTTGACGCCAATTGTGTGGCTAAGGCATGGAATGTTGGCACGGCGAAACCCGCAAGGATGACGACCTGCGCCTAATCCCAAAATGAACTCCGCCAGATAACGAATTGGGAAAATTACGCGGCTGAAACAGCTGATTGATTGAGTCGGTGGGTGCTGATTCTGTGGCGTTTATATTGCTTCTTAATGATGGGATTAGATCACGTCGAAAGGGAGGAATATGAAGTCTCGTTTCACTGCCTATTCTGTCGTTTGCTGATGCAAATAGAATTGACGCGAAAGCCTTCACGTATGGTGATTAATGTTAAATTACAAATATGGCTTCCGTGTTACATCGCTTACTGTTTCACTTAATTTGTTTTAGTATTTATACATTGTAATTATTGATGCATATGCAGGTTAAACGGCGAGGTTATCTCATAACGGCAACTTGAAAATACAGTGTATCACCAAATACTTCTAATTAGCCCTATAATAAAAAATCTATAATGCATTACAAACAACACTGCACTTAATAATGATCTAAATGTGTGTGTATGCTTGCGTGTGTACGTGCGTGTGGTGTGCGTGTGAGTGTTATTTGAAATTGCACAGCACAGACCATGTTTTTGGTTTTATTTGTACGTGACATGGACATGTGTAGCTTGACTATATTGACATTAATTTGCGATGTCATTTTTTTACAGTTAACTTCGTTAGCGGTGTTCCTGATTGAACCCACGCACTTGCTCTGGTAGTTGGTTTGTGAATAGGCACAACAACTGGCAATACTGATTGGTTGCTATATTGTTGCTCGTGTTTTACACATGTATTGTGTACGTAAAATGCTATATCTACATTAGTGCGTGGCTATAACAAATTGTGAAAAGCAATCCTGATGGTATTGTTAATTAACTAGTTCTCTTTGCATCATCTAAGCTGCCTTCTTCTTTCACATTATATCTAAACTACATCAGCTGGTTATGTGTTTGTTGTGCAAACCAGAAACACAAAAATAATAAATATGAACATTATACAAAGCGATTAATTCGAATTCATTCCAGTTGTAATGATATAAATGTTTATAAATATGGAATGCAGGGATCCAATAAGCATAATGAATATAGTTTACTTTTATAACTTTACGATTTTGACATCACGCTGTGATGACTGCATTCAGAGTTAGTCAGTGTTGAATGATTGTGTAATGGTGTCTTAGGTGTAATATTGTCATCATTTTAGGATTGATCATTGTTTATAGGGGGCTTCTGACAGGGTACCAGTTCAGTGTTACGTGATGGTGATCGGATTGCAGGTTGTCATTTCATCTCTCATGGCTCCATAACATTAGCAAGCAAACCACTTCCCTGATCCAGTGACATACACAGTCATGTAAATTCACTGCTGAGTCTGGTTTTATGAAAGCTTGATGATAAACTGTTTTATTTATAAGAGAAACATGATTTAGGTTAGTTAAAACTGATTATGTAAAACATGCATTTAGTAGCACTGCAGGTACACACACACGCAACACGGTCGCATCCACCCGTGCCACAACCACCACTTTTATTGAGTATGTGGTTGACATTATTTTGTCCACACGACATTGTGATGATTTACACCATAAGAGAACATGCACGCGTTGTATATGTTGGTTCTGGCTCCGGCGTCTGCATCGTGTCTGTTTGACTGGCTGGATTGATCCCACCTTCATTAGCCACAAGTTGATTTAATCATGAAGTTAGTTAATTAGTGAATGTAACAAGGTATGTGTCTACACATACATCACGGTGACGACCCCAATCAACTAGGGCAATTAATCAAGCTGGAACCTCGAGGGGTTTAATGTGGATGCAGGGACACTAACAATGTTAATTATGTCATGGTGACACATTTAATACAGCTCTTCATAAACGTGGTTTGACGCAGCCACGATGCTACTTAGAACCTGCACTTGAGTAACCACCCAGAAATCCTGCACCACGTCGGTCTGTTCAGTGTGGTGTGAGTGATGATTTGATCCAGATGGCATCATGTGACTCTGAGTACTCTCTGCACTGAGTATGACCCAAATTGAATACCATGGTATGCTTTCATACACAATGTTGTGAAATGAGTATTAAAAGGAGGCAGTCTGTTCGTAGCTTCTAAGTAATCAGTAAGCCGGTAGCAATGTTCGCAATTTGAAAGATACGACCCCGTAGCATGTCCAAACGGTAAGCAAAACATCCAGTTTCAAAAGAAGCTTTATTAACAATATCGCCGCGGCGGGCCGAGTTGACCGCATTACCTCTTTTGAACGTTCAACACAGCAGACTTCTTGTTACTAATTATTACGCTGGCTAATTTCTAGAAGAATGCCTTCCTTTGACGTGTCGTCGTGGGCAAAGTGGGTGAACTGTCATGTCGTGCTGTGAACGAGCACTCACAAACCCTGCCTAGACACTGCATCTGTTATTGCCACTCGCAACTTGTAACGCGGTGTAATAGACCTCTCGCACACGTCGTCCACGCTCTCACACATTAAATCGCGAATCCGTATTCACTACAGCTCCCGCGTGATTGCCGCGTGCTGCTGGAATATGACACAACATGATTGGGACATGATTGGGACATGATGCATTACCTGTTGCTGCGGAGCACTAATTACAACACGCTGATTACGGGTGACAATCCCATATCGCTCCCCGTGATTGCGCAGCTACTGGTCTGCAATTATGGTGTCTTGTGTCACATGCGGCAAAATCTCATTCAATCTGGACATTGATATTTTGGCATAGTAACTACAATTGCGCAGCTCTCACACAGAACATGTGGTTTCCATGTCAATTCCGATACTAGGCCCAACGTCACAAGTTCAAGTCAGGTTTGTTGTGAGCTCTGTCACTGCGTGCAAATACTTAGGAGTTGTCAGAAACACGTGTTTTTTCCCCTATAAAAACGGGTTACGACAAGTTTCTCTGTCTGAACTGTTTAATCTTTCATACTTTTGTTTTCGTCATCTTTAATGTTGTTATGTTTTCACACTATCCATAATGAACTACAACACGACCATTTCTCTGTTTATTTCTACGCAACATCGACTTTCTAGTCGTGGGAAAAAAAGTTGTTTTATTCTCAGACACAATAACTGTACGCAAATAAAACATGCTCATTGTCATTTTGTGTGACCATTGGACGCTACAGTAATATTGTCTAACCAATGCACGGCCTTCACAGTTAGTAAGGTATGTGGCCCTGTTTATCCAAGTAGGCCCTATTTATGCCCCCTGTGTATATAAAAACGTGTCAATAACTTCAAAAAGTCCGTTCATTATAATTGGAGCTGCGCCCTGTCATGATGGATATTCCATTCATTAAAATTTAAAAAGTTTACAAAATTGTACTTGTTATAATTTCATTTTATTAGTTGCCTTAATAAAAGGCACATGACCAAATAAGCATAATTTAACACTCTTTCACAACATAATGTATACGTCTACTACGCTTATATTTCTTTATTATTTGATTAACCCTTTAACTAACCCTAACCATAACCCTAACCCTAACTGTTTAGTCAGAATAGCTTTCCAATATACACCATGAAAACACAATAATCAATCGCTATTTCGGAATTAGTTTTTCTTTGTTCTCGGTTTTTCTTTGTTCTCGTCGCCTAAACTAGGTATATCTCTTAGTCGTTGCTTCGATGATCTGAATAAATTTCGAAGATGCAGTACTAGTCAACTGTAGTGATCTGTCTGATATTAATAATCCATGTTGTGTCACTGTTTGTATAATTAGTAAAATTATTGTTTGAAACTATTTTACTCTCTACCAATTTCTAGCTACATAGAAATAACGGTAAATACAGTGTAGGAGCACCATTGCATCCTTAAGAACCACATATTTTCCATCTATTAAGTAATTCTAGCGTTTAAAAACATGATATTTAAGTTAAGTTAACGTAACGCTTAACTACCAGTGTATCTTTTCCGACGTATGCTTTGTTAGTTTGTAATAACACACACACAAAACTACGACAAAATTGAATACTTCTAAATGTATGTAACTGTATATTTCATAACGCTTTTCATGTAGCTTACCCCAACTGTTTTATACATCTCTGAGCTCGAGCATATTCCAAAATACAAATAGATATAATTAGGCTGTGAAATACCTCCAACATTTCCAACCTCGACCGCGATAAATGTCGAACAGTACCCCCCGCCGCAAAAAATCGCCAACACTACCCACTCACCCACCCTCATCTTCCGACGTCATGCTTAATATTATTACATCATATTGTAGTACATAGTTGGATATAATCATGCGCCAATGTAGCTAATTAAATTAATCAACTGGATGTGTTCATCTAAACGTGATCTGACTGGGCCTATATGCAGTGCAATTATCAGATATTGTTTTCTGTGGAGCTGCGATGGTCTGTCTTCATTACACTGGCTGATTAGGTAATTAGTGAGTCACTATTGATGACCGTGTATAATTAGTTTTGTGTTTGCATTGTAAGGAAAGAGCCCAGTGTTGCTGTAATACACGCGGGTAAAGGAGCTTAGTAAGCTATCATCTTCAACATGTTTTGTCAAAGCCGCCTTGTGTGCTTAATCACATCAAATGTATATTTCAGTAAACATTTGAGTAATGAAAGAGTAGCAAAACATAGCAACTTGAAGTATTTACACACAATATGTACTAATTGGGCATGGTTATTTGTGGTGATAGCAATAATCTTATTACACTATCGGTGTTTCCTCAATTACACCTGTTTACGTGAATCCATACGATATAATACGCATCGTATTATCCGATAAAACTGACTGTACGTTGTAATGTGCCACATTTTCATATATAGTATTATGAATCAAATATATACACACGCGACCTCACATCCGCACACCAGTTTTCTTCTCTCCCTCCGTCCCTCTATCCCCCTCTCTCCCTTCCTCCCTCCCTCCCTTCCTCCCTGCCTACCTCCCCATTCCCCCTCTTGCTCGCTTTCTCTCTCTCTCTCTCTTCCTCCCTCCCTAACTCCCTCCCTACCTCCCTCCCTCCCTCCCTCCCCCCCTCTCTCTCTCTCAGTTTGAGTATTGTTGTTGCCAATACTCAACTACCACTTGGTATTATAATCTCAATATGTAATAATTATATGAAAATTATGTGTATGGTATACATATTGTTTTTAAATATGACATTTCAATTTAAATAAATTCCGTACAATTCATAAGTCTCAAATTTTGGAGTACACGATTATCCCTGGATATGTGCAATCCACAATTATTATTCATTTGTTATCATATTTTAATGAATGTCGACAACAAAAGAGAGACACATTGCAAAACAACCTGGACACACCGAACTGGACAAAGGTGACCTGAATAGCAAGTTGACAGTATTATTAATATCCTGCACTTTACTCGATGTGGAAATCGTTTGGGACTGTCCTATGGTTACTTTAATTGCGAGATGGTTATACTTTCCAAATGCGCGTTGTAGGTGTGGACATGGCGAAATATGTGCATGTTGTAGGTGTGGACATGGCGAAATATGTGCATGTTGTAGGTGTGGACATGACGAAATATGTGCATGTTGTAGGTGTGGACATGGCGAAATATGTGCATGTTGTAGGTGTGGACATGACGAAATATGTGCATGTTGTAGGTGTGGACATGGCGAAATATGTGCATGTTGTAGGTGTGGACATGACGAGGTATGTGTGTATTATAGGTTTGGACATGGCGAAGTGTGTGTGTGTTGTAGGTGTGGACATGACGAAATATGTGCGTGTTGTAGGTGTGGACATGTCGAAGTATGCGTGTTGTAGGTGTGGACATGACGACGTATGTACGTGTTGTAGGTGTGGACATGACGTGTGTGAACCGAGACCATGCCTCGCAGAAGACAGAGATCGCGTCTGTAGCGACTTACCAACGCCGAGGCTCGCTACAACTCTGGCAGTTCCTTGTGGTGCTACTCAACGATCCCATCAACTGCTCCTTCATTGCCTGGACTGGACGGGGGTTAGAGTTCAAACTCATAGAACCGGAAGAGGTGAATTAATCATTCAAACGGCAAAAGAAATATGCCTTAAGAGGGGGCAGTTTGTTCCTAGTCTACATTTTCATTTAA
This sequence comes from Escarpia spicata, assembly GCA_963995525.1. NCBI lineage: Eukaryota > Metazoa > Annelida > Polychaeta > Sabellida > Siboglinidae > Escarpia > Escarpia spicata. Next base: position 29,372,052 of record OZ023209.1, read on the forward strand.
TATAATGTTCGTAAAACTATAATAACTATGTTGAAGGTATATTGCCGCCAAGTTGTGTTTAGTAAACCCGTAGCAACGTTCGCAGTTTGGAATGTACGATCCCGGAGGTTCTTCAAATGGTAAACAAAACACCCAGTTTAAAAACATGCTTTATTGGCAATAATGTTGTAGCAATAGCCTTTGATGTTCAACGATTTTCCTTTTTCTCACATTCTACAAAGCAAACGTCCTATTACAAATTACGACGATGGCTAACTCCGGATAGAGGAACAGACTGCCTCTCATTAAACAGTTCACCTGCTATATATTAATACGCTAACTTTCGAGTTTTCTACATATATCTCCCCCGAGGCGCTGAACTCCCCTCACCTCTTTCTACTTCTGTTCGCTTCGATGGACCATTTGCCACTGCTCTGCCGATTGTCGTTACATCTAAAAACGATAGTTATTTGCAGTTATTTATTTTCAATGTGGGCGATATAATGTCGGTCTTTCTCCTTTGACACTTTCGGGAAAATGTAGAAATTGTACAAGGTATACAAATTTTTCTATACATGACGCAAACATTGCCTTAGTTCGTAACCGTGGACTGCCAGTCATATCGGATTTGTTTTGAAACTGCCGCCCTAACTGCAACCAAGACAATTTCCAGGTTTGTAGGCTTTAAGGTGCAGTAGGGATTTTGTGATGAGTCTAGAAAAGAGTGCAGTTGGAGATCCGAAGGACCCGGAGGTGGTGCCGTTGGAGTTCGTTTTGGCTGAAAGGGATGCAGTTGGACATGACAGGGGAGAAGGTGCAGTTGGAGTTTTGTGATAAGCCTCAAGGGGTGCAGTTGGAGGTCACACGAGGGTACGGTTGTAAGTTTATGATGAGCCTCAAGGGGTGTGCAGTTAGTAGTCCCAAGAGGGTGCAGTAAGATTAATTAAATATCTTTTAACAACAGGCATTATGTTTGCTTCTTTGGTAGAGAGAAACTCTCGCTGTGAGTCAACAATAAATTATGCGCCATTACTACTAGCCCACATGACGATTATTTATACTTTTTGAGTTATTGGAACTAACATCTATTATACCACTTAGTCTTTAAACAATACAGCAAACATTTCTGACTGTTCTACTTGCAGGTGGCACGGCGTTGGGGCATGCAGAAGAACCGGCCTGCGATGAACTACGACAAGCTGAGCCGGTCTCTACGCTACTACTACGAGAAGGGCATCATGCAGAAGGTGGCGGGCGAGCGGTACGTCTACCGGTTCATCTGTGATCCCGAAGCTCTCTTCACGATGGCCTTCCCCGACAACCAGAGGCCCGTCCTCAAGTCGGAGTTCGGCGAACTGAGACACAAGTACTACTGCGAGGAAGCGCTGCCGCTCCTGCACGGCGTCGACGAGAAAGTGCGCGAACAACTTCTGGCCGTCAAGAAACAATATAGCAGCAACGGAAGTGCGTTGTATTGCAATGTTCCGGTGCGCAGTAGCTGCCTCGGTGGTGGGATGTACGATATGGGAGGACCGGTTTTGTGGGGTGGAGAGGTTTCGCACCAGACGCACATGCTACTGGCGACGCAGCAGTGTTCGCAACACGCCATGGAGCAGACAGCAATGGCGAACTCGCACAACTCGGCCATGTTTCTACACGAAACCCCCGGCGTGTGCGGTACGGCGGCTTGCGGAGAACCTCCGTCGGTGTATTAGTGTATACGTATATTTCTTGTGTATCTTTCATGTCAGATGTGTGTGCTTACTGGGAAATGTGACAAACGTCTTAGAAAAAGACACAGAAAATTGTAAGGGTGGAACATGTAAATATCAACAATACAAATAGAAAGCATCTATTGGGGACGGAATACAGCGTTTAAAGACTGTATATAAGGTTTGTATATTTAAACTTACATTATGTACATGTTAAAGCATGCAATAGATAATGCTATTACGCACGATAATCCAGAAAAGGGCTAGGCACGACTGCAAGCTATTGTTCAGTCAATCATTATTAACGTATATAAGCCTATATGGACGTGAGTTAATTGTATATTATGAACAACATATGTACGAGATTAGTATAATGGTGCACAATATTATAATTTTTTATTTTTGAAATTGAAACAGCAGACTCACATCTTCACACCATGTCTAGTGACAACTGAGATGTTCATTTTTAGATAGCACGGCGTCCAATCCGTAAATTGTTCAAAGCTTCTACTTTTAAACCTATTCTTTCCAACACCAACTCGATTTCAACTACACTACAATTACTGCAATAGGGAAACGGCTAACGTCGTGATGACAAGTTGTGTTTACATAAACACACTTGACTGAACAGGCTACTATTATAAAGTATTCAAATGTAAATGCTATTTTCCAAAATCGAAGAAGCTTTAAGGTTGCATTCAAAGGTAAATGCATTGAAAATGTCACGGCAGTATTTGAATTCGCATTCAAATAGAGACCTACCCAGCATTCAAGCCCGCATTCAAATGCGTTTACATTTGCTAACAAGTTTTGTGACTGCAGCATCATTCTTGTGACGACGTTCACGGTAAGCCTCTAAAAGGATTCACATGTTGCTCTCGAATTGGTTCTTATTAACTGTCTCCAAGATGATCTCTCAGTTGAGGTTTTTTCCGGTTATTTCGGGTTTGGACCACTAGTCTAGAGGTAATGTGTGATGTCCGTTTTCCGTATATTCAAATTCTACGCATAAATGCAGTCTGGTGAAGTGATCATCATCAGTGCGAATCACAAGTCCCGTCCCCTGAAGCATTGTTTCTGCGCTGATTGTGTCAACACTCCCCAGAATGTCTAGTTTGGTGATGGTTCCTTGCTATCATCGCGTGTTCATTATCGTATAGGCGTCGGAATGTGGTGACTAACGAGGAATGAGCTGGAGCTGGGGTATCGACACATCGCTGTTGTAGGAAATCTCATCGGAAGAGGGGGAGTGTTGTCTTGCATATGTTCTACGGTTCGCGGTGGAATTGGAGAATCTTCTGGATCTCCACCTGCACCCCCGTTCACGATGACCCTAGACTCAACAACATTCACTAAATAGTGGAGGAGTTAGCCACCATTCTAATTATTGAACCCACAAATCCCCGACGCCTATGACTATGAAACGGGTACAGAGAAATAAGGTGTGTTGTGTCCGGCCCAACCAGTGTGTGTATATATATATAATTACACACACACACACACACACACACACACACACACACACACACACACACACACACACACACACACACACACACACACACACACACACACACACACACACACACACACACACACACACACACACACACACACACACACACACACACACACACACACACTCACACACACACACACACACACACACACACACACACACACACACATACACACTCACACACACACACACATACACACTCACACACACACACACACACACACACACACACACACACACACACACACACACACGGTGTATGTATGTTGTGACTGGAGACTGTGGAGATATTATGGATCCACAAGAAATGTATTGTACGTACAATTGGGCAATTTGTGTTGTCGTTTGATGTTAATCATGGCACGGCATGTTCACCTATTTTCTAACAAATACGAATCCCGTATATTTGGACATATCCGATCATTATGAAGATAAACAAATACAAAGCAATAGTCAGGTCTCATTTGGAGTATTGCATAGAAATATTGTGGCTATAAGAAAGACAACGTAGAAAGAATACAATGAAGAGTGACCAGGTTGATTCCTTGACTGTGATACAATAGTTTTGAAAGCAGTCTAATAGAATATAGTTTGGCAACACTAGAGAGAGAATAGGAGACTAAGAGGAAACCAAACTGGAAGTTTGTTAAATATTGATGGTTAAGAAGATACTGATAAAGGTATTTTTCAAAATTATAGAAGGCAATAAAACAACAGAACACAATTCATCATTAATTAAAACCCAGTGAAGGTTGGTTATGAAAAAGTACTCATTCTCGCACAGGACAATAAATGGCTGGAATAAATTATCAGATGATTATGTTAATTTTAGAAGTTTTAATATGTTTAAAATAGAACTGACATATATTTTATACGGGCTGGTTACACGTCGGTAGAATATCTCTCGATTGTCGTTAAGCCAAAGGTGTCCTCGTCCACATGCCATCTGGAACTAGTAGCTATGGATGATAACCTTATAATTATTGTTTTCAAATTCCTTTGATTTATCATTTGTCTTGTAATTATAACATCTACAAAAGGCAACCAAATGTGTTCTTTGGCAATTACATTGCTCCCGGAATAAGGTGTTTGACACAACTGTGTGAAGCAACATACTAGAGATGAGTGTGTATGTACTAAAGGTATATTTCGAAAATAAAAAGGTTCACATAACAGGACGTTTTGCAGACTTATTTATATAAAACAACAACATTGCATGTGAAAAAGTGCATCCTCAATGCAATACTATTTGCCCGCTTCGTTAACATATGTGGTAATATCAGGAACATTACCAACTACCGGTATGTGAATAAGAAATATCAGGAACAGTAACTAAAGTAAGTCATTTCAACAACCGGTGTGGGAACAAGAGAATATTGAAATATGCAGACAAAACTGAGATACCTGCTCTTGTTGTGAAGAATGTATAGGAAAAATCCATATGAGGAACCATGGTATGTAAACATTTCTTTGAAGTTGTATATGTGGAAGGGTCACTGTGTCAAATATGACCATGTCTCAGGCCAATAATCAACAATAGCCTGCAATATGGACGAACGTAACACGCTGTGTTATGAATACGTATTAAAAGAAATGGCGTATTCATAGTGAACTGCTTGTACATGGCATCCATGCAGTAACCACTTCGTTTTATGTAGAATATTAAACCCATTCCAACATAGTTCCGCACTATTCCGCCTGTGTAATTCTATCAGATGTGGAAGTCCAGGAAGAGAAGAAAGGAGGTCGGCGCGTTGGAGGAAATGTACTTATAAATGCTCCAAAGTCAGCGTACTAGCATATACAGACAGATGCAATGCTTCCTTTAGCTGTTAGAACGTAGAGGTTGTGTCACTAGTCTCGCTTAACCGACTCTCGACCGGCTGCGTGACTTCGCCGGGAAACAGAGTCTGGCCGAGATCACGCTCCTATGGTGCTCCCATCTCGCGGCGCCTGGATAATTGAGGCTAGTGCTACTCGAGAATCCATTTGCTAACACTGCCAGCGGCAAAATGTTTTGGACGAGCAGCGAATCAGCGTCGTTATCGAGATTCGTAATCCAAAAATAAATTAAGATTTAACTTTTCTGTTTATCACTTTTGTCAATAAAACCAAACTTTCCAATGCGTAGCTAAAGTTATATAAGTTTACTTATAAAACTCTTATTTAACGTTATGTTTTACGTTAACCTGAGAGTCAATCATCGTCTCTACCCTGATCGATTCAGGGTAAACCGGGATCAGTGTCGTACAGTGAAACCCAGTGTTATCTTCCAGGCGGTAGAACGGAAGCCCTGCGGTGCTCCCATCTCGAGGCGCCTGGATAATCGAGGCTACCGAGACACTTGTATCAGAACGGAAGGATATAGACCTAAATGCACATTGGGAACGAAACGAAAATGTAGTCAGGTCGTGCCTATGTTTGAAATAAGAATTGCGATTGGATGAATTAATATAATAGCTATACCTACGCAATTGTATTGAAGCCTTTAGCATTATAATTCTAGCAACTAGTCCGTGAGTGGACCATCACTTCGTGCGGGGACCAGGCCTATGTTGTAGGTCTCCTAATGTGAGCCGTTGCTTGTTGACGTTGATCACCCTACTTTTTATTTTATGTAGCCTCGTGGAGCAGTTGAAGGGTTCAATAGCAAAATACATGTGTTTTTTTTGCATAAATTCACTTCTGTGTGTGGTCCTATGGGAATAAATGAAACATATTACATGGAATATTACAAATGTTTTGCCGCGCGCAGACACTTGTATTGGTGCGACTGCTTCCTTCGAGTTTCACTTCCTTGATGCGACATCATTTTGAATATATTCTACTGTGATTAAATGTCGTTATTTAAATAAAAATATTACTACATTGTTCGCGTTTACGCATTATTTTTTATAATATATATTAATATATTTTTTAAAGCCCGGATGTGGACGTCGATGTGACGTCACGGTGTTGCTACGTCACCAGTTTGGGAGACGGACTGCGGGGGCGGAATACATCAACGGAGCACCGGGTAATGTTATATTTGGGTTATGGCCGATCGTACAATTGTAAAACCGATTAATTTACAAAGCGAAAAACATTATTCCAACTAGTAGGGTGGAAAGTTTACTTTCGCGGCTTAGATAGGCACAACAGTCATAGTTTTTCTCGATTTTCTGCTAACAATAGTTTCTTCTCCAGTTGACCTCGATGTGGAAGGTTTAAGTCCTCATATTACCAGATTATGCCTAGATTCTCATTATTCCAATATTCTATTAAATGTCGTTTCCCATCCGTGAACACAATGGTGATCTGATTTGAAGTCAACCCCTGGGACAGAGTTGTAACATATCAACAAACACATCACAGTCGTCAATGACATAAAGCCCACACGAACCGTCACAATGCGCTTATCCCCGTCTTCAACGCATACAATTATATTGCAGGCGACCACCATCCGCCGCGGCTTATTGAATAAGAACGCAACAGTAGCTCTACTGATGAGTAACCAACTGAAAAAGTAGTAGCAGCAGCAGCAACCCTTGCAAGAAACCAACAGCCGTCTCCCGTAACAACGGCGATAGAAATAACCATCAGCCGTAACCAATAGCAACGACGATACAAACACCCGATAACAGTCTCCAGTAGCAACGGGTACACAATCGGCCATCAGTCGTCGCTAGAAGTAATAGTTCAACATCCCTTGGCGTTGACCAACTCACCGTCACAATGCCGTACAGGTGCAGATATTCGGGTACGTAAAACGATATCCATTCATGCATGTGTTGTGCTACTTCCATTATAATAAACCATTATTGTCCCCAACCCCTCCCACTCGCGCACACACGCACGCACACACGCACACACGCACACACGCACACACGCACACACGCACACACGCACACATTAGCACCCTAACTGTGAGATAAATATTGGAGTATGTCCTCCCTGGTGCGGCTCGCCTCAACTGCGTTCATGGACCAATGGCTTGTGGTCTACCAATAGGCGATATTATTTATTTAAAAAACACAAAGATCGATACTTATTGTTGTTAACTTACGTGTATGCTGCCTAGACGATATTGCTATGACATATTGAGCGGAGAGCCATCATCCAGGTAGCACCACTGTGGCTTTGGCATACATTATTTGTTCGGCGGAAATGAGTATAACTGTTGCCTTTTGAATGCTGCGTCATGGTCTGTTATAAGCCAAAATGTACACCTCGTTTCTTCTTCTCCCCAATCTACACAATGGAATAATGTCGAAGTGTGTGTTGCAGGAGGTTTGAACCCTAAACCGTGTGCTCCCTTCAGCCCACCGGGTGTCGCCGTGCCGCCAGTACAGGACAACTACCCCGGAGGTAACTAGCCCCACTCACAAAGTCACCTATGCTGTACGGTTACCAGTCTGTTAACGTGGCAACACCGTAGACGGTGACGGTAGCGTGATCGTGTAGTATGATTTCTTGCCAACCCGAATGAAACGTAGAATGTAGGCCTTAAGATCCATTTACACAAACAATTAGTTGTCTGGTCAGTTGTGTTGTCCACCTAATCCGACAACTAGTTGTTCGTTTGCCCAGGGGCGATTTGCCAAGACGATTCGTCATGAAACCGCGAGGTCGCTGGAATTGGCCCTAGGCTCAATTTGGTCGACCTATCAACGGAAATGGTTCATAACTAGCAAATCAGCGCCCCTTGCTGGCCCCGCTGATGCAGAAACGATATTTTCAGTTCTAAATACATTTATTAAATTTAGTTACTGTATTCTGTTAATGAGAGTGTCAAACATGTTACAAAAGTGGTTGGTTTCCTCAAGCTACAATAAGACGTTACATATCCTTTGACTTCTCGAGATTCCAATCATTGTATTGGAACCTGTACTCCTGATGCATTTGTCAATTTGTCTTTTAAACATTATTATTAACGCTGCTAGCATGTTCGGTATGTATATATACTTAATTCCTATTCACATGGAAGTGAGACACACTTTGTATTGTGACATTGTTTGCCATAAAATCGAATTCAATATATTTCCTAAGCGAATTGTACCAGTATGGTATTGTGATTAACGTATGTCGTTCGGTCGATTTGTATAACAAAGATTTGTGTGGTTATTCATAGGTAACTTGCCGCTGTGTCAGGAACAGGCGATTCAATACCAACCGTTGGCCCCCGAGTCGCCGGTAAGCGTTGGTTTTGCCAACTTATCAAAATAGTTTGTCTGTTACCTTAACCAAAATATCGCACTTGAATGCCAGAAGCATAGTAAATATGAAAAGCGATTTAGACATCATGATAGCGGATATAGACCCCCGACATAATAAGCATCACAGTATCAAGGGCACATGAAGACATGGTAGATGCTGAATTAGCTCTATCGGGTTATGTCATGTTTAGAAAGAACATACAAGAGAGAAGGGGAGGCGGGGTCATTCTGTATATTAAAGAATCCATACAGGCATATGAAGTACAAATGAAAAGGGAAGCTGATTGCGAGGAAGCTAGTTGGTGCAACACAGTTACCAGAAACTCAACATTAACGATAGGACTAGTTTATCGTAGTCCTAACATGAGACAAGAGGATAATGTAAAACGGGAGAATGTGTTATAATGGGTGATTTTAATCACGGAGACATTCAGTGGAAATTACTAGAGTGCTGAAGGTGATGACCAACAGTTTCTACTTCTAATACAGGACTGTTTCCTTACCCAACATGTTTAGGAACCATTCAGAGGTGGAATGTGTTGGATTTAGTGTTCTCTTCTCAAAACGAATTAGTTGATACTGTTAAAATACATGAACCTTTGGATCTTTTGATCATAACCAGATCTATTTTAGTATAAAAGTACAATCAGGGAATAATGGTAAAAAGCGACGGAGGAGAAACTTTAACAAAGGCAAATATAAACAGATGAGAAAATACTTAGCACACATAGATTGGACTAACTTAATAAAGGATATGACAGCAACAGAATGTTGAACAATTTTGAAACATGAGATTGAGGGCATTATTGAAAGATGTGTCCCCCTAAAAGCAAAGGAAGCTATATGAAAGGAAGCCATATGAAATATTGCTTACAAACAAATTATGTGGAGAGTTTACAGAAACACAGAAGACTATAACAACTACAAAGATGCCCTTAACCTAGCTACAACCGAAATTAGAAAATCCAAACGAACATTTGAGCACAAATTGGCGAATGCTATAAAAAAAATGATAGCAAGAGACATAGTTTTGTCCTCACAGAATGAATTAGTTGACAATGTCAAGATATGTGAGCCACTGGAGAGTAGTGATCACAACCAGATACATTTTTCCGTCAAAGTAAAATCATAAAGTAATAGTAAAAAGCAGTACAGGAGAAATTTCCACAAATAACACACTGAAGAATAAGACAGCAACAGAATGCTGGAATATCTTAAAGAGTGAAATTGAGTGCATCGGTAATAAATTTGAAACGGTCCCAAAAAAACACTTACTGAAACAAGCCATTAGAAAAATTAAGTACAAACAAATGATGTGGAAGTCATATAGATGTACTGGAAATGATGAAGACTACAACAGTTATAAAGAAGCACTTAACCAAACTACAGCTGAAATTAGAAATTCAAAGAGAAGCTATGAACAACAATTAGCTAGTAATATAAAACATGACAGCAAGAGTTTTTATGCGTATGTTCGAAGCAAACAGAAAGTTCAAGATAAGGTCGGTCCTCTAGAAGATAGTGCTGGAAATATAATATCAGAGGGATTCATAATGGCAGAAGACCTGAATGAGTACTTTAGTTCAGTGTTTACCAGGGAAGATATTAGTTCACTGCCAATACCAGAGGCTAAGTTCAAGGGGGCAGATTCAGACTATTTAGGACAATTAATTGTAACCCCAGAAATGGTAGCTAAGAAAATAAGGGCTATAAAGGAGAATAAATCACCTGGAGTTGATGGTATTCCACCCAAACTACTATTGGAAACTGTAGAACAAATTAGCATACCACTTGCAACAGTTTTCAACTTGTCATTAGAAGAGGGAGTGGTTCCTTTAGAATGGAAAGAAGCAAACATTATACCGTTATTCAAAAAAGGTTCGAGAAACAAGTCAGAGAACTATAGACCAGTGAGTTTAACATCAGTGATTTGTAAATTATTAGAAAGACTAATTAAAGATCACATGGTGGATTTTCTTGTTAAGCATAACTTGATAAACCTATCTCAACATTGTTTTTAAAAGCACTTACTGAAACAAGCCATTAGAAAAATTAAGTACAAAGAAATGATGTGGAAGTGATATAGATGCACTGGACAGGACGAAGACTACAACAGTTATAAGGAAACACTAAACCAAGCTACAACTGAAATTAGAAATTCAAAAAGAAGCTATGAAAAAAAATTTGCTTCTAATATAAAACATGACAGCAAGAGTTTTTATGCTTATGCATATGTTCGAAGCAAACAAAAAGTTCAGGATAAGGTCGGTCCTCTTGAAGTTTGTGCTGGAAATATATCAGAGGAATTCTTAATGGCAGAAGATGTGAATGAGTATTTTAGTTCGGTGTTTACCAGAGAAGATATTAGTCCACAACCCAGTACCAGAGGCTAAGTTCAAGGGGGCAGAATCAGACAATTTAGGATAGTTAATTGTAACACCGGAAATGGTAGCTAAGAAATTAGGGCTAAGAAGGATAATAAATCACCTGGAGTGAATGGGATTCCGCCCAAACTACTATTGGAAATTGTATAACAAATCTGCGTACCGCTTGCAACAGTTTTCAATTTATCATTAGAAGAGGGAGTGGTTCCCATAGAATGGAAAGAAGCAAACATTATACCGTTATTTATTAAAGGTTCGAGAAATAAGTCAGATAACTATAGACCAGTGAGTGTAACATCGGTGATTTGCAAATTATTAAAAAGACTAATTAAAAATCACATGGTGGATTTTCGTGTTAAACATAACTTGATAAACCCATCTCAACATGGGTTTCTAAAAGCGAGGTCAGGCTTAACAAATATGTTAATATATCACTAAGTGGGTAGACGACTGATCACCAGTATATATCATCTACTTAGATTTTCAAAATGCTTTCGACAAAGTGCCATATCAAAGATTACTGCTTAAATTAAAGGCCTATGGCATAGGAGATGGTATAATTAACTGGATAACAAATGGCTGATTGACAGACGACAACGGGACGTTGTTGATGGGGAGGCTTCAAACTGGAAATCAGTTTTGAGTGGGGTACCACAGGGATCAGTACTGGGACCTATGTTATTCTTAATATATATCAACTATTTGGACGATGATATAACAAGCAAGATGTTGAAATTTGCGTATCATACAAAAGTGTTCAGAAGGATGAAAAGTGGTGGAGATAGACAGCATTTACAAGATGACATTGACAAGTTGATCAAATGGTCTGAAAAGCGACAACTGTTGTTCAATTTTGGGAAATGTAAATGCCTCCACACAGGACATGGGAACGAAGATGTAGAATATACAATGGGGGGTACTGTACTAATTACTACTGTAAAAGGAAAGGACTTAGGGTTAACCATTTGTGCTGATATGAAAGTTTCAGAGCAGTGCGGAATTGCAGCTTGAAAAAGAAATAAAATCTTTGGATTAATTAGGCGAAATATAGCTTATAAAGAAAATAACTATTAATACCGCTGTACAAAACAACAGTGAGACCTCATTTAGAATATTGTATACAAGCGTGGAGGCCATATCGCAAGAAGGACACAAATGTGCTAGAAAGAGTACAGAGGAGAGCGACTAAAATGATATCAAAATTGAGGGACTTAGTTATGAAAAATGCCTAAAAGTATGTGGTTTAACAACACTAGAGACCAGGATATTGAGAGGAGATCAGATAGAAGTGTTTAAAATATTGAATGGTCATGAACATATTTATAGAAATATTGTTTTCTCAGTTGGGAAATATAGAATGACTTGAGGACATGAAGTCACATTAGTAAAGGAGCAGTGTAGATTAGATATAAGAAAGTTCTCATTTTCACAAAGGACTGTAAATGAATGGAACACATTACCTGATTGTGTGGGTGCTAGTAGTGTGAATATGTCTTAAAATAAAATCGACACATACCTCAGAAGGGCGGGATAGATGTAAATAAAAGGGTTGGACTCTCGATAAACCAAAGGGATTCCTTGTCCACCTGCCACCTAGAGTTAATTCCCTGGGTTGCAATCCTGTTAAATCTTGTTCAATATATTAGTATACTAACCAATGCTACTTGAAACCACGCCGTTTTACGGCCGAACGTAAGTTTGGACAGAATAGTTCCATAAATGTATTCATAACTGACCGATCCTACCTTTGACACCAAATGCTGCATGTACACTGTACGATTGGCTACTTACGTGTTTCACGAATTATACAGTGACTTACGAGACACAGACGCAAGTGCCTTGTTCCGTCTGAGTACCGCGGAGTATCGCTCCGGGAATTGTGGCGTGACACATCGAACAGTAATTCACTAATGTGATCTGGCACAGCAAAGTTGGTGGTATTAAGTTGTAAAATTTCGAAATGCAGTTTTGTACCGTTTTGGATTCCGCAGGTCATGAACTTTAAAGTTGTACCTAACTTGTTGAAATATCTTCAGGAAGTTTTGATTTATTGTAAAATTGAAGCAAACTTTATAAAGCAAAGTATTAAGAAATTAGGTCATTTGGACACAATGTCATAATTTTTTTATTGTCTAATGTTTTTCTAAATGTATGGGTTCGTAAATGCATTTGTCATTAGTTTTGTAGCGAGTGTCAAGGAAAATAAACTGAACGTTAAAATATGAGATTATCGTGTATGCGTATCTGCTAAAACGCAATATTGGTGGAACATGACATATCTGTTTTGGGCTCGGTGCACAACAGAACAGTGCCACTTAATTCCCTTTTTGCTGTGACGGGTCACGTATGTTCAATAAACTTATATAATTATTGGTTACAATTCCTATATCATTCACGTGACTTACAGTTGCCCGCCTATGGCTATGCGCCGCTCCCGGGGTATCGCCCGATGCCCGGTTACGCCCCCGAGCCGGGATTCACCCCTCCTTCTGGCTACGCGGGCCCACACCGCAGCTACCAGGTGCCGCTTCCCACCCCGAAGATGCTGCCGCCCGGGGTTCTGCCCTACATGACGTATGGGCCTGCCTTGGGACCCATCCCGACCGTCGGGACGTCGCAATGGGCTCCGTGCACGATCGTCGGACGCAGTACCTTCGACGAGAAAGCGGGTAGACACTTCAACGAAATCATGCCACCGATAGTGCCGGTAAGACGGGTCCTCTGGTGGGGAAAGTGGTGACTGATGGACAGCTCTTAAAGTTGCATTCAGAGACCGTCCATCATTTATATACAAATCCCCAGTAAACCAACGTGTCCCATACACTCAGAGCATCCAAGTTTAATGAACCCAAAATAGGGAGATCTCCCTATATCATCAAAACACAATAGGGAGATGTTATTGGTAATTTAACAAAGGAACGCTTATCGAAAGCCACCTAAACCTGAAACACACACATACCAGCAAAACTGACAACCTTAAAAATGTACGTGAGTGCAAAACATGAAAAATGAGACAAACAAAAGACGCCAACCAATCGTCACTTCATTATTTCTGCAACATGGTGTTGTAAAGGCGAGTCGCCTTTCTAACCGACTCCAGCAAACCTGGCGACATCTGCAACTGGTAGCATGCAAAGAAAACATTGACGACGGCCGAAACTTGGTGTCGATCTTCCCCATCATGCTGAATACCCTTTCCAGGGGATGAGGAGCGCCTGCACTTCTGGACCACCTCCTCCATTAAGTTTGGGTCAATTTGAGCATTGCCAAAAGAGGGATCACCGAACTAAAATACTCATTCAGGTCTTCTACCATTAAGAATCCCTCTAATATTATATTTCCAGCAATATCTTCTAGAGGACTGACTTTATCCTGAACTTTCTGTTTGTTCCGAACATATGCATAAAACTATTGCTGTCATGCTTTATAATACAAGCTAATTTTTGTTCATAGCTTCTATTTGAATGTATAATTTAAGTTCTAGCAGTGCTTCTTTATAAAGGTTGTAGCCTTCATCAATTCCAGTACGTCTATATGACTTCCACATTATTTATTTGTATTAAATTTGTCTAATGGCTTCTTTCAATAAGTGTTTCTTTCTGGACCGTTTCCCTTGATTGTTTGTTTTTCAATTTAGCGATTATGCACTCAATTTCACTCTTTTAAGATATTCCAGCAATATGTATGTTACTGTCTTATTCTTCAGTGTGTTATTCCAGTCTATCTTTGCTAAATATTTCCCCATGCATTATATCTTCCTTTGTGGAAATTTCCCCTGTACTGCTTTTGACTATTCTTTCTGATTTTACTTTGATGGAAAAATATATCTGGCTGTGATCACTACTCCCCAATGGCTCACATATATTGACACTGTCAACTAATTCATTCTGTGAGGAAAAATTATGTCTAACACATTCTCACCCCTGATTGGTTCTAGCCATATTGAGAACGGAAACTGTCTTGTACTAAAACTAACAACTTGTGGTCCTCACTCCCTGTACTCTGTAGAGATGTCCATGTATGTGTGGTTGGGAAACAGTGGGGTGTTGGATGAAACGTCGGAATCTCAATTGTGAGGACAACGGTTCAAATCCTCCGTCGCAATGCATGGGCAAGAGAGAAATATTGATGTCCCATCGTTAACTGCAATCAACCGTTGACACATTCCTGACTAAAACACCATTGGTATTTGACAAATTCCTGTAAGAACAATACATCATTGCGTAAATACCACTGTTCAAATCATAACTTGCCGATTTCACTAAAATTATATTATGTCTACACGTTATAGGGCGCCGGAAGTAACGGTATTATTTGATTAAAGAAGCACGCCGCTTAACAACATGTTTACTTTTTTGTAGAATGATTGCATAGGGCCTATAGTCTCGCGTAAACAAAAGTAAAATCTTCCTTTAACAATTCCCGTTGATTAACCTTGGCAAGTTCCTAAGAATAAAAGGTTCGGTTTAAGACTCAATAAACCTGATGTGGATCTTTGTAGGCCCCGGCGCCAAGCAACATATCAACGGAGAGACGACCGAACCTGTACGCCCGCTATCTGTCAGGCGGCTCCGGCGGAAACGTCGGCTACGTGTGAACGTATACGACGCCTCAAGAAACCGGCCAAAGAGAGCAACAAACGACACAGTCGGTATTTGTCTGGATTCTAGACCAACCTATTTTTTGCCATCTGTCCCAACTTTTTATATTTTAATACGTTCATTCATGTGTTTTACGTCGTTTCGGGTACAAACAGAACATTGTATCATAGTGTTCAGGGCTCTTTTAGCGGTGCTAAATAGCGCGCCAGTTTGCATCGGTCTATGCCGCCGCTGCACGGTGCCCTTGAAGCGTGTCGTAACAGCGCGCACGTTGGATGCAAACCGAAGCGCTATTTAACCTACCAGGCTACAACGTGTCCAAGCAATGCACCATGCTATAACAGTGTTTGTCTGTAACGGCATGAAATGCTGGAATAAACGCATTTAGATATTTAAAAGCGTGACAAGAAAGAAGTTATATTGGCAAAAATGAGGTGAAACTGGATTCTGGGCAAGTGCCACAAAGTCATAATAAATAAGCAAACGGAAACAATTGTAGCTAGTTTTATTTCAAAAATAATAATAAAATCGCGCACAAGGCGAGTGTATGGCACGCACGAAGGGACAAGATCGTGTAGCAATGGGGCATGGCTTCCCGTCATGCCTCGGCGCTGTCACTTCTAGCAATAACGACAAATGATAATAATCTCGCCTAACGACACTGTGACGCGTTAAATGACATTAAATAAATGACCCATGACGGCCTAATCATGACAATTACTTCTGCTTTCCGAGACATTCTTAACAAATAGAACATAACAAAGACATAAGGAGTATCATACAACACATATTGTTGATATCACCGCGATTTAAACAATTGGCAGGACGCAGCATTTCACAAACAGTTGAACGATGTTATATGAACTGGTATTTGGACCCAGCCAGCTCCGGTTTCTTACATAAAATACAAAAAAAGACATCGAAAGTGGTGCCCGAAAGAATACAGCCAATTTCTTTGTTAATCTTTTGTTTGCTGATTTTCATATTGGATAACAGTATAATTAGCTATGAATTTGCGATATGTTGCTATGTTTACGCCAGCTGATCAACTGCTGTACATCGATATCACGGCACAAAATATGTCAGAAAATACACTGGTCGAAAATTATCAAATCCTTAATAAAAAAAACGCTGCAGTAGGCCTTGGATCATATAACTAAATCACCGGTAATGACCATCTCCAATGCCATGGGATGAAATAAAATTGTTGGCCATTGTTTAAAACAATTATTCTGTACAATTAAACCCCAAAACAGCACCAGGCCACCATGGCGACACATCTTTTGCTTCGGCATTGTGATTTGTTGTTTGTCAATTCTGTCACACCTCTTGCTTCTTTTAAATAATAGTTTTGAACAAATTGATCACTTGATAGATAGCGGTTAAAGAAAATATAAAATGGGTTATTATTAGTTTTAAATGTATGTAATGTGGGATGGGGTTACCTCTCCCTCTCACAGCCTCCTTTTATATTATCGCACATTGAATATTCTCCTTCTTTCTATGTATTCATTTAAGAGTGGCAGTGATTTCATACCAGAGATCCAGAAACTTGCAGAAACAAACAAATAAATGCGTCATGACATTCCGCGGGCAGTGTTATCCGTAACATTTCAAAACCTTAGAATACGATATATTTTATCATTAAATGTTGTAGAAATCTCTTAAAATTATGTTACAAATGTCATGATCAATATCATTCTGTCTGACGGCAAGGTGAGAACACAATATTCCCCGCAAACGTTCTGGTCAAAGTAAAATCGGGTCTTACAAAAATATAAATCCTTCCAAAGGAGTGACGCATTGGTTTAGTCACTATTATGCTTAGAAACATGCAACGTGTTTCATAATATCATGGTAGCAAACGTTACACCAACATTACCAGCTCAAAATACTATTAACTGGCATATTTACAACAACATGCAACACATCGTCAAAGTAAGTATAGTATACGCAGTCGTTTACAACGCATGCAATGCAACATTAAATTGATCAATATGGGACAATATACAATGGTGCGTCCCGTTCAATATGGCACTTGGTGTGTTCAAATATAAGCTATGAACACTTGGTTTACCAATAATTTTGATATAAACCTTATGGCAATCCTCTTAGAGCGAGATAATTATCTCAATACGTCATTTATATAAAACATAAATATCTGCTTCAGCCCATCTCTGAAACGTATAACAACGTGAAACAATCAATAGCAACAGCCGTTCTGCATTGTGGTTTGCAGTAAGCACCTTGAATCATGTCTCTTAAGAAGCACCACGGTTTATGCGTCAAAACAAGCACTTTTGTCTTTCTTTCGGCAAGCACCTTGGCTTGTACTCCACAAGTACTTTAGACCGTACATAGAGTCGCACTTTTCACTGCGCTAATAAAACAGATCTTTTCATTTGGTGTCAGAAGTGGCAATCAGTGTGTGAAGAGCCAACAAGGGACATTATACTATCTTGTGAACACCATCAAGATGGCTGAAGTCCTGACACCTTCGACTTGACAATGCCGAGATCTTGCAGAGATGTATCGACGGCTTTACACAGAAATTAAACACCTATTGCATAGTCTACAATGCAGATCGACCAAGACTCAACAGTTATTCAGGTATTTGTTTTCCTCTGCGAGCTGCGTCAACATGGAACTCATGTGGTTCACCACCATGTTGGACGTGCGTAGCGCGTGCGAACTGCCGGCGCGTGACTTGGAGTCGACGAACGGCGACACGAGCCGCAACGACGTCTGCGAGCCTGATCGGTTCACGAGTGCCGTCGGACTGACCATGGCCGACACGGTGAGGTTCTCCATGGAACTCGAGCTGAGGTTATCGATGAGGTCGTCTGTTGAGATGGCGTTCAGGTCGGGGTTGTTGGCGCCGAGGTAGCCGTATGTCCTGCAACCGCACATCTTCACATCAGTCGTGCTCGAAACGTCGTTGCAGTTCGGTGATAGCTGCTGGTGTTGGTGACACTGCGGGTTGTACCCGGGGTATGATGCCACCTGCTGCCGCGGCACTGCGCTCTTGCTGCGGTTGCGGTGTTGAGAACCGGGGCGCGACGGTCGTTGTTCGCATGGCGGGTGCGGCGCAATGAAGCCGCCACGCGATGCAGGCTGACTTGCATAGACGGTGCCATAGGCGTGCATCTGGTTGTAAGGTTGCTGCGGGGGGACGTTGCCGAGCTGGTGGTCAGACTGTGGGGCGGCACCTGGCCGGAGTGGGATCTGAGATTGACTTATCTGCGGGACCTGAACCATCGGACTTCCCCGCTCACACCCACCGCACGGCACGGCACCCAAGTCTGCTCTCTGGTGGCCGCGCGGTGTGTGGATGTGTTCGTTCATCCTGTGCGATGGTTGCTGCATGAAACACTGCTGCTGTTGTTGATACTGTGCGTGCGTTTGGGGCATGTTCATAATTCCTGAGTGGGTGCCGTTGACCATCTGTTGTTGTTGCATCACTGGTTGCCACGGGTTGCACTGCTGCATCGCGCCTTGCGGGGTCTGCTGAGGCGGGGGCATTAGTTGCTGGGAGTTCACCATTCCGTTGCCCATCTGGCCATAGGCGTAGCCTTCTGGTGTCATCCCTCCAGAGATATTGGGTAATAACTGCTGCTGTTGCATCATCTGTTGTTGCTGCATAATCTGCTGTTGCTGCATCATGTGGCCGTTGCACGGATGCTGACAGGTGTTACACGGCACGGCTGCTCCAGGCGACATGGCGACGGGGTTACCTCCCATCCCCCACTGCTGGTTTGGCATCATATTCGGCGACACCATCGCCGCTGCGTTCTGGGACACACACCCGTACTGCTGCTGTTGTTGCTGCTGCTGTCGTGCCACCATCTGCCTTGCATAGTTGTTGTTCATCTGCATGTTCTGCGGTGCCACGCCGACCATCTGCGTGTTCTGCGCAGCGTACTGCTTGGGCGGATGACGTGCGGGACTGCGGTCAGGGACGGTGCTGTCGGCCTGCGGCGACATCCTGACTGCCTCGTTCAAGTAGTCCCGCATCTCGTCGGGAATTAACATGTCGTCATTGGCATCAAGCATCTGGTCGATGATCGCGTCCTCATCGACGTTCGCTTCCAGGTTGATACTCTCGCTGATGAGCTCCGACTCCAGGTCGGACTCCGTCGCCACGGTGATGTCGGTTGCTATGCTACTACGCGACGATGCAAAGTTCGCGTTGCTGCCCGTCTGCGACCGGAAGCTCCGCATGGCGGGTGCCATGGCAAGGGGTTTCACCGAGTTCAGACTACCACCGCATTGCAGCCGTTTGAGCACTGGGGTGTCGCCTTGGTCTCCGACATACGGCACAGGGTCGCTGGCCCGCCGTACCCTCTGACTATGTCCTTCCGGGAGCACACCTGGCGTACCGACACTCCAACAGTCGCTGTCCTTGCGACACCTCGCTCTGTCCTGCCGCTGCATCTGACCGTACGGCGACGGCTGTCCCTGCTGACCCGCAGATCCCGGCGACATCAGATTCGGGTTGCTCCCGAGTTGCGTCCGTTCCAGTTGCATCGTCATGTTGCCGATGTTGCTGCTGACGATACTGTCGCGCGGCGAGTCTAGCCCCGGCAGACTGATGTCGTACTCGTACGGCGAGTTACTAGTCCGCGACGACGCCCGAGACGCGTCGCTCGATCGGTGCGAGTTGTCGCTGGATCGCCGCGAGAACTGGCCGGAGAAACGGTACGGACTGGCCGAGTTGGCACTGCTGCCCACGTACGAGCTGATGGTACTGGTGCCGCTGTCACGTCGGCTGTTGCCAGAGAAACCGCCCAGACCCAGCGTCTCCTTCGCACTCACACCTGAAGCACGGTACAACACAGACGTGAGTAAACAGAATCTGGTAAAGAACTGTGGACGTGTCTCTAATCATGCATTGCTTCTTCGGTGGGGTTCTGTTTATCAGTAAACGCCATGCGCTCTCACAGACTCAGTTGTACTATTTTTACACATTTACTTTTGGCCTAAGATTTATTATAAATAGTGGAATCAGGAATAAATAAATACAACTAATGCCGCATTCCAATGGAATCATGCTTCATGTAGATTTGACTTCACGATCCCTATGTAACCCAGTTGAATAAATTTATAAGTGGTGAAGTCGGGCTGCTTCTGGACTTTCAAGTTCACCAAGTCGTATTCACGGTAAACAAGAGCTGATTGAAACACAGCATAATATACGAATATCTTAACAATATACTTACAACATCTCACTTCAAAATATATCACACTTTAGGACACAGATGTGCAGCTTTTTATATTTGAAATGTTAATTCACTGGGATAATGTACATGGAGTGCAAACATTGTAAAGTTTGCGATGAATACGAAGGTGTTAAACGAGAACTCACTAATGACGTCCTGTATCCGCCGTCTCTGTGGACTGTGGTGCACCCGTGGTATACGATGTGACACGTCCGTCATCGTCAGAGGACCTTGACCCGTCTGACCTTGACCTCTACGCAAGTTACCTACGAATACAAGAACACGTTACCAGTTATGCCACAGATTGATATTGTAAATATTTATGGTCATTGGCACAGAAAATTTGCGATAAATGCAAATTCCTTTCTTAGTATTATTTTAATGCTTAAACACGTATTTTCAAATGCAATTTTGGTATCATGGCAGTTTTTGTGAATCTACAGACATATGTGCATGAGTCGTGCTCTTCTAACCACCTCTCTTTTATCAATTTCTTTTGACTGTTTCTACTATTTGAACCAATTCCTGCTGCAACTGTATATTGTGTTTATAATAATTAGAACATATTTTTTTTCTACACTTTAAATTATAATTTTTATGACTATTGCAATTCCCTCCTTTAATATTGCTAGCAAGGATATCACAAAACTTCAGCATGTCCAAAATTGTCTAGCTAGAGTGGTTACAAGATCACCTCGTTTTTCTTGATCTGTACCACTTTTAAAGTCTTTGCATTGGCTTCCTGTATGATATTGTACAATATTTAAGATCTGAAAATGGATAAGATCAATCATACCTATGGGTGGTAGACGAGAAACCGATGAGCTCTTCACGTGTTTGGTTCGTCTGACACGACTAGTGAGGCGATTTGGCTGCATGGTGCGTGCAGCTCCCACCAACGTCGTTGACCCTAGGTTCACTGTCGTCGCCGGCAACTGAAAGGAATTGGAAGAGAGTGTGATATAAATAAGTGTATCAAACACTGATTGTCATGGACTACCAACAGATGTTGAAACATACGAAACACTGACACAACACTAATGAAAGTAACTAACTTGTATCAGTAACTCAAACCACTGTCACTAACCAACTCTGAAGAGTGTTATTAACCCACAATACTAACAATATTAATGTCACAAACCCAAAATACTTACATGTGCAGTGTCATTAATTTATTATACAGAAAAAAATAACCTGCCCTACTGATGAGAACAGGGTCATTGACTCACGACACAGAAAAGAGTTGTGTCACTAACTCACGACAGATAGTAGCATCACTAATTTACAATACTGACAAGAACAATGTCACTAACTCCTAACACAGATTACAAGAATAGTGTCACTAACTCATAACACTGATGACAAGAGTGGTGTAACTAACTCGTAACACTGGTGACAAGTGTCATGTCACTAACTCCCGACATTGATGACAAGAGATGTGTCACTGACTCCTGACATTGATGACAGGAGTTGTGTCACAAACTCATGACACTGATGAAAAGATTGTGTACCTAACTCATAACACTGATGACTCACGACACCAATGACAAGAGTAGTGTCACTGACTCTTGACACTGATGACAAGAGCAGTGTCACTAACTCATGATACTGATGCCAAGAGTGGTGTCACTAACTTCTGACACTGATGACAAGAGTAGTGTCACTAACTCATGACACTTCTGAAAAGAGTACTGCCATGGAGTCATGACACTGGTGACAAGAGTAGTGTCATTAACTCATGACAATGATGACGAGAACAGTGTCATTACCTATACTCATGACACTTATGACAAGAGTAGTGTCATTAACTCATGACACTGATGACAAGATTAGTGTCATTGACTCACAACACCAATGACAAGAGTGGTGTCATGACACTGATTACTGACTCCTGACAATTATAACAAGAACACTGTTATTGACTCCTGACAGTGATGACAAGAGCAGTGTCATTAACACATGACATTGGCGACAGGAGCAGTGTCACTGACTAATGACACTGATGACAAGAGAAGTGTCACTGACTTCTGACGACAAGAATAATGTCACTAACTCATTACACCGATGTCAAGAGTAGTGTCACTAACTCATGACACAGATGACAACAACAGTGTCGTCTCACCACAATCTCATCGCCGTCCGAGTCTTCGTCATCCGTGTCATCCATCAGACTTCCCACGCTGCTCGGCAGGTGGGAACTACTGGCGCCCCCTCGGTCAAGGTCGTCGTCATGGCGACCGTTAGAAACGAGGCTGTGTGAGCTGTGGACGCGTGGCAGTGCCGGACTGTGGTCTGACCGCTGTGACATCGGGGACAGTTTGACTTGGCTGTGACTCAGGGATGACAGGCCTAATGTCTGCTGGAAAAGAGACAGCGCGAGTCACTACATAGAACATACGACAACAATGTGAATTATAATTCTTAAGTTGACGTATTATTGTTGAAAAGTACTGAGGACAATCTATTGATCATAACTGTGCCACTGACACTCATCCATTTCACTTAGATTTCTACTCCTGTGGGAACTATGAGAGTGAGAGGGTGGGGAATGTGTGAATAGACGAGTAGCAGATGAGTGGACGGCGCGAGTAAACATGAATAACGTCTGAATTGTGATACAAACTTGTTTCCTGGCCAAGACTGAGACCAGCTGATTAGTCCGTTTCTCACAATAGTTGTCCTTAGAATGAGACAGCCAATGTTCTAGGCTCTGCTACATGCAATCATCATACTCAAAAAGGTTCTAAATAATAAGATGGAATATATGACATAGAAAGGATGTGGTACTAAATAATAAGATGGAATATATGACATAGAAAGGATGTGGTACTAAATAATAAGATGGAATATATGACATAGAAAGGATGTGGTACTAAATAATAAGATGGAATATATGACATAGAAAGGATGTGGTACTAAATAATAAGATGGAATATATGACAACTATGAATGTGGTTGAGTGAGTGAGTGAGTGAGTGAGTGAGTGAGTGAGTGAGTGACTGAGTGAGTGAGTGAGTGAGTGAGTGAGAGAGAGTGAGTGAGTGAGCAATTGACATAACGAATTACTGAATGAAAGCGATTCACAGGTGACTTGTGGACTAGATACCACAATTGATGATTAAATGTGAATGAAGCGTCACCTGTTTTAATTCCTGACTGTCATTGGAAGGCATCTGTGACATTGGGACTGAGTCCTCTGTCTTTATGTTGGTCATCTGGTCACTAGTCTCGGACTTCTTGTCCTGCGAAACATTGATGAGATGTCAGTGAGGAATCAAATAGTTAGCTTTAGGTTACTGATAGCAACACAAACTCTACATGTAGCATATCACATAGGTCACTAAACTTGTCATATCTACAATAACGGTTCTATATGATTTTTATAATGATCTTATCATATTTACTGATTTCATGATGACATATATATATATATATATTTGATACTAACTTTCTAATATTCAGAATATTGCTCTTATGACATTTAGAATAATGGTTCTATAGTTGTTAATTTGACTATTTTTAAATTGTCACAGACTATTAGCGCCTTTATTTAGCAGACACCAGCATTATATAAGACTTCAGTATTAGTACTAAATGGTGCTCACTTCAAAACAATGACCTAACCAAATGCAATCAGACTGAAATGACGTCTTTGGGTAGGGTGAACAAAGATGCCCAAGTTTCAAAACAACAATAGGTGTCTCCTTGACTGACATTGCTCTAACCCACCACAACCCACAACAGAGTCGACATCATCATTGTGTTGTTTTTGTACTCACTAGATCATCGTTGTTGTCGCTTCTCGGGCTCGCATCGTTCATGGCACCACCACCACCACTGCTGCTGCCACCTGGGGACGGCTGGTCCCCTTTGTGTTTCTTGTTGGCGTAGAAGTCTGGCCCGTGGACCGTCTTGACGTGCTTGCGTAGAGAACTCGGGTCGGTGTATCGCTTTGTACATCCGGGGGCCTTACACACGTATGGCTTCTGTAAACACAACATGGAGTTTTGTGAATGGCTTGTCTACATTACGCACTGCAATAGACACCACAGTATACTAAATATAATTATTTCGGCCCAGATTAAAGTGATTATTATTAAGTGGCTGATTCACATAAGCAGTACATTTTAAATTCAGTAGGAATAAGAATTTATTCCAACTTAAATAAATGATTCCATTAAATTTAAACGGTATTCTATGTACTAGCTACGCAATAAATCTTTACCAACCAAATACAAATAGAACACACAGTAAATTCTACTAATAATTTTAGATTTACATAACAGTTCTGCAAACAATTGATGATTCACTTTATTGAAATAAGCATGCTAAATGTTTCTTGTTACAGACCTTTAAGAAAAGGATAACCAAAACCCAACAAAAATTTACAA
The DNA here is from genome assembly GCA_963995525.1 of Escarpia spicata. NCBI lineage: Eukaryota > Metazoa > Annelida > Polychaeta > Sabellida > Siboglinidae > Escarpia > Escarpia spicata. Next base: position 29,397,052 of record OZ023209.1, read on the forward strand.
AAACTCGTAAACAACATGTTTACAAAACACATTTAAAGTGTCAACACAAACCATATACAGAATATGTGTCAAATTAACATGACTCACGGCATTTGAATGTGTTCGGTTCTGGTGTTTCGCTCGGTCGCTCGCGTTACTGAATGCCTTAGTGCATCCTGGGAATTCACACATGTAAGGTTTCTCGCCCGTGTGGGAGCGTAAATGCGTCTTGAGGTTCTCCAGTCTTGAGTACGCCTTGTTGCATCCCTCGAACTGAAGTGAAAGGAACATAAACGCATGGACAATCTACCTGCATATGGTTGGTTGTTTGCAAGCCTCTCAAGCTGAAATGGGAGGGATATACTTATAATATATATACTGCATGCCTGCTCTCTATATGTTGGCTTGTAAACTGGTTTGTATGCTGCGTTGTATCATAATATGATGGCTTGTATGATGATTTGTACGAGTTGGAATACAGTGGAACCTCTCTGTTAAGGTTACCCTCGACACTGGCCAAAAATTACCTGAACAGCAAGGTGACCATATTAGTGGGACTAATCTCCTATACTTTACTGTGTATGGGAATTATCTTGGACTATCCTAGGGTGACCTTAATTGTGAGGTGGCTGTATTACTGTGGTGACCGTAAAGGTATACCTGAGTGCGAATAATTTTTATCAAACTGTTGGATTAATAACTGTACAGATTTATTCTGAGCTTGCTATTTGAATATCTTATTAATATGATAATTCATGATCATTCAGTCCAATGACATTTTGGATGCTCCAGAGTATTTCTGACATTGATATTGACATGTACATATGTACTCGGCAATGTAATGTCGTAGAATGCAAGCCATCCTTCAGCATGTTAATCAAGAATGAATTAGCTTATAAAGACAGCTACCAGGTCAGCCACAAGCAGGGCAAATAACATTCACTACTCATTTCTGAACTATTCACTCATCTCAGGCTCTTAAAAACTACCGGGGTAGTAACAACATCCATATTAATATTCATCCAATAAAATAAACTGATGTCGTATGCAAGATTTAGGGATGCAATTTTTGATTAAGGATTCAATGCACTATTTCTATGCAATTCCAATGGAGAATGTAAGCCCAGAGAAGAGCATTTGGCAGTGGCACAGTTTTGTGACTCAATTGATCACACTGTAATCAGTGCTGGGTTATCATGATAGAAGACAACGAATTCCAGCTTACTGGCCTAACACAAGGTGCAATAGGTAGATTAAGATCATATTTGGAAGTCTTGAACACAGGAAAGTGAAGACATCGAAACACAGACCAAGGACTGTAAATGCAACAGACAACTAAATAAAACAATACAAATACAAAGACAAGACGAGCAGATTAGAAAGGGAACTAAGAGAGCACAAGATCAAGAAAGAAGACTAGAAATTATACCTCCATCTGTGCACTTCTGGTTGCGGCGAGAAAAACAGATATTGTTATAATATTGTAACGTCTACAACATATCCATAATCTTATCCATGCTATTGATTGATTAGTATGCTTCCTATTTATTACATTAGTTCCTTGTTGTTAACATGGCAGCAAAGTCGTTTTGTGAAAACGTGTTATTATTAAACTCATAAAATGTTGTCTCATTTCTACACGTACTGTAAAAAATAGACATGAATATATTTTATACACCTAACATGACTAATAAATGATGGATCTTTATTCTTCATGCCAACATAAACTCTTAGCAACAGCAGAAGGAACATCAATTTGCTATGTAGTAGCATGGTTTGAATTAACAAAAGCACAATGGTATTAGTATGCAGTAGTATTAGTATGCTGTAGAATTAGTATCTAGTAACATTAACATTGCAGTGGACGACACACCTAGACTGACTGCCATCTGGTGGGATGGACTGACACTGAAGCGCCACCTACCGTACACTTGTGTGGTTTCTCGCCTGTGTGTCGTCTCATGTGGACAACAAGCATGTACTGGGCCTTGAATGGTTTCTCTAGCCGCGAACAGTCTGACCACTTACACACAAACGCCTTCTTGTTCGACTGAATGTGGTCCACGTTTAGATGCTGCAAGGTTACATGTATGTGTGAGGACAGCTCAGTAGAGGACATGTTCAAAATCTGGGGTTGGATTTACTAAGACTGAGGCCATTATATCTATACAATATATAATTTTATGTAAATATAAATCCCTCCACATTTTGATTATTTTAGCTCGTCCCAGTTCATATTTATTTCACAAATAATTGAACATATCTGATTTGCTTGAGCAACTTTTTTATCTTGTTTTGGTGACGTTATCACACAAATTATTAGTATATTTCTGAATTTACTTCAGGGCTGCACAATGTACCTACACAAGTGCTGTATACTACTTGACCTGATCTTTGACCATTGACCATCAATGATACTGCCAGGAACCAGAACTAGCCATATTTAACTTTCTAAGTTTTAGTCTTCTTATTATTAATTTATTCCTGGATATTATTGCAGTATTGATTACATTTACACTATGTATTCTAACAAAACCTTAGACATACACGTATTATTAACACAAACCACCTGTTGTTATATAGTGCAGTATATATCCACCATCGTCTAGCCAGCTACTCATTCATACAGCTGAGTGATATGGAGCAACATAGAATAAACGAACTTGTCCAAGGTTCAACACTGCAGCACAGGATTCGAACCCGGGTTCATTCGGTCGAGAGTACATTGCTCTAGCTACTACACCACTGCGCTGTAGATGCCTACTTCAGGCATGGAACAACTCTCGACCTGTGACATGATTTCTCCTCTCAACAGGTCCTCTACTCACCCTGACTAGTTCTTCCTGAGTGTTAAACTCCAGTTCACAATCCACCCAGTGGCAGTTCGTCTCGACAAAGTCCGGCTCTGCGTCATAGAACATTCGGTGGGCGTCAAGGTCACTGCCTGGAGGTCGTCCTTCGTGACATGGCTTCACCTCCGCTGGCGTTCCTGTCATGCGAGACAATTGTAACGATAATAATTGCTTTATTTGTATAGCGCGTCATGTCTCTGGATGTAAAAACCTGTTGAAAGGTGCTTAAAATACAACAATGTTAAAATATAATCACTATAATGCAATAATAATTGTATGTAAGCATTCTCATGTGTAGGCTTGAGCAATGATTTCTTTCTATAATTTCTCATAGAAACTAATAAAACCCTCAACTACTGAAGATATGACAAGATCTATACATTTATTTTAAAATATTCAGCAACTGTTTGAGCAACAAATAAATTACTCTAAAAACTATTTTTAATATTATATTTAAAGATTTTGATTATTTTTTTAACATATCTGTAGCATTTCTGCTATTTAAGTATTTTCAAAATCTATTTCCTGATTTTGGATTCATCATTTTGTTAAAGTAGGAAGGTCAGGCAGATGTTGCATACTTAATTATAGACTAGTGCAGGTTTTCAGGTGTGCCCACTGAAGCGTGGTAAGCGCGGTTATAATTAGCCTTTAATTAAGTTGTGTGTCCACTGAAGCGTGGTTATAATTAGCTTTTAATTAACTGGCATTGTTGTAGATGAGTATATTATTATAATTATAGGGGTGTTTTCATGATGCATAAATTAGGTATGACTCATTATTGCAATCTTGTTGATTTCATTGGTTCAATCCGGTCATGTGTTATGCCTTTTGGACTAGCTATAAAAGTCATTGACAGGTAAGAAATATCAACTTTGCCAGAGATCAGGCACGTGTGAATTTGGAAGAGATAATGGGGCTATGATGGCATGGTGTCACTCCGGTGCCGAGAAGGGTCTTGTAAAGATCGGAGCACATGGAAAAATTTTGAAGAGATATAGGGCTGTAATGGCGAGTTGCAACCCTGATGCCTAGAGGTAGGCAGTGTGAAATTTAGAAAGATATGGGGCTGTAATGGTGAACTGTCACCCCGGTGCCTAGAGGTAGGCAAAGTGAGAACGTGCTAGGTTGTGTGGGAACCAGAAAGGTGTTGTTCCCATTATAAAAGTGTATGTGTGGAGGCGTCTGCAAGAGTGCAGACCGGAGTCTCTACACAGCGGAGAAGGAGAGCGAACGACCAGCGTAGTGAGCCGAGAAAGGCACGGACGTAGCGAGCACGTGGCAAAGATATGTGTCGAGCACGTGTTGAAGATTTGTGGCAGGCGAATCGTAGCGAGGGCAGGCATCGTCTGTAGATCGACAAGACGAGGTGCGACACGAAGTGAGACAGCCGGGTCAACGTGACCGGGCGAGGGCATGATGGCGATCGGAACAGCGGACAGCGGGAAGGACACTTCAGGCAAATGGTCGACCGAGCCGGGTCAGCAAACCGGCAGGTCAAGGGGAGCGCATGCGGACAATGAGACGGACATTTTTGTCGACCAGTCATCATGTAACCTCATGACAAACTAGCCAAGTCGAGCTAACGGAGCGAACATTCGTACGACTACGCGGTGAGACCCGTATGTAGGGAAGTGACAATTCAATATCATATATTGCTGTTAGAACCAACTAATCTACTGTGAACTGTACATTATATGTGATTAAGAGATTAGCTCACTGTATTTTGGGAATAGTATAGATTCCCGATCTATGTATGTAATTAAGAGATTAGTTTTCCCTATACTGGGTATGGTGTAGATCCCTCCATGCTATTTATTTGAATCCAAGCGGAGCAGATGTCATAATGGGTTGACAAGTGAAATTCTCTTGAGTGTGAATAACATTAAATTTTTTTTAACGGCCATTCTAGAATTTTGGGGGGTTTCAAAGTTTATCTGAGAGCCAAGGTAGGGTAGAGGATAGATGTTGTTGTGTTTATCGTTACAATAAAAGAGTTTTGTTTTGGTATTCATATATATGTAAAAAAAATTATTAAATATCCATTGTTCCTTGTTGCGTTGATTATGGTTGCCGCCTGCATTCACAAGTGTAATTAACATCGAACCCTAATAGACCTGAGCCATCTAGTTACGGAGACCTCGCCGATCTGTAACAATATCTAAGAATGATAATAATAAGGTAACTTCTATTGTGCCTAATTCCTTGGAAACCAAGCTCAGAGGCGCATCAAGACAAACGGTTGGTCAATCTCATAATAGATAGTATTCAAGTTGTCAACAGATGGATGGATACGGCAGAGAGCTGTGGTGGATTAGCAAGATTTTAAAATGACGGCGGAATTGTGTATTATTTTTTAGCTTATCTAACACTAAGAGGGAGCATATTCCAAAGAGTTGGTGCAGCAACAGAAAAATCCATAATTCCAACATTAGCGTTCACTCTAGGAACAAAAAGGAAGTCAGAATTAGTAGTTCTAGTTGTTTCCAGCGCTCTGCAACATTCTATTAACTGATTAGTCTGTATTATTGTGGTTACCATGTTATGGTCTTATGAGGTTTCATTCAACTAGTCAGCCTTTTTCAGAACATTATCGCCAAACCGACCTTTATATGCTGGCACTGAGGATGGTCACTGCCAGGGTGCTTGTCGTCCTCAGTGGTTCTTTTACGTCCCAAATTGAGACGGGACCGACATTAACGTGAATTTCTAATTCGTGGTGTTGGCATGCCAGGCAGATGTACTAACCACTACATTAGCCACGCTCCCTAGATAATCGAAGCTGGATAGGATTTCTTACATGAACATGCTGTATAGATTACCTGTACACTACATAGAATTCTAAGTAGGATGACAGACATCATTAAGGCTAAGCGATGGATTTTTATTGGCCATATCCTTAGATTTGAGTGAACAAATGACTGCCGTATAGTGATGAATTATGGAAAAGAGATCGGAATACTAAAAGAGAAGTGGCAAAGAATGATGGAGAAAGAACAAGATGCCTTTGGGTGGAAATCCTAGGCAGCGGCAGCACGGAGGGCGGCTGAGAGGGCAGACTGTTGTGCATGCCCTATGCAACACATGGCACCCACGGCATCCACAAGTAAGCATAGAATTCTTGTAAACATTAAACATGTTTTGATCCAGTCATCCCCGATTGTCACGTACCGGGGAAATCATCCATCTCTGTCTTCACCTTTGACTTCTTCATCTCCTTGTGACTCACAGTACTTGACACCTGGTTGTGGCTCGACTGGTCTTTAATTGTTGTCGACGACATCTGATAACATAAATTTTATAAAAACTACTTTAATATTGATTCACATTTTTTTAACGGAACAAGTTATTCTGTACTGAAAGCATAGATTGTGTTGCGATTATAGATAACTTGAAAACAGTAATGCTCATAAACATCACATCAACGTCATATCAGAGCAGATTTGTAGTAGATATTTCCTTTCAAAAGATAAATAAATCAAAGCAAAATACCAGCAAAAGGAATTTGCAGCTACTGCAGCTATGTATTATCAGAGCTGACAAATATTGATTAGTGATTATGCAAGACAACACAAAGGTATTTATTCTGACCATAGATGTACACCATTATGAAAACATACCAGTAGTTGATTTACTATTCAAATAAACATATACTACATTTATTAGACAAAATAAACACAACCTGAGTAACTCGTCCAATGTGTGGTTAATGTGCTATCCAGGTGAGTGACATTTGTATCTACCATATTTCTTCTATTGAGAATACGGTATGCTTAACACATATAATGAGACAAGAAAATATGTCAAATGTTATGTTCTAATAAGCAGGGATGTACATTCATTTTCTTGTGTTACTGTGTATAGCTATCTCAATAGATGTGACTAGCGAATGATTTATGCATCCAGATAATGAACCAACAGATACCAGAACACTGCAAATCTGATCATTTAGGCGGACCTCTCGATATTTTTGTCATCACTTAGCTTTAAATCTAGTGTGACGTTGACAGAAATTTAATTAGAAAGATGATTCAAACAGCCAAACCTGGCATTGGAGAACAGTGTCAGACACTGCTAAAAGGGGATGGGTGTATGCACCGTACATTCAAGATAATGTTAGATAAAATCAAATAAACAAACAAAGCTATAATAGTAATAAAATAAAATAAATATAACCGCTACATAATTTTGAATGATTTCATGTCGTCGCCTAGCAACCCATCATCAATAATAATAATAATATACTATATTTTTACACTCACACCAGAGTACAACTCTGTTCAAGGACTTTGACAATAAAATGCTAAGACTTACATAATGATTAATGCAGATACTAAAATATGAGTAATAAAATTAAACATTAAAAATGCCAACATTTCGTTAAACAAATTTTTTTTATGGCTAATAAAATGTGAGCAGTCAAATAAATCATATACAAACATTAACATTTTGTTAAATAAAAAAATTGTACAGCTAATAAAATATTAATAATAAAATAAAACATAACTTTGCTAACATTTCATGAAACCGAAATGTCCTAAACGTAAGGTTCTTCCACTTACCTGGGATTGCGTCTTGGAGGGGCCCAGGGGCTGGACCATGGGCTGACTGGTGGGCAGACTCCCACTCCCTGGGTGGCCATGGGGCAGCATATTGGGGTAGGAGAACAGGGAGGGGTAGTAGGGGGAGGAGCTGGGAAGACTGCTGTGAGGCCAGAAGGGGTGCTGAGGAAGGTTGTGGGTGGGGCTGAGCAGGCCAAAGGCAGCTGAAACAAGGAGATGTCTGGGGTGAGAGGTCAACTCAAGACAAACTGTGTGGTGGGTGAGCTGTATATGATGGTATTATTTATACACTTCTTCACGCTGTGTATTCAACAGATATCAGACAATGTATTTAACATACTGAGATAATGCATGCAACAAATGCACCTCAGACAATCGGCTAAACATCAGACGATACACAACACACTATACACAACATATCTACCACACAATATAAAACAATGCATACAAAAAATAAACTTCACACACATACAAACACACAATTTTTTCGCACACATGCACAGGCAAATACTCATCGCACACACCCACATGCGCGCATATGCACATACACTCACTCACCCACCCACCCACCCACCTAACTAATACCCATCCATCCACCCACCTGCCCACCCACTCACTGTCCACTGTTACCCCGCTTGATGTATTCACAACTCTCACCTGCTGACAAATGTCCATAAGACCCACTGGAACTTCTTGAGTTTGGAGTGTATGGGGTCATCCGCAGTGACCCCTCGGAACTCCGAGTCAGACTCTCAATGTCAAGGCCGCAGTCGGAGAATGGCGAATGCGAGAGCGCCCTCTTGCGGCTACTCTTGCCAACAAGAGACGGCCTTGGACTGGTGAGTCGTGAACCTGCAAGGTTAAACACAGGGCATGATACGGGCATTGGAATGGTACTAACACGAAGCTGCTGCTATCCCCCAAATGAAATCAACGGGCATTGGAATGGTACTAACACGAAGCTGCTGCTATCCCCCAAATGAAATCAACGGGCATTGGAATGGTACTAACACGAAGCTGCTGCTATCCCCCAAATGAAATCAACGGGCATTGGAATGGTACTAACACGAAGCTGCTGCTATCCCCAAATGAAATCAACGGGCATTGGAATGGAACTAACACGAAGCTGCTGCTATCCCCCAAATGAAATCAACGGGCATTGGAATGGTACTAACACGAAGCTGCTGCTATCCCCCAAATGAAATCAACGGGCATTGGAATGGTACTAACACGAAGCTGCTGCTATCCCCCAAATGAAATCAACGGGCATTGGAATGGTACTAACACGAAGCTGCTGCTATCCCCCAAATGAAATCAACGGGCATTGGAATGGTACTAACACGAAGCTGCTGCTATCCCCCAAATGAAATCAACGGGCATTGGAATGGTACTAACACGAAGCTGCTGCTATCCCCCAAATGAAATCAAGACTTCAAATTTTATGAGAACTTATTATTTCACAGTATTAATAAGAGTTAGTTTGCCAATTATTTTCTGTCAAAATTTACTTTAGTAATAGATCTTATCTCCTGTACCGACTGTATGTAATTAGGCGCCTAAAAATAATTAAATTCTCAGCTGTTCAAAAACATAAGAAACTGAAACACTTCGACGAAACGGTGTCCGAATATTCACGAACACGTCCTGACCTTGTGTCTCATTTGACTACACATTCTATTAATACAGCTTTCTAATGTCAGCATTGAAAAATTATATTTCATAAAACGAACACTAACAACTGGTGTCCAATAACATAGAAGAATTATTTTTACAGGTGTCCAAAAATATAATAAATTTGATAGATTTTTAGGGTGTCCAAGAACATATAGTGTCCTAATTCATACAGTCTTTAAGCTAATTATCAAAGTAAATTATTTGGATGATTTAAACAAAACTAAACACATCTTTTATTAAACCGACTGAGCATGTAAATTACTATTCTCACACTACAGGTATAGGCAGCAATGGACCTGATCCATGGTATGTGTATACCTTCAATACTGGGCAATAAAACAGGACATCAGCATCATTAAACAAAAGTGCAAGAAAAAAAAAAAAATTTCATAGTAAAGCTTACAGCATAAAACCTGTGTACCTTCAACGATAATAACAACAAGGAATCATTTACTAAATATGAAAATTACTTATGCTAATGAAATTTGTTTTTGTGTATGGCGACTTCAAGCACAATTATTGTGTGAAAAAATCTGAATATTTTTATTTTAGAATGGATTAGAAAGGATTGGTGGAAACCATAACTTACACAATTTGAAACTTTTTCAATTATCCCTACCAATGAGAAGATAGAGAAAAACAAAGATAATTTCCTACTATTTCAAATTCTCACCTTCGTAGCTTCGTTATTAACAAGACTATTGGCCCTAGAGTTACATCATATTGTGGTGCATTTGTGTCTAATTGTGTAAGTTATGCTGACACCATAACAAAGTTGCCCAATATTGAAGACTACACTTATGGTGAATGAGTTGTAGGGGGACTTTTGGTATACGTACAATCCAGGGAGCCAGGGAGGGTGATACTCCCGCTGCCCGGCGTCGCGGGATTCTCACTGAACATACTCCTCTGGCTCAGTGCCAGGGACGGGGTGTATGACGGTGGGTGGGGTAAATACCCCGCCGGGTATCCTGAAGCAAATTCACTCAAAGTTAGATGCCGACATCAATTTTGTAATGGTCAACATGAAATAGCACCAACAACAACCTCTGGAATGCAAATACACAATTTTATTAAATTTTTTCAAATAATTCCACAGAATAGAATAGTGCAGTACACTTTATTGTGTATAATATTGATATTATGTACAGTTTTATATTTATGTACATATTATGAAAATTGCGATATTATGAATATTGCGATTCATATACCGTATCAGCTAGGTGAAACACTAAGTTGATCCTAAAATTAAATGTTCTTGTCATTGTACATATGACTAATATTGGCATACATCTATCTACCATATCAGCTAGGTGAAATACAGCATGATACAATATAACGCCATTACCTGCGAGAGCGCCGGGACTGAAGCCTCTGTGGCCGGCCACCAGGGGGCTGTTGTACTGCATCGCTCGCTGGTACTGTTCCCACTGTATGCGCGAGGCAAAGTTGGAGATAGGTTCGCCCGAGATCGGACTCCGCACCATGAACTGAGGCAGATCTGGGTAAGTCGGGCTCGGCACGCCTCTGAAAGGTACAACAATAGTTAGCATGCATATACCAACAAACCATGTTCTAGCAAAGCTATCAGTGTGTAAACACATTCCAGGTTTTGTTATATTTATTTTGAAACAATCTAATCCAACATACATCCCGCTATAAAAAGAGACATTGATTACACCCTTGCTTGTCTCGGTCACTTAATACACAGTAACTTATTGGTACTGGACTAATGGTGCGAGTTATATTGACGAAATAAGGCAGTGAAGAAAGGAACAGTTGAAGAGTTGTGTAAAAAAAATATTATTGCATGCACCAGATGGCGCCACTGAATACCTATGACACTATACACTAGATGGCAGTACCATAAAAGGAATCCCCCAGAGATAGACTGTCACAGTAGTTTACAGACATCCTACATTCTATCTATGTATTGTGAGATCAGAGTACAAAAGCGAATTAAAATCATTACATACCATCATCTCAAACATTATAACTATGTAAAGCCTGACCTATTTATCACATTTAAAGGATTACAGAATAGCTAAAAATGACTACATCACACATTGTAAGTGATCTATACACCTAAATTTAGACCATACTCATTTTTTATAGTACCCGGTAGTAGCATAGATTTGTACAGGGTGTATGTCGGTCTGTTATTATCAGAAAGAGGTTATCTGCAGACAATCAATCATTTGTCACTAGTCATGACTTACTGATCTGAGATAACACGTTATCTTGTTCTGCTAAATTGAGGCAGTTTCCTCATACAGGTCAGATTATGACAGCAAAGCAGCCTGGACTGGCCTACAATATTATATGTCAGCATTCCAACACTGGTCTAATTTTCCTCACAGATAATATATCTATCCAGGTCCAGGCGTAGTTAACCGTGTTTTTTATAGAAACTATAAACACTTTATCTCATTCACTGTAATATATATATATATATAATTATATATGTTAATTAATAAAGAAACATTTCCTTCTTAATGTACTCATGGGTGTAAATTCTGTTTATAAATACAAAATGCAATCTTTAAAAACCTGAACAAAAGCTTGCATATGATATCCATAGTTTAAATCTCTAACACATAATTAATTTAGCATAAACAAATTGTTAAAAGTATTTTAAATCAAGTCCTTTTGATCACATACTGACAAAAATCCATACCACACAAATGTTTACTACCACAAACTAACTTATGTATGACAATGTACCAAAAATAATCCTTGATAAGTATACAAAGTCGATTTTTATTTGTGTATTTTTATTGTACAAATATTCCATGTTTTATTATCCATACCATATATTTTTTCCTAATATGACTGTTCATAGTTTAACTGAACAAAACACGCTGTCTCTCCACACCATTTTCATTCTCTTTCTTTCATAACTATAAACACATAAAGGGGGACCAGAAACAACCTCTTATTAATATTATTGATAACAAAATTCCACGGAAACATGTCGGATGAAGAGAAAATGCCAAGAAAAATCTCTACCCCACTTTTCATATGAAATGTGATTGTTTTTGTTTAACGTACATTGCTGCCACATGCAGTTTATGGAAACATGACACCATGTGGTACCCTCATATCAAGGGATGTGACAGACGCACCAAACGTTCCCCTCTACTCCACCTATCTTGTCAAAAAACATTCAATACACTGGATCAGTCGCAGTTCACACAGTGCAAGACCTCAGGAGGAATGTCAGCAGGTTGCAATTCATATTTTGGGGAATCTGTTCAGATTCTTGGAAATTCTGTAATTGGAAAGTTGATCTAGAGTCTGTGAGAGTAGTTCTACAGTGACACGACTACTGCCCTTGGAAGGGTGAACTATGAAAGGTCAGTTCATCGTCCTAACATTATGTATCTGTATAAAGATGTGTGGAGTTTTTTATTATTTTGTGATAAGGATTTATTTTAAAAACAGCAAATCATTCATGAGAAAACACTAGAAAAATTGTGCTGATCCCAGAGTAGTGCAAATACGTTATGAATACATTGACATAAAATATATGTATACTTTTCACAACAGCATATATTTACATATTCTGAAGAATGTTTGCGATTTTGTGAAAAACAGTAATACAATGTTTAAATGCTCTATGTTAAAGTATGAAACTGGCCGATCAATAGTCAGATTTATCCTTCAAAATGCATTTAATTTAAACAAATTAATATCATACATATGAGGAATTAAAAAGACACAAATTCATTTTAAATAAAGACTATGAAAACACCGTAATAATAATTGTATTATTATTATATAAAAACTATAGATATTTATTATTTATTTAGGCGGTCCATTTACATAATTTTGGCTTTACCAATCTTCGGATTCGTACCACATCACAACAGAAGATCAGTGAAAACGTGTGCTTTTCAAAACCATACACAAAACATTATCACCAACAATCAAATCACTGAAATCCTGCTGCACTGTCTTTCAATGTCACTTAGCCATACACAGGTTCCTGCTGTCAATGATACAAGCTGTAAAACAGGGAGCCCCGGGGTGTGGAGTTTTACCCCTAGAGCAACACTTTACCCAACATGGCAGAACAAAAGACAACACAGGCAGAAATTAGTTAAACCAGCCCACAGATCAACCGTGACTTGTTTCTCATGAATGCACCAAGGAGTGTTTATATAAGACAGGAGGCTGGAAGCAGCCAAGCGAATCATGTTATTGACAGAGGGGCTGGTGATAGCATTGGCCACACAATTGCCTTCTAATGCACATAATATGAGCAATTGATCTCAGGCGATAACAGAGCTCTAGTTAACAACTTGGCTAACCCCTGATAGGGCACATTCAGAACACACTGATAACAGGGCTTCTAGAGTTACACACAAAAATGCAGTTCCTCTGGGTATGAGTGGCACAGGTCTGCTAGTATCAGTCTGCCAGGCTGTGTTGACCAGGCAGTGTCATAGATAGACCAATCATGCTTCAGAAACTCAATCACTGTCCCTGTCAGGTCATGTGCTAAGATGTACTATTTTAACAACATCCACAATATTAATTAACACAACATTGTTAAATTAGAACAATTTTATTTTATGCCTCTGTACTAAATTGTTTATCCTGACTGCTTTTATGAAGGGAAGATGTTACTTTTAGTTCTTGTGCTGTGGTTCCACGTCGGTTGTCATACCATTCCATTTGATTCACCCTTATTAAAGATAAATAATTTATCCAATTTACTGTTTTCAAAACATTGCTATGTTGTTCTTTGATATACCTCCCTCTAGGAAGGACATATTTAAGTTCTTGCCCTGTCCTGGCAAGTATCCCTTTTCACTTCTCTTTTCCTATTATCCTCCTGTTCCCTTCCTACATCCCTCTTACTCAGTCTTCCTATTTTAATTGCGGTCTGTCCCCTCTTCCTGTGGCTTTTGTGTTTCACCACATCTGCTCAATTCTGTAGTCAGCCTCCCTCTGCACCAAGTGACCTGCTCATCATCTCGCTTCTTATTCTTCTTCCCATTTAGTTCAACTGCTACCCAATCTCCTCCCTCTGGGTAATCATTCTTGCTCTATCCACTACTTTTCTCCAAACTCAGTTGTTCTTGCAAACAGGCATGGCTGCTTGAAGACTAACATGTGTTATGTTCCTAATATAAACATAGCTCGTTCATCGTAGGTAAAACAAATGACGAGATATTCTGAATTTTAACCAGAAAATTATAAACTGTCATCAACACTGAATAACCCACAACAGGATTACTTTAACAACAAATAATGAGAATAAAAAATATTCTTATCATCCCCTTAACAATTAACCAGATCATCTTTATCTTGGAAAAAAAATGTACAATAAAATATATTACAAAACCAAAACCAGACCAATTCAGCTGGACACATCTTCTCTTCCTGCTTACAGTTCTTAAATTGCTTATAATGTTAAAAATTGTCTGCGGTGGACTTATTATATAAGTAGTCAAATCAGCTGCAGCAATTAATAACTGAATGTAGAACACCGGTACAGACTGTCAAACAAAGTATTTAGTTTTAACAGTTCGTTGAACAGATGGGTGACTGTAAATGAAATCTTGATAACTCGGCATAAATAGAGTAGACAAGATCTACATAAATTTCTCGGGGGCTTTTGGTATGGTGCCATACAAATGATTAATATATAAACTCAAACAATATGCAGCTCATTGAAGGTACATTCTCTCTCTGTCTCTCTCTGTCTCTCTCTGTCTCTCTCTCTCTCTCTGTCTCTCTCTGTCTCTCTCTGTCTCTCTCTGTCTCTCTCTGTCTCTCTCTCGCTCCCTCTCTCTCTCTCTCTCTCTCTCTCTCTCTCTGCTTTATGTCTTGAAACACAATGTCATTTACTCGTCCATGTGATGTCATAGTCTTGTTTTTGTCAGACATTTTTCTGTGTTGATGTCACAGCCAGTGTGAAGCACAACACGCCAGCGTGATGCCTTGGTCTGTCCATAGCAGCAGTAGTTCGTGTTTCTCGTGAGATTTCAAAAGATTTTAGGTCTTGTTTGAGAATGTCTGTATCAAAGGTTTGTCCACCTACTATTCTCTTTCCATCCTGTAACTCCCCACAGAAGACAGATTTAGGAAGACTCTTCCAGCCCAACACATCCGACAATGGTGCAGCCTGCTGATGAGTGATCTTAAGATCTGTTTTTGCAAGAATTTCTTCATTTGAAATGTTATCATACCAACAAATATCTTGTATTGTCTGAGAATCCAAGACATTGACGGTCTCCTCTCGTGCAGAACAAACATTGGCCAAGTTTACTGCTGCAGAGTTCTCAAGCCTCATATATACTCTACATTTAGTGTGAACATCGAGATAAGGTGAAATATGCACTACAAAATCGTTTCTTCTAGACATATATATTTGGGAATGACTACCAGGAACTGAATGTCAAGAATCGTTTCTTCAATATTTATTTTTGGGCAACCGGGTTATGAACAAATAACTATCACAAATGTGTTACGCAAAATGTTGTGAAAACAATATTGTTTGGTAGTTTATGTTTTGAAAATACTATATATATATATATATACATTCCTAGTTTGTGTATCATTCCACAAATAACTGTCATGAACAACTCTTTCTAGATGAATCAGTGAAATGTGAATGAAGCCCATGTGACTAAACACATTAATTTGGTAAATGTGTAATGTGTTGTGGACACACTACTGTAAAACAGGGCAAAATGCGCTCACAAAGATCCCAGCCCTACGATAAAACCATACGAATGGGGGAGAGTTCGCTGCTGGAATAACCACAACGTCATGTCAGCAGTCAATTATACTGCTGACTCAACTGAGACTTACAAGAAGATGGCGTGTTCTTGGTCCATTGGACCATTTCAAGACTCTAATTACTTTTTTAAGAATGGGGCATATATGTTTTGCAGAGGTAAATTCCAGATGAGTGATCACTTGGGTGTCTATGAAATGAAGCCCCCCTAGGTGAGACCTCCCACTCTGCTAGGTAGAGTTGCTCTTTAAGAGTTACTCAGCTGTTTCAATGCAAAGAAATTGAACAGAAGCATAAGCACGACACAAAATCCATGCATGCTAGAATAAGGGAAATCACGGGGAAACGAAGATGCTCAGCTACAGGTTGCCTGAAATCTAAAGAAGGAAACATAATAATGGACAAAGATAAAATACTCGAGAGATGGTCAGAATATATTGGTGAACTGTACGATGATGAAAGGGGTGAAAGTCCATCAATTAAGAATAACTTTGATGGTCCTCCCATATTGAAGGACGAGGTTCGAAAAGCAATCAGATCAATGAAAAAGGGAAAAGCTGCTGGACCAGATAATATCATCATTGAAATGATTGAGTGTTTAGAGGAATTTGGTATTGATATAGTAACAGACTTCTTGAACAAAATATATGACAGCGGAAGAATCCCAACTGATTTATCCAGATCCATTTTTGTAGCAATACCAAAGAAACCAGGTGCGATTGAATGTGAACTACACCGTACAGTTAGTCTCATGAGTCACTTCACCAAGATGTTGCTTAAAATTATTATAACCAGGATTAGAAACAAAATTAAGCCTGAAATTGCTGAAGAACAACGTGGATTTGTAGAAGGTAAAGGTACAAGTAATGCAATATACATCCTACGAACACTGATTGAGAGAGCACTGGAAGTGCAGAAAGATCTGTATGAATGTTTTATTGATTACACAAAGGCATTTGACAGAGTTCATCATGAAGAAATCATATCAATGTTGGAGAGTTTGAACAATGATGGGAAAGATCTGAGAGTTGTGAGAAATCTGTACTGGGAACAAACAGCAGCAATACGAATAGAAAATGACATCAGTAAATTTCAAGAAATAAAACGTGATGTAAGACAAGGGTGTGTCCTATCACCCGATCTCTTTTCACTATACCATGAGATCATCTTACATACATTAGAAGATATGCCAGGTATTCAGGTAGGGGGATACAACTTGAATCATTTACGATATGCAGACGACACGGTACTGATTGCTGAGAATGAAATAGATCTACAACAGATGCTAGATACAGTAATAAGGGAAAGTGAAAAAAAGGTCTGTCCCTGAACAAAAAGAAAACAGAAATCATGGTCATCTTAAAGAAAAATTACACTCCAATATGCAACATGGTAGCATATGGCACTGTTTTGAAGCAAGTCCGAACGTTTAACTATCTGGGATCACTAATAACATCCGACATTCGATGCAACGATGAGATCAAGAGACGAATTGCTCAAGCCAAAACAGCTTTTCACAACATGAAAAACATTTTAACAAATAAAAATATATCAATTGAAGTAAGAAAACATGCAAGCCCATATTGCTATATAGATGTGAATCCTGGACAATAACCAAACGTTCACAAAAAACATAGAAATGTGGTTCTTAAGAAGAATGCTGCGAGTGCCGTGGACTGCAAAGCAAAGCAATGAAGTCATCCTTAGGACAGCCAAGTCAAAAAGAAAGATCATCAACAAAGTTAGAACATAACAAGCATGATTTATAGGCCATGTCATGAGAAAGAAAAGTTAGAACATATAGTATGGTGTGGAAGGAGCACAACAGAACTGTTACAAATTACACACGACCGTGCGGTTTGGAGGGCCATGATCGCCAACGCCTGTGACAGACATGGCACATAGAAGAAAGAAGAGCTGTTTTAACCTCTATCAGAATTAAAACTCTATTTTCAGAAGGTCTCACTGAGACACTTGACATTGCGATAATCGTAATAAATATGTATAATTTATAACAATGCTTCAGTAATTTGGTACATTCAAAGGACTCTGCATGTTTGTGTTTTCTCCTGTGAACATACAGTGGTGGTACACTGACTGGGAGACTGAGGCAGACTGTTTCAAAGAACAGGTGTTGCTTCAGAGAAAGCATGGTCAACAAATTTCTTGTAGCATGCAGTGAGCACAGACAACAAACCCATGCAATTGGACAGCAGGGAGTGTTGTTAGTCCCTGATAAACGTTGATACAAAGGGCAGTGCAAGTCAATGATGGAATGCCTTAAATGTGATGAGAAGAATCAAGTCTTTCTCAAACAGCCAATGCAGAGATATCACAGCCAGTGGCATGTTTTTATGTTGTTGTACTCTTGATAAGCCCAAGGTTTTGCTGTCCGCTTGTCATCTGAGGATTTTGCTATGGGTGACAATCTTGGAGTCGAATATAGAACTGCTTACTAAGCTGAGGACAACCTGGAGAATATGCTTTGGGGCCTTATGTGACATGAGGCCCAAAGAGGAGAGGTAATGTTAGGTAAGAGAACACTTCTAAGTACCGTCAGGTGTTACGTTATGTTTGCAAATGTTGTCTATTATTAAAACATTGAAAGAAGCCACCAAACTAGTGACCACAGACAAATGAGGGAAGTTGCACAACATCCTTAAATTAAGGGACCTGAGGCCAACAGAAGTTGGGTAAGGTTAGGTAACAGAATGCTTCTCAGTACTGTCACACATCTATGAAATGGGACCAGTCTGAGACCAATGTTCTGACACCGGGCCCTTCTGGTGAGTCACAGGGAGATCTCATTCAAGACTGTCTCGCAGCAAACAAAGCCTGTGAACATCGGTCGGGTTAAAGGTCCCTAGCCCTGCCTGCTCTAACCACCTTCTAATTTCCCCAACTGACAAGTCTCTTGTATCAGTCATTAGTTGTCCATAGGAAAAACTCTAGCAAATTACATGGTTTAAATATCAGGCAATTCTGATAACTAAAGGAGGTATGTTTTGCCGGCAATCACTGTGAGTGAGGGCTTTGTGACATGGGCAATTTGCAGCCTATTATGAGTTTGTGGTGACAATACTGCGCTATCTGCGTTGGCATGACAACCGCGCCAGTCGAGTGTGCAACCTGTGATATGGATGGTGGTTAAACACGAGAGAACAAGCTATTTAAACATGCTGGAACTTCAAATGACATAAGTGGACGTCTTGAATGCGAGAAACACATCTGAAAGGGAAACGCGAAATATTTGTTTGAGTCGTCGGTGCACCTTCACTACTGTAGGAGTTAGGATCTGATGGACACGCCCACTCCTGCCTTCGATCCCGCCCCTGATGGCAGATACCGAACCCCCACAATGCCCATATAATATAGCAACACGAATCCGAAAACCAGGATAAAACAACCTGTAGTAAATGGACTGTCCGGTCCTTATGACTGCTCAAAGTGCTTTACATTTCAACCCTGCAGACCTGCTCTTTCGAACACCATCTCGACTTCTCCGGGAACTATTCAGTCATTGCGCAGATATTAATCGTACACATAACCGCCACTGTTTCGATTCTTCAGCCAGATATTCATTTATACAGCAGAGTGCACTGGTTCAATGTAGAACGAACAAAACTGCCCACGCTTCAAAACTACAGCAAGAGAATTCGAAACAGGGTTCTCTTGACCGAGAGCTAGTTGGACTGTACACTACGCTACTGACCCAATTGTTTTCTTTTATAAGCGGTATAGCACCTAGCCGCCATCACCATTATTTAAGACTGGTGGGAGGGGTGGGAATGTCTTACAAAGTCCTACATCCACTGGTGGACCTAAGCCATTGCAAGATTTGGTGTATGAGTGTGCTATCCTCAAACTGACAGGGGCTGCTCAAAACAAAAAGGATTCCTGTCAGTGTAGAGTTGGCACAACACAAAGTGACAAGTGAAATTCATAAGAATACTCAGAGGAAGTGTTGGAAGAATCAGTAATGACTGCTAAACTAAGATATACGTAACAGAACCGGTAAAGTTTGCATAATATTATATACATGACAGGATGCAGAAACAATTTCTGACTTGGTGAAAGTGGAAGTTTTTTGTGACACAAAAATGCACCTTTGATGCCATCGAAAAAACAGGATATTACGAAAAGCAAAAAAGAGGAAGATATGTCAGCAACACAATAATTGATAAATCAAAACGATGGTTGTGATTCCGCCCATCAAATTCAAAGGAAAAGCTGAATGTGAAGGAAGCTTGTTTAGAAAAAAAATGGAGGATGTATAAAACCAAAATGTTTATGGAGAAAAACTGTGTGAAGCATAATACGCTGGATTCCATCACGCACTCATGAGAACACAAGAATGGTTTCATACATATGGGTGTTACCTGCTAGAACTGGGAAACTTAGCAAGTCTTGAGTTATTGCTGCAATCGCTGCACATATCTTGAGAGTGCAGTTTGTGCACTCCAGACAGCCCATTCAGAGGCTACCACACAAGGTTTGTCACTGCGCTGCACACTGCAGTGAGTGCATTAACGTGAAAGGTGTTGATAATTATTTTTTAAACCAGAATACTGCAATTAAATTTAAATCATGAATCCAGACCTGCCTACCCCAAAAACTTCCTGTCAGTAATCCATCTTCCCATTTACACTGATTTTCAGGAATATAGGCTTGCTGTCAGTAATACACTGTAGTTCAGAACCGTGTCAGATATTGTCAGGAAAAGAACACCACTGTCAGTAATACTTTAATATTGTGACTATGACGATAGTTGCACCCAAAACATAATTGTCTCTAATAAACTATGATGTGTTTTGAAGCGTTCAGTTAACAAGGTTAGGTAGATGTTCATAATCAGCATTGACGGAATTCAAACATGAAGAAGCGTAACTGTAATGTAAATGACTCTATACACATTGTAATTCTGATTTTATGTAAATTTCAAAAACAGCATGCTGACTACAAAAACTTGACAAATTATAACAATGCATCACGTCATTGTCTATTTGTGGTGTCATTAGGATTAATATTAGCAGCCGGTATACCTAGGGCCAGGCTATAGACTATGCAGTATAGTAGCTTGACTAGATCAAAGTCATGCCGGGGGACAGCTAAACCATTACGTTACGCTAGTCATCGACATCGTCTAGACTCTAGTCTACTCAACTCTAGTATATAAGCCTATCCCTGTATTATAGGTTGTCAATGATAGACTAAACTTAATAAATACACTAACTTAGTCTTAGTACAGTCAGTTGGCCTGACACTACAAGTACAACACTCACTACTCTGTCACTAGTACTAGTCTAACGACGTAGTCAGTACCTGCAATTATCCCGGTCACCAATGTCAGTGACCATGTGTCATGTGAAATAGGAAAATAAATTTCACGTATCCGGCAATATGTAAAGCCGACCCCTTCTTTAAACTTGACAATACGGGCCATGTTTGCGTGCATGCTGTTATAAACGTTTGCAGTACACATTTCTTCTTGGCTGGGATGCCGTTTCGATCTCCGGCATCATTTCATGCCGCGCGAGTCGTGACTTCATTTTGTTTGAGCGCCATGAGCTCGGAAATGCGAATTTGTCATAACGCTGTTTCCTATTGGTCAGATTATGACCAGAAGCAGCGAATGAAAAACCATGTTACAACAAGCAGCATATATATATGCTGCCACCTGATGAATAAAGTTAGGCTAAATTTGAGGAGTACGGAAGTGATTGACGATCATTGTGACAATGAAAGAATCCGTAATATTTTCATCCCTCGCCGTAATACTGTAATTTTAGGTGTATTTCCGGAATGATTCCAGACAATCCAGAATGGTTGGCAGGTCTGTGAATCCATTTATTTACAGCCAAACTATGTAGGCTAGATAGGGATGGTAAGGATGGGATTATCCCTTCAAATCACAGCAACAATACACCATAAGACGGACTGATAAAAGGACACCTGGACAGACAGGTGTGCAAGCATGCGTAAACATGGTTTACCTGTAAATACAGTTTACCTATAAATACATACACATACAAACCAGGGATGGAAAAACATATTTGATGGCACAATGAAAATAAATAAACAAGGAACAGATAGCGAGATGCCTCCATGATTGTCTAAATGGAGTTTCCATTGGGCTCTTCACTGAAAGACACACTCGATTTGTTCTCAGCCATAAGGTGGTTTGCTGAAATCACATGGAGAAAACCAGTGTTTCATGCATGACCAAACGTCTGAAACCTTGATATGAATATTATCAGCCTGATCAATTAGAGGGGTTAAACGAAGGTCTTTGAAGTCGGGGGTGACAGCAAGTTGTATTGAGCGATGGACCAAAACCATTACATTACACTGTCATCGACATCGCCTAGACTGTAGACAGTAACTGTAAATGATACACTAAACTCCTCAATAAATACACTAACTTAGTCTTAGTACAGTCAGTTGGCCTAACACTACAAGTACAACACTCACTACATTTTTGCATTCCACATTTCTTTTTGGTTGGCGGTGGCGTCGTTTCGCTGTCAGCCATCATTTCGTGCCGCGTGACTTTATTTTGTTTGATCGCGGAAATGCGAATTTGTCATAACCCTGTTTCCTATTGGTTACATTACGACCAGACTCAGCGAATGAAAAACCATGTCACAACATGCTGCATACGTATGCTGCCACCTGTTGAATATAGTGGAACCTAAATTTGAGTGATTGCCCAACATGGTCACAGTCCGTAATATTTTCATCCCTCCCCATAATACCATAATTTGAGGTGACTTTCCGGAATGATTCCGGACAATCCGGAATGGTAGGCAGGTCTGCCATATTGATACACCTGTTGTAAAATATTGTGCCTTTTCAATGCATCAAAGAATGAAAATTACTTGAATGATTAGAATCACCAAACGATCAGGCTTACCTTTCTTGAAGCTTTGAATGGACCTTCTACACAACAGCCTTATCAGGCAGCAAGATATTTGCAAGGAGCAAGATGCAAAATTTATTTTTCAATGGTAATTGTTATTATAAAATTACAGTCACAAAAAGACCGGATTTTAAGAAATGTTTTGTATGCATGGTTACCTGGGGAAGTTCATGTTCATCGCCCATTGGTATCTGCCCTCATTTGTAGCTGCATTGATGGGAAGTCCAGGGTTAAGGTATGGCAGCTGAGGATAGGCAAAGGGAAACCCTGAAACGACAAACATACTTTGCTCAAGTAGACAACGAAAACGGTGAAGAGACACACATAAAAGCCAAAATATCTCCTTGAATTATAGTAAACATTTACAGACAAATCACGGACAGTTGATCACCAGACACCTTGACCGTTACAATGAAAAATTTAACTGCAGCTTACCCTGTCTAAAAAGTTATTTGTTTTTATTTGATGTGCGTGCAAAGTGAATCCATTAAATTTTGGCATAGGAAAATTTGGTCGTGCACATGTGGACATCAGACATTTTGGCATAGGACAATTTCGTCGTGCACATGTGGACATCAGACATTTTGGCATAGGACAATTTGGTCGTGCACATGTGGACATCAGACATTTTGGCATAGGACAATTTCGTCGTGCACATGTGGACATCAGACATTTTGGCATAGGACAATTTCGTCGTGCACATGTGGACATCAGACATTTTGGCATAGGACAATTTCGTCGTGCACATGTGGACATCAGACATTTTGGCATAGGACAATTTCGTCGTGCACATGTGGACATCAGACATTTTGGCATAGGACAATTTCGTCGTGCACATGTGGACATCAGACATTTTGGCATAGGACAATTTGGTCTTGCAAATTTGGACATCAGACATTTCGGCATAGGACAATTTGGTCGTTCACATGTGGACATCAGACAATTTGGTCACGCACATGTGGACATCAGACATTTTGGTAAGCAGATATTTTAGAAATAGGACATTTTGTAATCACACATGCTTGTAATAGGACATCTTGGCAATTGGAAATTGGACGTCTTAGTAATAGGATATTTCAGTAGTCAACAAAAGAATATTTTATGTTGCATGTACCTCTTAAAAATAGTCAGAAAATTTATACATATAGAATCTAGCCAAATAGTTCTTTGAAAAGAAGCACACGTCAGATGATTTTTTTATTTACCAAAATGTCTTATTACTGAAATATCCTATTACCAAAATATCTTATAACCTAAACGCCCTATTACCGAAATGTCATACCTGTTATTTTAAATATAATTTAACGCTTTAAGAATTAATAAAACTAAATCAAATCAGACTGATACAAATTAAAAAACTATTCAACATTTAACAACATATTAAAGCTCATTCATTGCATTTTTAAATCTTGCTCATTGCATAAGTATACCTTCTGACCATATGCCGTAAATATAATGCATATTTGATGACATTGCTGATTCACCTACATTGCACACAAATTCTTCAATTCATTCACCCTAACTGAACAAATTTAAATGAAAAACAATTGTTTTACTTTATATTTTAGTAATTAGGTTGTGCAAATAAATATTATTATTGAACAATGAATATATGCCTGTGGAAAACAGAATTGCCCAGTTATTAACATCACAATGCAATTCAAAGTTAGTGAATTTTTGCCATTGAAAGTTGGGCAACAGTACATTCAACAACTTATTTACAGCAGAAATTGACACTTTGTTTTATATTGCAAGTTGTTTCTGGCGGAAATAAGCGGTTGAATTGAGGGGAGCCGAATTCTTCGCCCTGATTAGTGGGCGCATGGAACATTTTCTCACCCCTGTTAGCATAGGCTGGATTCTATTACAGCCACAGGGAAAGCATCCAGGCTGGTTGATTGAGAGTGACTGCTCCTAGACCAGGTGACAAGTGTTAGTGGATTAGGGAAGAAAGCCAGCCTGTTAGTAGCCTGAGTCACTTCCTTCCACTGACTGGACCCCAGGACACTTGACCTGCCTCCGTTCCGCGTGGCCGCACATGCTTCAGTTCCGCATGGCCACACACATCTTCATCCAACCACTCCTGCCCTCCCCACTTGACAAGTGCTAGTTTTAGTGCTTGTTGAGGATACAGTTAATGTTCTTGTTAGTTCCCCAGCACCCTGCATATTAGGTCGCCTATCTAGTTTTTACATGTGTTGTGGTAATCGGGACTAGTCAGCGTTCATTAAATTACCTAGGTGTTCACCACCCCCGTTCCCGTCTTCTTTCAGCGGTCTTTTATGCCCCCAATTATGGTGTCCAGACAGCCATTTTATGTAGTCAGTGGAGCCACAAGTGTTGAGAGCGTTTTGAACCATCTCTTGTTTTAATGGCCAGTATATGAGTTGGGAACATTGCAGATGTTGTAACTAGCGGTGTAACTACTGGGGATCATTTTACTACTGCAATAGTATGATGAGAGCTGTAATACTACTGCGATACCATGGTGATAGTTTTGTAACTACTCCATCAGTATTACAACAGTATCACAGACAGTGAAGAAATAATGTGGTTTTAAGCCTTAATTGATGGATGGCGTCACTGGTACCGGCACCACTGCGTGAACTTTCTTCTTCTTTCCATAGATGCCCACAATCAAACACAGATTATTCTGGCACTTTGAGAATGGGAGTTTAGAGAATGAGATCCCAGTTGTCTTCAAAGCAGCGACTCAAAAAGGTGAATCCATGAATGAAGCTGCTGTGATCAAATTGTTGATGTTACCTCAACTTCGCTCTTTTCCATACGAAAATGTCTTGCACAATTTAATATGTATTTTATATTTTTCAAATCTTCATAGAAAATATCTGATTGATTGAACATGTAAGATTACAAATAAAAATTAAATATATACAAACAGTGGCACACAAGTAGCACACTGTCATTAAATCTGTTTTGATAATTACTGTTACTAAATGATAGTTCACTGTACTACCAATGATAATAGTTACATTAAAATACTAATAGTTACATTTACTTCAAGCAATATTGAATCATTGTAGCATTATCTACTGTGATGCTTCAGTGTATTTTATATTTTCTCAGTAACTATGAACACACACGAATAAACATGTATGTACTTTAAGGTTCTTTTCACTTAAATATTCCGAGCACTGTACAAATGAATAATACAAAATATTATTTACCAAGAAAAAGTTTGAAATTACTATTATTTATTTTTAACACCTCCAACAACTAAAGTGTAATTCATACATCAGAAACAATATCCTGATTCCTACATTGGGAAGATTTTCCCAAGGGAGGGGTATTTATGTCCAATGTTTCCTACACATTATATTTAGTTTCTGGGATGATTTTTCCAAGGGGGAGGGGTATTTTGTACCCCAATTTACTTGACATTTTCTCCTGCATTCCAAAAGTACACCTTTCTCTTTCTACTTCCCCAAACAGAAACGACAACAACACAACAACACAGTATATGTATGTCAAGTATTTACCCATAGGGTGATCAACTAGTCCATTGCGGGAGTCTGTGTAGAGTGAGATTCCGCAGTAGGGGCGGCAGTCAACGATGGAGGGGGGTAGAGGCGTGGGTCCCACCCCTCGGTCCACGGTCTCTACATCACCGGGGCTCGTCTTTGGGCTCTTCCTGTGGGCAGTCTCGCAACCCACTCCCTTCTCCTTCGTCGGACCAAGAGGGGATTTATTCACATCCGTCTCCTTCCCTGGAAGAATGATGACACAAACACTTTTATTTCTGGTAAAAACCTGGTACAGTGGAACCTTGCTTTATGGTCATCTTGCTAATATTGCCACCCCTGTAATACAGCCATGCAATTAAGGTCACCCTACGATAGTCCCTAATTATTTTTGTAACGATAAATAGAAAAATAATCTTGACAATATGGTCACCTCATCATTTATGTCACTTCTACCCATTCTCGAGGGTGACATTATTGTTCATACAAATGCTTTAAACTGTAATCAGTTTAAAAAGTGAATACATAAAAAATCAATCCGTTAAAAGAATACAAAAGTTAAAGTATCCTTTATCAAGTCGTTTTCAGTGTAATAGACATGCTTTCTAAAATCATAAATAATACTCTTGTGCAAACGGGTGTTATTGGTATGCGCTACCATCATTTATAAACATACTACATAATAATAATAAATTATGTGCATTGACTTATATATGTATCTATATATATATATATATATATATAAATATAATTATATACACACACTTATGGCAGTTTCTTCGAAAGCTTGGTGCGCTTCACATAAAATGCTTGAAATATATATATATATATATATACACAAAACTATGTATAGAGAAATTAAAAACACATACAAACTGCTAAAAACTACTAAATATGTGTTAACAAATAAACTAGTTAAATGTATAACTATTTGTGTGAATTCAAAGAAAACTCTTAAATGAGTGCAATTACAATTATTTTTTTCTTCCAAAATAGTGCCAATCAATTTAATTAAAAGGAACTACAGCAAAACTAAACATATTATGTATTCATCCTAAAGGTCAGCATCATCTCACAATGTGAGTTGTCCATCAGTACTCTTCACTAACGAAACTGGAATATTCTGAGACTTTCCTACGAACCAGAATGTTTGACCGATGAAAGTAGCACACAAAAGTACACACTGTTCAGGGACAAAGTGAGGTCAGCCGCTCAGTTGGCAGCTGAACCACCTGGGGGCAGGCAGAGGAGAAATACCAACATACCATCCGTGAGTTAGTTTGGTTTTACTACTGTAAATGGAACAATCTCGCAAAAGGTCAGTCCATGGAAGAGCAGTTAGACAGGTTACTTTACAGGGATTTCTTGGTTTCCCTACAGTAAATTGGATGGAAATGTGATTTGAAAAATTACTTAGAGCTGAGGGAATTGATAGATAAGACAAATTACTATTGTGTACTGAAGTGTAGTGACACATTATTCCAATGCAATGAGCTAATATATATATATATATATATAGCAACTACTTTATAGTATATATGTTTAGTTTTTAGTAGACTACCCTGTAAGGTACAATTTCATGTTGCTATAATTTCATATAGAAACACTATCAAAGTATACTTGTTCTCCTGAACCAAATTATTCCACTGGGGTTGGGCCCTATTTTAATTTACCAATTAATTTACAAATAAACATGTAAACACATGTTTGTATCTACAAAGAGGCCCCTCTGCAGAATATTTTGTGCTAACTCTGAAGTTAATGGATCCTGAAACCGTCTCTGTAAAAAACCTAAGTATTAATTCCCTCAATCAAAATCACTTTCAATGAAACAAAATGTGAAAATGGTAGAACTGACCGGAAACAACACTACTGCTAACCAGATATTCCTGCTGGACTATATGTTGGCTTATCATTTAGTCAGGCTTGTTCACACTTGGCCTGTACATTGTAGGACCACATTGGGTAATTAGGTTTGTAGGGAAACACCTGGCCTTAACTGGGCCAATAAGGAAAGGCTGATCCCTGGGACCTCAAGGTGCAGGAAGAGAGTGACTCCAGATATAGAGTTCCTGGCAGCCCAACCACTAGTCAGTTTTCATAAATCAACAGCAACTTGTTGATTGGCCTGGCGCCTGCTGTGTAAGAGTAACAATGAAAGTATGTGTCCTTCAGTGGTGGCTAAAGCTGAAGTCACTAAATGTTTAACAAAATGTGTGATTTTATTTTTACTAGACAAAATGGTATCAATGTCTTTTCGTTTATTTCCTTTTATTTTTCTGTGCAAAATAAGACTTTTTGTGAAGAAAAAAATGTTGTTACTTTCTTTCTGATTACCCACAACTAAAATGGCAGGTATGTAAAATGGCAATCAAGAAGAAACACAACAACGTAACAAACAAAAATTAACTGATTCGGCTAGGAAAAAATAAATTGAAAATTAATAATATAAAGAAGATAACAGTTTTTGTAACAAAACATAAAGTAACATTTAAATCAAATTACATACAGGTAATTTTGCTCTAGGAGTGTAACATATTTTATTTGCTAGAAAGATAACATGTTTTAAATATATAATTACATAATTTGAACATCTTAAGAATTGTTTCATTCTTTAGCTGCACTTTTCTTTTCTTCTTTCCATTTGTGGCAATTGAATTTTTATGTAAAAACTAAATTCTTAGTTTGCACCATCAATGGCAATTGGTGGCTTTTCATCTGGATTGCAGATGTTTATTTTACTATGAATGTTAACATTTGATCAATCAATGAATGCACACTGCGTGTAACTTACAGAGTCAAATAGTCATGTTACTTTTTGTCAATCTTTTTCTTTTTACTTTCTTTCCAACAACAGGGAATAAAAATAAACCAACAGAAGACCCACCCAGAACAAGATAGGAGAGACCACCCAGACCGGACTACAACTATGACTTCACAAACTAGACAAACCAGAATAAAAGGAACAACAATAGCCCTATTAGCACAAAAATCAACAGCACAAAAACGGAATAACACCTAAAGAAAACTAACCTTTGAGATAGTCTCAATGCTAAAATTTGTGCAAACGCTGACTGTACTTAAAGGGAATAAAAACACATTGCTTGAATTCATATTATATTACATCATGCTATATATATATATATTTCCATGTCCAACAAGCCCCAAAAATCGAAACAATTCAATGAATTGGAAATTCCACATTTTATGTTGTGCTTCCGGACTTTTTTGAATATGCATATTTTTGGTGCCCTTTTCGGGATGCCGAGATATGACGTCACAGACAACAGAATGAGTTATTATGCGATATTCCGATGTACAGTAATACAAACACATGTCATCATAGAGGAACAAGCAGTTATCTTATGGTTCCACATGAATCCAATTTTATTTAAAACAATGAATGCGAATGGGCCTACAAGCCGGCGAGGTTTCGCAGAGCATCAGCTTGTTTTCAGAATAATTATATTCATTGCAACCCACTGGACATAATCTACACCAATAAACATACATAGCAAACAGATATTGTATCCAGCTACAAAAAGTAACGTTGTTTAATTTCATAATATCACTAGGATATCGATATATGAAGGAGGAGTTGTGCAACGTATCATAACAACTTAAATCAGTCAGTGAATTTCCGCTGTTCTCGGTAGCTCAGTCGGTAGTAGTGTTGGTTTCGAGTAATTTATTTTATAATCGGGCGACGCTGGTTCAAGACTGACACCGAACCATTCACTTTTCTTTTTGTTTATGTTTTCACGAAGTAATGTAAACCAAATAATTTGTATACTATGATGCACTGTTTGTAAATATAAAAAAAAAATTTGTAGTAATTATTTATTCGCCAGGAAAATGAAAATATGGTAATTATATATAACAATTAACAATGTTTCTAAATTTTCTTTATCCAGACAAATCACAATTTGTTTTCAAATATATAATTACAATATATAACTGTACAATATATATATATATATAATAAATTATATATCCATTACATTATATTTGCCTTGATAAATAAAATTTAGAAACATCTTTATATATAATTACCATATTTTCATGGTGAATAAATAATTACTACAAAAGTTTTAAAATATTTACAAACAGTGCATCATAGTATAAAAATTATTTTGTTTATTTTACTTGGTGAAAACATAAACAAAACGAGTGTCAACAAAATGAATGGTTCGGTGTCAGACTTGAACCGGCATCACCCGATTGTAAAACAAATTATATGAATCCAACGCGTCTATTGACTGAGCTATCGAGAACAACGGAAATTCACTGACTGATTTAAGTTGTTATGATAAATTGTACAATTCCTTCATATATCGATATTCTAGTGATATTATGAGATTAAACAACGTTACTCTTTCAGTAGCTGGATACAATATCTGTTTGCTATGTATGTTTACTGGTGTAGATTATCTCCGGTGGATTGCTATCGAGATAATTATTCTGAAAATGAGCCGAAGCTCTGCGAAGCCTCGCCTGCTTGTAGGCCCATTCGCATTCATTGTTTTTAATAAATTTGGATTCATTTGGAACCGTAAGATAACTGCTTGTTCCTCTATGATGACTAGTGTACATCAGAAAATTGCACAATAACTCGTTCTGATGCTCGTTTTGACCCAAATGCTATCCTCGTAAACACGCTCTGAATGCATGCAAGGGGTCGGCCTGGTACAAGTAAATTTTACGCAGGAATCACTACACAGGCGGGTTTAAAATCGAATTTATGCTACAAATGTATTTTTTTATGTTCTCAAATGATACAATGTGAAATTTTATGTACACATGGAATTTTTTGTTTAGCTAATGCCTTGTTTTTATTCCCTTTAAGGTAAGGTCTTAAAGACGGGGTTTCCATTCCCACGTGTCTGACTACATTAGACAAAGTACGAACAATCCAGTAAACATTCTGCTAATAATTATGTAACAGAACAGAAACAAATACTTCCCTTTATGGTAAGGCAAGACATATGTATCCATCAGTAGGCTAAAATCTGAAGTCACCAGAATATGACCAAGATGTCAGGGGTGTAAAATACATTTAAAATACCCCAAATTGGGGCGTGGGCGAATGGAGCCATGGGGTGTTAGGCACAGTCTGTTACACACACACACAGAGAGGGAAATTAACATAAATCAGAATTACATCTGATTAACATAAATCTGAGGAACTTCTGAGAAGCTCACTGGTGCTGCTACTCCTAGTTATATAGGTACATAACGATGACCTCAGCTTGAGCTACATACTAAATATTTATAATCTGTTAACACAATCACCTGGAACCTAATTAATGTAATCGATCCAACATGTGTTTTAGAGATTTATTTGTAGAATCTTAAAGGCCATATCCTGGGGGGAAAAAAATTGCTACTAAATATAAAAATATGCATGTACATATGTGTTCTGCAATATAATGACAACCCAGAAACCACACGTTTGCTGAAACATTTCTAAAATTGACATTAAATGGGACCTGTCCTGGCGCAGGCTTTGAAAAGTCTGTTTTCCGAAAATGCCGCGAGAATCAGAATTGTGACGTCAGTTGTGGAAAACATTCCCGGGATCGCAAGCGTTCTCGGCGGCTGGATTTCTTTGGTGGATATTTGAACTGGTATACATTCATTCACATATAGAAATGGTGAACAAATGTGTTGTTGGAAACTGCAACAATTCGAATCTGACTGGCCATTCTGTGCACGAATTTCCCAAAGAGCCAGTTACTCGGCAGAAATGGAAACGTTTTGTTCGAAACAACAGGGCCGACTGGACCCATGCTACGGCAACTAGCATTATTTGTGGTTCGCATTTCGTTGCGCCTGGCGACTTCGAAGTCTTCGTACAATGGAAGATGGGTTTCAGGCATAAGTTAGATGTAAAGAAATCTGCCGTTCCTTCGACGAACACAACAGAGACGAAGGAGATTCGGTTACCGGCGAATCTGTGCAAGTGGGCCCGGTCAGTTGTCGGAGCTTCTTCACTGGATCGTGTCTATACGGTGCCACACTAACTGACTAACATCAACATTGTCGATCTCGGCAATGTCATCCTCACTGTCACTGAAATATATATGATCAAACGTTTCGTGATCCGTGTCAAAATTGATATCGCTCTCTGAACTACTCGAGTAAGCCGCCATTTGTATCGAGTTGTTTACATGACACCGCACGACTGCGCAGGAGTTTCCGTAAAATGGCAAATTTAAAGGCTCTTTTTATGTCGTATGCTCATATTTAAACATTTTGGCAATATCATCATTTGAAAGGGCATAAACCATTTGTTATTAAGGAAAAGAGCACATTTTATTCCAGGATATGGCCTTTAAACCAGTTAATGAAAGTCCTCGAGTCGTGATATTTGCAGTATAAACTACTTCATCACATCTCCCAGTTCTTTTAGTTCGGTTAAACGAAAATAATTATTTCGTTTGACTACTTCATCATGAATAAATAATAAATTTGCACACACAAGAGTTGATACAAGTTCAATTTTTCAATAAATGAGTTTGAAATGAGATGAGGAAATTATCAAAATGATGTTGGAGGACCAGAAGTTCTTTAAATGGTTAACCCTTTAAATAAAAAAACATGAATTAGTAAGTGCCCACCAGATAACCACCAAAATAAAACCATGAGTACCTGTTACGTTCACCTTATGTTGACGCAGGAATGGTCAAATAAGTTTGCAAACTCTTGAAACTGCGTAGTGTTTTGTTTGGCTAGATGGAGATTTGTTTGTCGCCATGCAACGCGACAAACAAAAATCGCAATTCCCTCACCATGACAAACTACATGTTTTTTGGACTTTGCCAACTGACGAGACCACCCATATGAGTTGAAAGGTTTATACATCAAAGCTACGCTATGCAATTATCAATACAGAAAATACACGTAACGCCAAAACGATATATCGTCCATTGAGCGAAATTACTGTATCAAACACTGATTTTGTTCATCCCAGTTCCAGTGCTTACTAAAGCATGATGCTAGAATGGATATACTTTTGGGAAGTTTTTCTAAAACGTTTGTGAACTGTAGCTGCTACGTTTTTACGGGAAACCACCAGGACGCATAGCGACACTGACATACAACAAGAAAATAGGTCACGAGCAATTTCCTACAGTGTTGCCTCTGAAAGGCAGAGTATAGGCTGAGCACTGAAGCAGTAACACTATCTTGATTACATGTCTAGCACCCCCTCCCCCCCGAGCGGGGTGTGCGTGCAAAATTTGTATTTCTCTCGTTATCACCGAAATAATACCTGTAATTTTTTTGGCATATGCGGAAGGTGCTTCGGCAGTTGACATGAACACCGTCACTGCACGTTTGGCAGGGATTGCATTGTTCCGATAACAACAACAAATGCTTACAGTAAAAACAGTTTGCAAAGCTAATTGCGTGTTTGTAATTGAACACGCTGATCGCATAGTTGTGTCTTGTCAACTTCAAAACTAAACCGAAATGTGCAAGCGAAATCAAGCCGGCTTCTGTTAAGTTGTCTTGAAAACTTCCCTTGTTGCTGTGTTGCACATATCGCATTAAATGTGCTGATTTATGCAATTTTGTGTAGATAATTTACGCGCTACATAAACGTATTGGTAATATGTTTCACTCTTCAAGCACAAAATATGCACATTTTTTTACTAAAGTATATTACTTTTTAAAATATGTTAAAACGCAGACACAAGTAATATTTCTCAGAGCTGTAATATTAAACAATAAAAATATAGATAGACAAATAACAAATGTGTCTGAAGTAAAATAATCAAGTTTATATTTATATCACATATAAGTTCGGGCAATCATTTTGATATAAAAATGCCATTTTTTACCTAATACAACTTTTTTATTAATAGCTTGAATCTCATAGTATTTCAAGACCAACAATTACAAAAAGTATGCAAAACATGAGTTTGATGTAAATGATAGTTTTCGAGATATCAAGTTTTGAAAATGAGAAAATGTGTTGTTTGAGCAGTTTATCTCCTGGCATGAGACAAGCACAAAATTGAAAAATATAACTTGGGCAAATAAAAATGTGAAAAAATCGAAAATAAATAAAAGAACGGTATTCTGTGTAGCGGCATGTTTGCCGACATTCCTTTTATTGACTCATTTACTATATTTCGTTATTCGTTAACTCATTTCAATATTTTAAGCATCAAAAAATATCATAAACTTTGTTTAGCAAATGTCTAGTTAATGATGGGTATCGCATAGTGCAACCGTCCATTGCGAACGTGGTGTGGATTAGCCTACTTTTTCATAACGGGGAGATCCATATTCAACAATAAACTAATACTCAAATTATTCGCTACCATTTATCAATATAATATAATAAGTTATGTTGATCGTATTTGTTTGCAATTAAATACCACAATATGCTGAAATAGCTTACACACGCGTAGAATAAAACATCAGCAACTTACAAAATATTACGCTTAGCAAGTTATCGAAGCCACGCTAAGCGTCGATACTACAGAAAATTTGCAAAACGTAATTTTCACAAAAAACATAAACCTTATTGCAAAAAGTAATTTTCACAGAAAACATACACCTTACTGCAAATTTCATGCCGAATCGATTGGTGCTACACACTAGACATACACACTATTAGCTTAGAAGAAGAGTAGGAGTGGAGGCGATTGGGATGTGATCAGAAGAAGCAGGCTGAGGTGGTATGGGCATGTAGAGCGAAAGGACGATGAGGACTGGGTGAAGGGCTGTACAAAGTTAGTGGTGGAGGAGACAGCTCCCGTTAGCAGACCAAGGAAGATCTGGCAGAACTCCGTGTCTGCAGACTTCAGTCTGATGGGTATCAACTCACGGGATGCACGGGACCGTGTCAAGTGGAAGAGGGCAATTGGAAGAAAGGCAAACCCAGCAGAGCCTGGAAATACCGCCTCTAATAGACTGTTGATGATGAAGAGCTACAGAAATGATTTCATCAGAAAATCTTTAATTTCAGCCTTGGGACAAAACCCAATACATTCAGCTTGATCAAAGGACAGTCGGCCAATTTATCATAGCCTAATCTAACAAGGGTAATACACAATGTCACAGTGACATGCCAAATGTAGGAATGCAAGTCACTGCCCAAATGTTAATCCCACTCAAATAACCAGTTTGAATAGAATATAATTCGTCATAGTACATAAAAACATAGTTTTAGACCATTCACAGACCGAAAAAATTGACGTTGAACCACGCATTGTTATATACATACCAACCTATAAAATTCTGTCAGCCATTGCGATCACTCTAGGACCAAAATAAAAACATGCTGTGTTTGGATAGTTGGTGATTGTTGCTGTGGGGCAATATTTCTTCAAGCCAGTATTTCTGTAATAATTCCACTAGTAAATATGTTTTGCATATCAGTCATGTTTTCATGCATTTCCCATATCAAACATACAAAGGTCAGAGGCTCATTCTCTGTATTTGCCTAAATAACATCAACGTCACACTGAATCTAGTGGCTTCAATGCAATGCTTACTTGTACAGAGCATACTGTAAGTTTTAAGAGGAAGGTGTGCATGGAAAAGGAATTAACGTGGAGCATACTTCAACATATGCAGGACGCAAATATTCTCTCCCTAGACACTCCCCCTAAACATATTTCCTCCAGAAGTTCCACCACAAAAAAATGAATAAGCAGCCCCTCGTTATATATATTTATCAATAAGGAAATATCACATACAATTTCTGTATAAACTGACAAACATTAGTAAAAAAATATAAAAACGCAATGACCATGATAAGAACATCATTGCTTGTCCCCCAAACTAGTTTAGCAAAGTACACCTAGCAGAGGCACTACCCAAGTAAGAGATCCTGAATTAATTCTTAGATATGCCCGAGTAAGCTACAAGTACAACTGGTCATATGCTGTTATATGCGACCATCAAAATAAATGTTTTCACTCGTCTCACATGAAATTCATTTTGAGAAAAACTAAACCAACCTTGTATTCACCACACTAGTTTGTTTCAACAACTTTTTAAATTGAGTTTTGGTAAAATCATCAGACAAGTTAGTAATCTATTCATGTCTGCACTAAGAATAATTTCAAGTGAATATAAAAATACGAATCTTCAGGTGAATCCACGGAACGATTATGCACGTTTCTGTGTTCGTGTTGATGATTTCCTTGCTCTCGCAAAAACCATGTCACCGACAAATTCAATGAGTAGAAGGATAAATGCCGGTCCAGCAATTTTGCAAGTTACTAGATATAAAAAACCTAAACCAAGTCTTTCAGCCATTTAAACAAAACTATCATTTTTATAAAACATAAACTATTCACAAACAACACATCTGATTGTTAAAGAGCCACATTTGCCATGGGCCTAAGCTTACTGAGCAAGCAGTGTTAATTTCCTAAAATATTTTATCTATCAGCATCAAGGTAATTGCACCTGCAGTGTAACAAATTGACTTTGGCCAGTTGGGGTAACAAAGTGCCCCCCACCAGAGAGTGTGTTACTTCTGCACCCTTTAGCAAACTGGTCAATGCTATCAGTTAAAGGGTGTCACATTTCTGCTTATCTGTCAGTATATCCCCATAGAATCACCACTGCTATGTAATAAACTGGTGCATCCAGCAGCAAAAGTGTTTGTCATATTTCTGTGGCTTAACCTTGGTTTGTGAGTAGATTCTTGGTCGTGTGATCACTCCAACTGTATTTCTGAATGGGTTTTTCATATTTCCTCTAGGGAATCATTTTGGACATGTCAATAACATATCAAATACCTTTTGTGTTTTCTCATTACAGATAACAAAAATAAAAAAGTGTGACATTTATTCATATTTATTTTTGTTAATAATTTATTTTAGTTATTTTTTCTTTCTCAACTAACAATATTTTATTGTGATTTATTAAAAATAGTGCACATATTTGGAACTCAGTAGTTAGTGTCAATATGCTAGACTGTCACCAACTGGATAGATCCAGCGATTAAAAAACAAATCTGACCTAACTACTGCCTACCACAGCTAGATAAAATGAACGGCTTTGTATTTGAGTACTGTAATCAAATTATGCTAAGCGTACATTACTAAACGTTTGTTCAGCAATGTGTGTTTATTCAAGTTAAACCGACCATATATGTTGCTCATTTTTTAGCATGATGTTCTTAATGCTACAATAAATAATGCTGAAGGTCTACTGCCCGCCAAATTGCATGTAGTAAGTCCCAAACACTGTATGCAATTTAAATGTGTTCCCAAAATAAGAGTGTATACAAAACATTCAGTATAGTATTCACTCTTTAGTAACGATGACTGCAGTGACAGACGCGACTACAAATGTTCCTGAAATTGTCCTTTGATGCATGGGTCATACAATGAAAACAGTAAGTAGGTCGAAGCACAACTGATTTAGCGGGTTATTTAGCAAACTTTCTATCCATATTGTCACTAACACTGGCTTGAGTGGGCAATTTCATGTAAAGAAACAGACAAGTTCGCTTTAAAACAGATCAGTCTTACTTGATGTATATTATAACAACTCACACAAAA
Organism: Escarpia spicata; assembly: GCA_963995525.1. Taxonomy (NCBI): domain Eukaryota; kingdom Metazoa; phylum Annelida; class Polychaeta; order Sabellida; family Siboglinidae; genus Escarpia; species Escarpia spicata. Next base: position 29,434,805 of record OZ023209.1, read on the forward strand.
ACGTAAAGGTATGTTCATATATATAGCACAACATCCTGTGTTCAGGACTGCTCAAAGCGCTTCACACTTTATTCCCTGGCAGACCTGTTCAATGAAACACCATCTCAACTTCTCTGGGAAGCATTCAGTCATGGTGAAATTAATGTGAAAAGACGATTCATACACAAATATTCGCCATTGTCTTTAGCCAGATACCCACTCACAAATACTGAGTGAACTGGAGCAATGTCCACTTAGAATAAACTTGCCCAGGGTTCGACATGGCAGCACAGGATTCGAACCCAGATTCTCTAACCATTGCGCCCCACACAGAAACAAATCACGTATTGATCTGAGTAGCAAAACGTCTGTTGAAATGATCTGGAAAGTGAATCTCATTGTGTAGTGCACAAAGAGTTGAGCAATGAACAATAACCACAACTCAACTAAACTCAGCCAAGGAATGAACGGAAGACGCCATATGGTGTCAGATTCACAACAAATCACAGCACCAGGAAACGCCTGAAAGTAACTGTGCTAACACCAAGATTGTGGCAGTTACATAGGAGTTGTCCAGTGACCACTCTCACAGAATTTGACCCAGTCAAACGATCACAGCATAGAATATAATTTCTAATCCAACAAATGCATGACAAAAGTCAGCAAAGAACACCTAGCAGAGAGACATTACCCAACTAAGAGATCCTACACGATTTCTGAGAAGCACACCTGTGTGTCAGAACTGGCAATACGCAGTGACAAGACACCAAAACCATGCCACAGACCACTGCTATCTAGAATACACTTCTCAGAACTGTCCACAGATTCAAATATATTCCATTTTCCACGGACACCGCCATAGCTGCCTTTCAAGAAGACCAAGTGACTCACAAAACCACCAGCTACAGGACAGGAAACTATAAAGACTCACCTCAAAAGCTGCTATTCCTGCTGGTAGAGATCTATGAGCCTAGGAGTTCACCAACTCTAAACAAACAGCACTTGTAATCTCCCCCAATCTACTCAGTGCCTTTACAAGCATGCTATCACATTAGCAACTCATTACTACCTGCCTAGCCCAGCAAATGAGAGCCATAGGCCAGCCAGCACCTCCCATGGGCTGAGTGGGTGGTCCCTTGCTGTGATTGATGGCTCAAATCAAGATAAACCTATACCACTTTTCATAAACACCTTGTCACATCCCTAACCATACATGTACATTCAATTTAGTCAAACTGCCAGCTAGACAGTGTCAACAATTAGCTGGCCCAGCCACTTTGTCAGATGTGGTCAGGTGTGGTCCTCTCGTGCACATTGGACTTATTATGTTGAATGTACACTGCCTGCCAATTTACAATTAATAAGACTGAAATAGCGGTCGCAATTTAAATTTTGCACACGTAAAATATTCAAACAGTAAACAAACCACTCACCCATTGTCCACCTGCCATCTAGAGTTAATTTTCTGGGTGGCAATCTTGTTAAATCTTGCATTTGTAAACAGCTGCTATTGGTGCTTAGTCTTTATGATCATGTATCTTACTGCCACTTACTGGTTTTCATTGGCTGTTTCCCACACTCCTGACTACAAATATGGGCCAAGTACAACTTATTTAGCAAAACTTCCTGCAAATAATGATCATCTCTGGCTGATCTAGGTAACGGAACAGACGTCTTTGATTTAATGTGGAATTCCACCAATAACAATCATCAACAAATACATTTTATCGGCTTAATTATTTTTAATATTTTAACTATTCAAAAAGTGTGGTTATATCTTGGAATGTTATCATCTAGGTTCATTAAAGTTTTAAAACCATGCAGTATATAAATAATGAAAATGCAACTACTAAAGTGTTACATGCGGGCGTGTCATTTAAAAAAGGCAAAAATAATAAATGAACATTTGTGAACAGTCTGGGACATGCCTCCAGAGATTTGTTTGCTTGAATATCAATGCTTTCTGGTGCATTAAAACCAATTTTGATCGACATGTAAATATTGATGGATCTGTGAATGATTGGCATACCTAAATAAATGGGCACTTCAAAAAAGGCTGCCCACAGAAATGGCTATTATTATAAAAAACAGTTAACAACAGTTTTATTTTTCTGACAACCCCAACACAGGACTCGTTATGTAACCCCATATTGCTGTGTGGTGTCAGGTATTTCCTGTGGTGTCAAATAGTTTAAGATGTTTTTCAAGTTCAGCACTGCAAACATTCTATTAAAAATCATATGATATGTGGCTGAAATGACAGCAATAAGTTTGTAGTTTACAGCAATGATAGCATGTACACGCAATATGATAATTGATCAACTCTGACAGGCTATAATTTAAAAGTCAGTAGTTTTCACTGTTTAGATTGAACATACGCTGGTAGTAAATTTGAGCATTATCTTGATAAACACTTGAATTAGATATCTCTTAGAATGCATGAGGCTGGTTTAAGTTTACAAAATAATGACATCACTGGAATTGATCATTATGTAATAATTACAGAGGTTAGTGTAAAGTTGTAAATGCACTTGTAATACAAAACAGGATGTGTTTCTATGGATATGAAAGATATGAAGTCGACTGGAATTCGCCATTGACAATGTGCCACGTTTGTTATGTTTCTCATACATATTTTATATCATAATAACTAATTCAGGGAAATATAAAATATTATTAACTTGTGAACATTTCTGAAAATGATAGTGCTTACCCTTTCGTTCTGGTGCAACTCTACGTTAAGGTTTCTGAGGATTTAGACGCAATAGACATAATCTTATATTATCATTTTGTAATATAAGTTTCTATTGATAGAAAGCTATGACAATCTCAGTGATACTGGGTCTGTGATGTCAACAACACTGTGCAACGTACACCATATACTGCAGTGTGAATAGCTAACAGTTTCTCCACACTGCTAATCAGGTAGCTTTGGGAGGTGATTGGTAGCAGTGTAGACTAAACAAATACTTTCGAAAACCAACACCATAGATATGTACTCAACGATGAACAATACTGTTGAATCAACAACACCAGGGGCCGGTTTCATGAAGCAGCTAAGAACGTTCTCAATGCTAAGATGATAGCCTTATGACGCTAAGTAATTGCATAATTTTAAGTATGCTTCATGAAACCAGGCCCTGATTAGTATTTTTAAAGAACTTTTGTTGATATTATATTTACAAGTTGGCACTATATAATGATTATATAAGTTATCATTATATATTTTACTAGTTTGTGTTATAGTATTTACAAGTTGGCACCATATTTATAAGTTGGTGCTACTTTTTTTAAATAAATTGGTAATATATAATATTATTATATATATATATATACAATATTGCAATATACTTACAATCTTGACTTGCTTATTTTATACTTACAATCTGGCATAATATTTACAAGCTGGCAATACTTTTTTACAATTTGGCACTGCATTTACAAACTGTAACTTCAAATTATTGCTGTGATTTAGAACTGGATAATTTATATAATTGCTGGTTAGTTCTAACAATGTTTAGGCCAACAAGACATTCTGTGTCCTGAATACAGTACCATGGTACAGACTACATTCTGTGTCCTTTGCCCTATCTGTTAGGCAGTACTTTGGCCTCAGTAGGTAAAATTATTTATATCCCAGTCTTCTACAATTTGTAGTAGTAGAAATGTATTGCCAAATAGCATTAAAAAGAGTACAAGGAATTTTTGGGCAACAGCATCTCAAGTATTCTTTTCAACATTCAATACTCTTTTTTCACACGTGTTTCCCCTACCCCCCAACACAAACTTGCACACACGAAACATAGGTAAGAAGAAACATAGCTGCACACATCCACTAATGCACTATACCGTAACAATGACTACCAAACATTTTGGTGCAAGAAAGAATGTTTCACAAAACTGTGCAAAATTATTTATTCAAACCTGAGTGATCACAACAATGGCAAATTAATCTCAGCTAATATAAGCAAATTCTGTAAGAAAACACACCAAATATATTTTGAAAGACATGCAAATATACATTTGTTCAATACATTATTTTGGATAAGTACCACTTCTAAAAATACAACGACAAATTTATGTAATGCCACAGGTACACGTTTCCCTAACATAGTAATCAGCCAGGTGTAATAAACTTCTGCGCTCAATGGAACACTGTGACAGTACGAAAAAACATGGACATAAATTCAAGTCCCCATCACCACATTCTATACGTTGAAATAAAAGATATTTGGAAACATGAAACACTGGTACAAGAAAGCGTTTATGCTCGCATTGGTACAGCATTTGTACATTCGTGTCAGGTAAGGTTGTTTATTTGATGTAACACTACATCTTTATGTAGAATGAAATATGCAAATATGTTTAGAATTCGTAACATTATAATAGAAAGAAGAATGCATTTGTTGGGAATGTGTGCCTCTGGACTAATCAGATGGAAAACCTTAACCATTTCAGTACTGCAGCCCTGACCAGCTGTGAAGACTGAATACTGCATTCCCAGTGAATATGCAAGACAATGGACTACCTCATTTCAAGTCAAGATTTGAGCAACAAAAATGCATTTATGAATAGGAATGTTATATATAATTTCGGAAAGTATGATAATCAGCGAGTAAAATGAGCCAGATCATTTTAGTTCCGTCGTCATGGTAACCCACAATCCAAGATGGCCACCAAGATTTCAACGTTTTTGCAGTTGCTGAACACAGTTGTATACTAAGATCGCCGACATCGTTATTGTGTCAATCGTCAACATCTGACAAACATTCTTCGTTAAAACTATCAAATAATCTGTCCAAAACATTCAGTGGTAAATTGCTAGTTGAAGTAATGCCGTTCGCCATTGTGGCCACTGCAGATTTCGATAATCCATCATTAAAACCAGTGAAAATTTCCGTAAACTATTATTGAGCGATAATAAACGATGACAACTGCTGAATAGCTTAATTTATTCGCCTTGACAACCGTACAAAACAAGTGGCTCCACATAGAGGATAATTATGAGTAAAAACAATCTGAATAGCAGACAACATCAATGCCGAATAACCGGCCTGTTGTACTGAAGCGTCACAGACAGTGCGGCCGGAAATACTGCATGTCATACTGAAATGGTTAAGACAAAATCTTCAACACAGTGAACAAAAATGTCCCTATAATAAATACAACACGTACACGTAATGACACTTTGTTCAAAGATTCTATAACCGTCATTTTTTTAATTGGTAATCAGACTGAATTATTTAATTAAGACGTATTTCACTCAGCAATATGCATTTCATTTCACCTCTGTTAAAAAATAGCCTAGGCCTGGTTTAGTGAAACCAAATTATAAAACTTGTCTATGAAAATTCAATGTTTAGACCCTTACACTTGCATGGAAGATCTAATCTAAGACAGTTGAAGACTTGTATTTAATAAATATAAACAATAAACTTTTAATTAAACTATCATATCTTAGGCAGAAATAACAAACTTTGTTGCACTGCTTACCTGTCTTTACCAAACTTATTACACATAGTTAAACAATCCTTATTTATTTGATTAATTTTCAATTATCCATTTGTTGTGAGTTTAAAAAATGACTCCACATCACCAGTGAGTGTCCACTGCACAAACGCAATAGCAACCTGGTCAGCCTGGACGAGAGAGCATGCGCCTGCCTTTAGGATCTTAAGTGTGACATGTGACGACCCCCTTGAATCTTACACAAACAGAAGTGTTCATTACTGCGTTTTGCAAAACATTTCTTCAGCGCCAGTCATGTCAAAGTGTAGTTTCCTGTTAATTCTCTTGGTATATTTTGCTAGAAGCAGCTGCGGTAAACTTCTATGACTTCATTCACTGAGACCACCTGCAGCAGCCTACGCCCAGGGTCATACATTGAGTGCCTCTATGGAAGACAACTGCTATTGTGCTCAGAGTGTGCACAAATTACAGGGTATGTGACAACTAACGTAGGCAAGTAAAGAAAATTAAAACGTCGCCGACAGAAACATCAAAATTAGTACATAATTATCCACCAGGTGGCGTATACTGCATAACGTGACAGACCGGTGATTGATCTGTTTTATTAGAGATGTTTATAACTTTGAAAACTTTTCTCTTTACGTGCAATGCTCCTACTAATAATATTAGTAATAGTTAAAATAAAATATGCTTTCTATGGTCAGTTCTGATAGAAATGTCCACCCATCAATTGTATTAAATATAAAAGAAGTATATGATATTAAAATTTAACTCTGAGCTGATCTACCATTTTGACTGGTTTCAAGAAAATGAAAATACAACAAGAACATTACTTACTTAGTTGATCAAACTGGCTACCATTTATATATATGTAACTTTGGCATCTGATGTGTTATTTTATAAATACTTTTACAAAATAACTGGTAGTTAAGTCCGTCTAGCAGAATAAGAAATGCTTGGCATGTGGATATCATTTGTCTTTTGTGCCACTTTATCATAAAATTGCTTATTATATTATAACATGAAATGATGAAAGTTATATATAGGGTATGGAGCATGTTGATTCACTGAAAATTTGTTTTTAAAAGATGGACAATCTCAGAGTGCACCTTTAATATGAATACACCACAACCTTACGTAACTGCTAAATGCCTCGTTGTGCATTTTTCGTGAGGTTAGAATTATTATCAAAATGCACCAGGCTTTTTATTTTGCCTTGCCCTAGGCAAAATGATTGGACAAAACTTAACGGAATAAACAGTTTGTTGTGATCACATGGTCAATCGTTATAAAACCACAAATCAATTCATTAACTGGGGCAAATGTAGTCAGTTCGAGTATTTAATGTTAATGCCTGAGGTAAAACAACCCAGTAATAGAACTCTAGAATTTGTGTGGTAGTAAAATATTCATATACCATAGCGCTTTTTCCCGCAATCCACTTTGTTCATGTGAAACATGTTTATTGATGTACAGGAATCAATCCGTACCGTAATTATTAGCACAAAAAAACTGACTCGGTTCACTTGAATGTTGGAACCATGTGATTGCACTGAACATCGAAGGGGCTTCGCAAAACTGTCAATAGAGTGTTTAGAATCAGAATATTTTGTTTACAATTTGAACATTTCAGTCAAAATATTCAAATTGCAAAGATTGTTTTGGATTTATTACATGCAATTTGGTGGGCAGTATACTTTCAACACATTCACTCTAGTACAAAGACAGTAATAAAATTAGGTACAAACTGCCTCGGTATAAGTAATATGTGCAGTCTGTTTACTAATATTGTATAATTATGTTACTATCAAAACAAATTGACTTTCATCATTAAATCGGGAATATGAAAAAGTGTGAAGATCTATTTTATAGTACATCGAGGCTGAGCCACTTTTGCTCTTTATAACTCAAATTTCAACCAGACCTACAAGAAAATGAATGAATAGTTTATCCAATGATTTCACCAAATCAAATTAGCACATTTGCACTATAAGAGCTACCACATCAGCACAGATATTAGATAGGTTTGATTTGTTATGTAATGATTGTAACATGAGACAAGCAAAAAATTTAATTGCTGAAGCAAATTTAAATTATTATGTTTAGTAAATCACAAATCCCCCAGGAATTGCCATCACTCAATAATGTTGCAGATAAAAAAACGAATGACCTAGGTTACGTGTTGCAAGTAAAATTACACTTCTACAATTACAATCATTTAGCACGTTTCAGACAGGTAATGAGTCAACAGATGTTGCTATAAAGGTTTGAATACAAACACTCAGTGAAAATCTATGGTTCTTTTCAGGTGCAATCATGACTAGTTTCTTCAATATCTCAACACTTTCACGGACATGTAAGCATTATTATTTTTCTACTAAATTAAGTATCCATGCAATTGGATTGCCATATCATGAAAAACAAAAATTCTTAACTGAGGGAAATGTTTGAAGTTCATTTACTTGAATTTCCATTGACAAGTAGGCAGTATTGAATAAAATGTAAAATTTACATTCTGAGTTAAACTATTTTAACTGTTTTAAAAAGTATATACATATAAAACATGAACAATATTTATTTATTTGATCATACTTGCTATAGCTTTTGGCATTTTATGTTATTTTTTATTTATTCACAAAATTACTGGTCACCATGTCCATCTGGCAGAACAATAAACACTTGGCATGTGCATACAATTTGTTTGTCTTTTGCACTGTTTTGTCTTAAATTGTTATATTATGTGAAAAAAAGTTTAAACTGTGAATGATGAAGAGGAAAGTGATACAGTGAATGAGTGTATTTAAAGGATGGATGACCTCATAATGCAACTTTGGATGAATGAATTATAGGAGGATTAAATAGGTATAAGTTCAAGATACTGTAATGCTGATAACTGTTACCTTGGTGTTTTCCTCCATGGGAGAGTATAATCCACCAGGTAGACTAAAATGTGGACATTTGACAAGACTTTCTGGTACGACTCAACTGATTATTTGTATAAAGTGTCATAAAAAACAAAATGTACATGAATTTAGCAAAACCTGAATATCAAAATGACACTCAAATGCAGAAATAACCAGAAGCTATGCACATCATTTCTGGCGCATTAACAAGAACCGTGCATGGCTGCCATCTGAAATAAAACAGTAGTCTGCCTGCCACTGTGAAGCAGCTTTACCCCACCCCTGTAGCTGGTTATGGGGTGACAAGACAAGACTCCAAGCAAGACGCCCCTTGCTCTATTTTTTCCATTTCATCCATCTATCTTTTGTACACCGCTGCCATGTTCAACATTTCTGTCAGATAAATCACCTAATGCCAGTGAAGTTTACCGCCACTTAAATATAGTAGCCGTGACAAGTGTCCTACCTTCACCCTATCCCAGTGCACAAAGCGCCCCTTTAAGTCATCACAGAGGGGTGCTAGCTATTACCCTGAAAAAGGCCCTGGGGCTTCAAGCCAACTTTATTGCACATAATGGCCATGGCAGTCTGCAGGGTGTCAGACAGATTTTTTGGTATGTTCCCAGTTGCTTACAGAGGAAAAGGGGTGTTGTGGGTGTTTACCCCTGTAAGTGTGAACCACAAAGTTTCATTGGGGTCACTCAACTGAGCCGCTCAGATTGGATTCACATTAGCTATTGCCAGCTGTAATAAATCACACAATTAACTCAAGTACAATGTATGATGTGGCTTGTTAAGTGTAATTTTTACAAATGTAATAAACATGTAACCATCATCTTCTTTTGACAGTGTATCCTCATCATGACAAACTGTCCACTGCATCCTCCTCCACAACCTCTGCTGCCTCTGTCTCTCTTCACCATGATGGCCTGTCCACTGCATCCTCCTCCACAACCTCTGTCACCTCTATGTCTCTCCTCACCACGATGTCGTGTCCACTGCGTCCTCCACAACCTCTGTCACCTCTGTCTCTCTTCACCATGATGGCCTGTCCACTGCATCCTCCTCCACAACCTCTGTCACCTCTATGTCTCTCCTCACCACGATGTCGTGTCCACTGCGTCCTCCACAACCTCTGTCACCTCTGTCTCTCTTCACCATGATGGCCTGTCCACTGCATCCTCCTCCACAACCTCTGTCACCTCTATGTCTCTCCTCACCACGATGCCGTGTCCACTGCGTCCTCCACAACCTCTGCTACCTCTGTCTCTCTTCACCATGATGGCCTGTCCACTGCATCCTCCTCCACAACCTCTGCTACCTCTGTCTCTCTTCACCATGATGGCCTGTCCACTGCATCCTCCTCCACAACCTCTGCTACCTCTGTCTCTCTTCACCATGATGACCTGTCCACTGCATCCTCCTCCACAACCTCTGCTACCTCTGTCTCTCTTCACCATGATGGTCTGTCCACTGCATCCTCCTCCACAACCTCTGTCACCTCTATGTCTCTCCTCACCACGATGTCGTGTCCACTGCGTCCTCCACAACCTCTGCTACCTCTGTCTCTCTTCACCATGATGGCCTGTCCACTGCATCCTCCTCCACAACCTCTGCTACCTCTGTCTCTCTTCACCATGATGGCCTGTCCACTGCATCCTCCTCCACAACCTCTGCTACCTCTGTCTCTCTTCACCATGATGGCCTGTCCACTGCATCCTCCTCCACAACCTCTGCTACCTCTGTCTCTCTTCACCATGATGGCCTGTCCACTGCATCCTCCTCCACAACCTCTGCTACCTCTGTCTCTCTTCACCATGATGGCCTGTCCACTGCATCCTCCTCCACAACCTCTGTCACCTCTGTCTCTCTTCACCATGATGGCCTGTCCACTGCATCCTCCTCCACAACCTCTGCTACCTCTGTCTCTCTTCACCATGAGGCCTGTCCACTGCATCCTCCTCCACAACCTCTGCTACCTCTGTCTCTCTTCACCATGATGGCCTGTCCACTGCATCCTCCTCCACAACCTCTGCTACCTCTGTCTCTCTTCACCATGATGGCCTGTCCACTGCATCCTCCTCCACAACCTCTGCTACCTCTGTCTCTCTTCACCATGATGGCCTGTCCACTGCATCCTCCTCCACAACCTCTGTCACCTCTATGTCTCTCCTGACCACGACGTCGTGTCCACTGCGTCCTCCACAACCTCTGCTACCTCTGTCTCTCTTCACTACTATACCCTGTCCACTGCATCCTCCTCCACAACCTCTGCTACCTCTGTCTCTCTTCACTACTATACCCTGTCCACTGCATCCTCCTCCACAACCTCTGCTACCTCTGTCTCTCTTCACTACTATACCCTGTCCACTGCATCCTCCTCCACAACCTCTGCTACCTCTGTCTCTCTTCACTACTATGCCCTGTCCACTGCATCCTCCTCCACAACCTCTGCTACCTCTGTCTCTCTTCACTACTATGCCCTGTCCACTGCATCCTCCTCCACAACCTCTGCTACCTCTGTCTCTCTTCACTACTATACCCTGTCCACTGCATCCTCCTCCACAACCTCTGCTACCTCTGTCTCTCTTCACTACTATACCCTGTCCACTGCATCCTCCTCCACAACCTCTGCTACCTCTGTCTCTCTTCACTACTATACCCTGTCCACTGCATCCTCCTCCACAACCTCTGCTACCTTTGTCTCTCTTCACTACTATGCCCTGTCCACTGCATCCTCCTCCACAACCTCTGCTACTTCTGTCTCTCTTCACTACTATGCCCTGTCCACTGCATCCTCCTCCACAACCTCTGCTACCTCTGTCTCTCTTCACTACTATACCCTGTCCATTGCATCCTCCTCCACAACCTCTGTCTCTCCTCACCACGATGCCCTGTCCATTGCATCCTACTCCACAACCTCTGTCACCTCCATGTCTCTCCTCACCATGATGCCCTGTCCATTGCGTCCTGCTCTACAACCTGTCACCTCAATGTCTCTCCTAACCACGGTGCCCTGTCCATTGCGTCCTCTTCCACAACCTCTGTCACCTCCTAACCACGACGCCCTGTCCATTGTATCTTCCTCCACAACCTGTGTCACCTCCACGTCTCTCCTAACCATGACGCCCTGTCCATTGCGTCCTCCACCACAACTTCTGTCACCTCCATGTCTCTCCTCACCACAACGCCCTGTCCATTGTGTCCTACTCCACAACCTATGTCACCTCCATGTCTCTCCTAACCATGACGCAAATGGGTGCACACTTTTTAAAAACATACATGAATAGATGATGAAAACAAATTTTTATAGTTTATACAGATCTGACACTAATATGGAGAACATTCAAAAGGTTGCCACATCAACCTAGACATACCTAGATAGATTCTGCAGCATTTGGAAGGTTTCTGAATCTTTTGTGAGTGCTTCAGTCTACAAATTAATCAAGTGTTGCTAAGGAAGATACTACGACCTAGCCCTAGATTTTTTTTTGAAGACAGCTACAGTTTCACACATTACGCTGGGAATGCGAAACAGTAAGAGTTTGGAAACAGCTCAGTTTGTCCTACCCAGAAATGTTTGAAAAACTATGTAATGTTGTTAAGTTGACTAAAATGCTAGATCTTGAGAGTGCAGAATGCTACCAAGAAGCGTGGACTTGGAGTATATAAATGGAACTGCTGTAGGAATCTGGAAACTAAAGCACCAGATGGACAAAGAATGCAAGATGTTGCAACTGAAATCATCGTGGTTTGGCACATGGATAAAATTTATGACAAGATTTTTTTACAACGGTTCACCTATACATGAAACAAGATATGCACTCAACCAGTGCAGCTTAAGGCTTACCAGGGATATTTCTGTCATAAATAGCTGTAGTTAAGTAGCTGTCTGGCTGATTGTTAAAATTCATGGCAATATGGAATATGAATTTATAACTTTCTAGGAAGTATTTTTAGTAAGAAGCATCTTTGTAAGATGTGAGAAATGTCTTTCCTTCAGTTCTAATTTTCATCAAATTAAAGGTGTCCTTAAATATCCCATATAATAATATTGTAACAGGAAACACAAGCATTATTCTGAAAGGCCTTAGATCCCATACAGAGAGCACTGCGTGTGAAAAAAGAAGGTTAATTTCATGCCAACAAGTCCTACAACCCTATACAGGGGTGTTCAAGTATGCCTATGATACCACTTAATATTTAAATTTCTCAGTATGTTGTGAATGCCACACTCTCTAGTGCACTAGAGAAGGTAGGGTATCCATCATCCTGCATCAGTGACACCATCTATTGTCCAGGACGGTTCTTTCTAAAAGTCCTCTAGTCTAAGTTTAGTCTCCCTGGCAGTTTCTGCCACCTTTGGGTACTAGCCAATAGAGTCTCACTGATAATGCATGGTCCTGATTATTAATGTCAGGGGCAGTGCCGATTCAATTAATTCATGTCAAGGGTGTATTTACATGTAGAATTGATGTCATTATAATGTGTTTTAATAGGGTGCCGGAAATAACAGACAGATTTAGTAATAAGTAATTTATAAGAGGTTTAAAATGTGGTTGGTGTTCCATTATCAGGTATCAACCAGGGTGGTAATTTTTGGCAGGAAGTTCACTGAAAGAGATTTCTTGAATATAGGAACGCTGCAACGGTGCCAAACTAGGACTTTGCAAAAGGTAAATCAGCTGGCATTCGCTATGACACCGACAGTTTGTGTGTATAACCTGAATGTTTCATTTACAATTTGAAAATGTTGCCATTATATTCAAATTGTGACCATTTTTTCGCATTTATTAAATGCAACTTGGCGGGCAGTACACCTTCAACAAATTTATTTTAGTATCCATCATCCTGCATCAGTGACACCATCTATTGTCCAGGAGGGTTCTTTCTAAATCAGCTGGCATTCGCTATGACACCAACAGTTTGTGTGTATAACCTGAATGTTTCATTTACAATTTGAAAATGTTGCCATTATATTCAAATTGTGACCATTTTTTCGCATTTATTAAATGCAACTTGGCGGGCAGTACACCTTCAACAAATTTATTTTAGTATCCATCATCCTGCATCAGTGACACCATCTATTGTCCAGGAGGGTTCTTTCTAAATCAGCTGGCATTCGCTATGACACCAACAGTTTGTGTGTATAACCTGAATGTTTCATTTACAATTTGAAAATGTTGCCATTATATTCAAATTGTGACCATTTTTTCGCATTTATTAAATGCAACTTGGCGGGCAGTACACCTTCAACAAATTTATTTTAGTATCCATCATCCTGCATCAGTGACACCATCTATTGTCCAGGAGGGTTCTTTCTAAATCAGCTGGCATTCGCTATGACACCAACAGTTTGTGTGTATAACCTGAATGTTTCATTTACAATTTGAAAATGTTGCCATTATATTCAAATTGTGACCATTTTTTCGCATTTATTAAATGCAACTTGGCGGGCAGTACACCTTCAACAAATTTATTTTAGTATAAATTAAGAACATTATATTAAAATGGGCGACATAAGATGTCATTTTTTTAAAGTAAGAGATAAGTGTAACACTTGATAACAATGTCTTTATTTAAATATAAGATTTTACAAGACAGGCGCTTGAAGATCGAAGTACCCTATTTACTGGAGAAGAGAGTATTTCTCACTGCATAAATATATGAAACCTCAACCAAGTTTAAAGTGTTAAAAGTGTGAAAGTACACAGGCCCCAGGGTTGGTTTTATCAGACAATCATGCTACAGACTGTGTCGTTATTCTATAATATCTTGATCACTCAACTGGGAATGATAATTTTTTTAATATCACTTCAAGTCCATTATCTGTTCAAGATATCAACGCTGCTGTCACGGTTGCTTGCAATGCAAACATGATATCTATTAATTTCAATAGAAAGGTTCAAATTAAGCTGATAACAGGCAAATGATATGTTTAATGTGTTAGTTTATTAACATGCCTACTTTTGGAGTCAAGATATTAGGACAGATATAATATACAGAACAAGATTTTGTGTTGGCAGTGACCAAACTTGATACAATGTACCAATAAATACCAATTGCATTTTAGTTTGTGAGTTGTGTAAATATCATCAAACGCATAATAATATTAATTTAAAAAAAATTATTATTATATTATTATTAAATAGCACTCATATATATATATTTAAAAAGTTTAGCTTAAGATCCAAACTGTTTGGTTATCAAAATGTTGTGCAAATCAAACAAGTTCTATAAGAGAAGGAATCAGTGTTGCTATATATATATATGATACTATGTGTTTCCACATAGTAGTTATATGGTAACATGATTGATGATTAAATTATGTTTGACACTTCCTAAATATAACATCTTACCCCTGCAGCTGTAATAATCCATCTTTATAAAAATGTCAGCTAAAATTAAGTAATATTTTACACACAGCATTTGTAAATGTCATTCAAATATGAAAACACTGATAATAGGCTATCATAATCTGTACTATGCTAACTCATAGTAATTGACCTCATGTTAAGTTAGTGATCTCAGGTGATTAAGATAATGACCTCAGGTGTTTAAGTGATAGGCTATATTCCAAATGACACACCTTCGTATTATCTTACAAATATGTAATTACATATAATAATCACTACTTAAGTCCACCCTCTGGCCAAATAGACTGACCACAGAGTGTTATTATACCAGTACTGTTCGCAGTCTCAGTAGATTGTAACCGAACGAGTTCGTTTCTATTCCTTACATAGTCTGTCAACATGGTGTGGAAGGAGCACAACGAACTGCTACAAACTACAAACGACCGTGGGTTTGGAGGGCCATGATCGCCAACGCCTGCGACAGACATAGAAGAAAATGGCAAATATGTCAAATAACACTAGTATATTTGTGACAGATTTTACATGACACAAGGATATGTTTCCTAAGTTTTCTTAAGAAAGTATAAAAAAAAAAATTTTCATCAATGCTTATGCGGAACAAGGTTTGTCAGCTAAGACTGCAAATTGAGGAGTATTATTTACATTCATAAGTGGCCGACATAATTTTTAATTTTACTAAACTGAACAGACACCTAACAAATGTGTGTGATTGTTTTGACAATCAGGGCCAGCTTTTATTACTATCTATGCCTATGTGTGGTCAATTTCACTAACAATTATTAAAATGTCAGATCAACTAATTTGTTATGTTCTGATGCTCGAGTTGTGATTCCTGTTTGTATTATCAGTGTACAGTAAATAATGTTAGTACAGAGAATACGCAACAGAGCAGGTGACTGTACAGTTGCCCACGCAGCGGAGCAGTGTGGAACACTCTGCCGTCAAGTGTTACCAGGAAAACATCACTGGAATCATGGAAATCTGTCTTGAAGACTCACCTGTTCACTGCAGCGTATATGTAACTCGGACCCTTACCAACACTGTTTTACCATAGCTGATTGATGTTTAACGTTTATTTATTTATCTATTGATTTACTTTTCATATACATTCTAGCCTAATTTATTGATGTTTACATTAATTTTAGTTTATTTGAATAAAATATGAATCTGAACTATTTTATGATATTTTATATCACATTCCTTTTCTTCTTCTTATTTTTAACATACATATGTATATTGTTGTAAAGCGCTGTGAAAAATATTGGATGTATTGCTTAACAAAATAAAATATTATTATTATTATTATTATAGTACAATGTATATTCTTAGTTAAAATTACATTTTGTATTTTTTTGTTTTGTTTTTGTTATAGTTACGTTTTAGCTCCGACCCCATAATTTAAAGTACATAATTATGTCGTAGATCTGTCAGTTATCGCAGAAGAAATAACATTATAATTATATTGGTGCTTTATTAGCCACCAGAGGCATCACAGGTTATTTCGGGAAGCGCCTATTGTAAATGTTTTATGTGTCTGTACAAGACTCTTACAGTGTCAGTGCTGTCGAACTGTCTAAAAGAATTGTGCAACCATTTTTATTGGTTTTCCAATATGCAGCAAGTTGCAATTTTTTTGTAATAAAAACACCCAGATATTCTGAATTGCTTGACCTAAAACTGCATCGAAGTTAACAATGATAAATTTATTGTTTTTGTGGTTATTGCTAGAGACCCGGAGTTTACAGCAACATCAAACTGAAGACTGTTTAATGTTGAATGGGTACGAACAAATCACCAGAACTACTAGAAAATGCAGAAAAAATTACCGGATGTAAAGAAGTGATCATTCTCACTCATTCCCACAAATCATTGGAACAAATTATCTATGGACTGTGTAAAATTTGTGTAGTGTAACTAACTACTTTTAAACAAAACTTACAAATACTTGGCAGATATGGTTCATAAATCAATTAATAATTATTGCAGTAGATAATGGTTATTTACGAGTTAGTTTCATTCCCATCCATAGGATGGCGACCCACACCTTAACAATCTTCAAGGTTGCTGAGCACTGTTAACAAATCGAGTACATAATTTGCATGTCTGCAACATTTATTTTAAAACATACTGTAGATGACATAAAAATAGTTAGTAGTTTGCAGTTTCTTTTTAAAAGAGGATTTAACAATTAGAAAATATCCATCATGGGTCTTTGACAGCTTTCTCGTGGATGGAAACAGGTATTGCGACACATAACATAAACAAAGTGCCAAGCCTCTGCTAATGCTTAATAAAGCGTACTTTTTCATGTTTTTTATTTAAATGCTACAACTGTATTAACATTTTTACCCCAAAGAACATATAAATTAATTGTTATACTTCACATTTTCATCTTTATTGCTGTAATTTAATTACTGTCAGAATTTGTATAAAACAGACCAATAAATCATTTGTTGAAAAACATTCTATTTCACCTAAAAACTGAACATTTATTTGTCTCACTTGTATCGCCAGACAATGATCACCACATAAACAGTGTAAACTAGGGTGTCATCTCATAACTAAATTGTGAATTTTCTACAACATTAAAACGATCACAAATGTAATATTACATAAATGTAATTTTGTGATTATAATGTTAAAAAATATTATAAATACTAATAACTTCAGTATCACAATGGCCCAACTTCAGTGGCGATATCCCGTAAAACATTAATTCAATTGAACAGTGAAAATTGTTGGACATTCCATTCCTCTTAGGTTTGTCACATTCTAAATCCAGCTGGAAACTGTGGTTTGCTGAAATGATTATCGCCGATAGTCGCCAGAGACTCGATACCCGCTGGTGCGGCATCGGTGAATAGCAAAATTTGTTCGTCGCGATCTGATCTGATCTTTGAGATAGGCTGCGAGTCAGAAGTGATATGTCTGACAAAAAGAAGTCACCGGTTCCGCTATGAAACCGATGAAAAAGCACAAGACTCTCACATATTACCCCCTAATTATCCAAACATCCCAGCGTGTTTACATGTTGCCCCTGCACAAAGCCGCCCTATCAAGTGACTCCAAGAGGAACTCCCTAAGCCATGTCTCTATCTCAACCTGCAGAATACCTGCACTTTCAAAGTGTTCGCTGGAGCGCGATGTGCTCGATCAACCGCATCTGTAGACCAGAGGGTGAAGTGTTTTGTTTTTCCCAAGTGTAACCCACACCATTCATTCATTAGCTCCCAGAGATAGCACAACAGCCAATTTGGCAGTCTTCCTGCAGCCGCAAACCGGGAGAGCAGCCAATGAGGAGACAATCGAGAAGAAAGCGCCAAAGAAAGCCAGCAAATTGGTCAATTACTGACGACAATGTGGAGCTTCAGAGCACAGCTGTCTGTGACAGGTAGACAGAAGGACACTTTGAGCACACCACAGAGCTGGTATCTCACAACTGCATCCCTACATGGGCTGGCTCCCTACTGCGACGGCTCATCAATTCCCTAAATGGGCTCACTCCATATACAGACTTGTTCCCTCTTTATATGGGCTTGCTCTTTCCTTATATGGGTTTGCTCCCTCCTTATATGGATTTCTAATATGTGCTTATCCCCTCCTTATATGGGCTTGCTCCTGCCTTATATGGGCTTGCTCCCCCTAATACGGGCTTTCTCCCTCGGCAGAATGCCTCACCCTATTGTTCTATGTAAGCCTCGCAGTATGGCTTTTTATAACCCATTTCCTCCTCATATATGGACTCAATCTCTCTCTCCATGGACTAACTGTTTCCTTATGAATGCACCTTCCTTGTGTGGGATCCCTCCCTCCCTACATATCTTCCCTTTTTAAACATGATTGCTCTTTCCCTAAAACCTCAGCTGAGTCAAAGAATGGAAGTCAAATTATATTGAAATCAATACATTTCTAGTCACGTCGCCAAGGAATGCTATTATTTTTACTACTGAGAATATCGGTGCACACCCAACTGACCACAAAAATCACTGAGTGACCAAAATCATTTGATCAACATGTCCAGTTTTCGGACATACTACATAACCTTGACCATACATGGGCACACAGAACTTGCTTTGTTGACGTTAATTCTGTATGCAGGTATGCTGACCACATCACTGCATTTCTTAACATGGTAACCACAATTAAATAATCTACCCAAGGCAAATAAACCGATCCATGATTGATATGATTACTGACAGAGTACATTGATAACTGGCGTATCTAACTTATATCTCTTGTTGTCACTTGGAGGGAAACATGTTCAAACTACAGTTAATGGGTCCACCAACATGTGGCCCTAAGGACGTGGTCAGGTATAGGCAGCAACACCTGTAGACAGGTAAGACTTATGTAAGCAGTGGTCAGGTCTACTGGTGCTTCTACTCAAAGAATGGTCAATCACAGGATGCACTGTCATGATTCCAGGACTGTGTCACTAGACAAAATATACCTCAGAAAAATGTCATCATAACATATGTCTCCATAAAATTTGCCAAAACGCCACATAAAAGTTCTAAAACAAGGACTGTTTTATTATTATTTGTAGGAATTTAATATATGATCCTGATGAATATATGAATTCTAGTGGTGACCATTTACAGTGTCATTATACTTTCTTACAATTTATTGTGTCCTTCAGTCTTGCTAATTCCCTATTTCATTTGTCATGATTCCAGGACAGTGTCACCAGACAAAATGTACCCGTGTAAAACAAGAAGCTTGCCCTTGAGAAATGCTATCTATGTCTCACTGCAGGAAACTGGGTTTACTATTACAATGATCCCAGGAAGCAGTACAGTACACGGACTTTCTCAAGTCTCACGCAACTAAAACACAACATACCGACTCCGATTTGAAACCCAAATGTCTACAAATTACACAGTTATTCTATAATTATTTTATTCCAGTTTACTCTCCATGTTGCTAATGCAATACACATTTCATCAATATGTAATAAATAATTTGTGTTAATCTTAATGTATACATTTTATTACTAAACAACAGTTTAATACGTCATTATTTATCTTATATACATACATATGAATGTAAGTTTATTTGGTTACTCGGTTACAGTGATATTACAAGTATGAACATAATTATGGTTTCACCAAGTAACTTGGCAGATTCTCTAGAAACCCCTGGGGGCTTATTTCGAGAAACATCTCAATCAATACAATAACTGTTTGTAATTATTTAAACATACATATATATGTATATATATATATATACGTATACATATATATATATATGATACAATTAACAAGATGAAGTCCTTTACAATAACAAATGTTTTAAATTATTCATGTAAACAGTACATAATTAGAATTGTATTTTTAGAACAATTTTAATTTATTTTTCAAGTAATTGTTTACCATATGAATTACAGTATGTTTAATTGAAAAATGCCTTAACCATGATTTATGACTACCTGATATTGATCATATATATATTTGAATATATTCAATACGTTTCCCGATTAGTACCAACTGATAAAGTAGATTTCACTGGATACAAGTAGAAACTGTAAGGGTGCTGTAATCTACATTTGAAATTTGTTGTGTCACCTTTGTGCTGGGAAGGTGCTAACTATGATGAATTGCAGCAAACAAACAGAGGCAGATGTTGCATTGTGAGAGTCTACAACCATAGAGCCAACCCTTTGGAATGTCGATTGATGCCCAGATTGATGCCCAAGTCATAAGCCACAATATATTATATATTAATTGTATGTTGGGTGGGGCCTATGTAAAACATTTGCCCCCATCACCCCTGTGACAGCCTCCTATGGTGTTTGTGTAAATCATCTAACTGCCTCTGTACAAAACCTTCTATGGCCTCTTGTGTAAGTAAAGCGTTTTACGCCCTATGTATAAAGTCTCCTATAGAAGGCCTCCATGTAAAAACCTCCTATGGCCTACGTGTAATGTCTCCTGTGGCCTCTATGTAAATTATCATACAGCGTAATAATAATTATGTGTAAATCCTCCTATGGCCTCTGGATAAAGCCTCCTATGGCCTCTGGATAAAGCCTCCTATGGCATATGGATAAAGCCTCCTATGGCCTATGTGTAAAGCCTCCTATGGCCTCTGGATAAAGCCTCCTATGGCATATGGATAAAGACTCCTATGGCTTCTATGTGAAGCCTCCTGTGGCTTCTGTAAATCCTCCTATGGCCTGTGTATAATTCCTCCAATGGCCTCTGTATAAACCCTCCTATGGCCTCTGTATAATTCCTCCAATGGCCTCTGTATAAAGCCTCCAATGGCCTCTGTATAAAGCCTCCAATGGCCTCTGTGTAAATCCTCCTATGGCCTCTGTATAAATCCTCCTATGGCCTGTGTAAATCCTCCTATGGCCTCCGTATAAAGCCTCCTATGGCTTCGGTGTAAATCCTCCTATGGCATCTGTATAAAGCCTCCTATGGCCTCTGTGTAAATCCTCCAATGGCCTCTGTATAAAGCCTCCTATGGCCTGTGTAAATCTTCCTATGGCTTCTGTATAAAGCTTCCTATTGCATCTTTGTCTCAGTCTATCTTGCACACCTGCATCCAGCAAGTGCCAAGCAGTGACCTCATCACGGTCCCCTGTCTGGCTGCCCAGTTACATGACACTGGATGTTCTCACATTATCAATCATCATGTCAGGCTGTCACTTGGCCTTTGTACCCTGTGTCAAGACAAGTCCTGTCACCTAGCTGCTACCCCCTCAGGCGTCAGGTGACACCATTGACTGCTGACAGCAGCAATGTCTGGGTGAGCCCTCTTTGAACCCTTCCAACTTATCACCCCCTCTGGGGGCCTGCAATCTGAAATATGTAAAACAACACATAACATGTTGTTGCCAGTGTAGGTGGTTGGGAAGGCAAGATGAATTCACCAGTAGGACCGAACCTGTCCCGGTCAAAACCCCTCACAGACATAACCTCTCAGGATATAATCCCTGAGCTGAACAAACACCCTACTGGACACAACACCTTACCATTTTAGAGATGAAATTATACACAGTTAGTTCAATCACAATTATTTATCCTATTCAATACATATGAAGTACCAGCATGTGTCTGACTGAATAATTTTAAATAAACAAATTGCAGTAAAAAATATTAATATCCATTAGGGTTTGTCCATGAGGGGTTTTGTCCATACCCAATTGTTGATGATCCCATTGCTGCCCTATTTGTCCCTCCAATCCGGAGTGAGGTTGGCCTGAATACAGATTCTACATTTTTGTTTTCCTCCTTACTTCCATCACCGATCCCACTGTGCTGTCTCACAACCCGTCTTCATTCCCTGTTACTCTCCGCTGTCTCGACACTCCTTCTCCACTCCTCTACCAATCCCCTCGTCTCTTCCCACTGTCCTCCCATCTCAGTTGTAGTAAAAGGTAAGTTCTTATATAGCGCAGTATCCAGTCCTTGCGACTGCTCAATGCATTTTACACTTTACTCCCTGGCAGACCTGTTCAACCGAACACCATCTCGACTTCTCTGGGAAGCATCCAGCTATGCTGTAATTAATGCGCAAAGACTGTTTGTACACCAATATCCACCACTGTCTATAGCCAGGTACTCATTCATACAGCTTAGTGAATTGGAGCCACTTAAAGGGGAAGAACTTGCCTGAGGTTCAACACGGCAGCACAGGATTCGAACACGGGTTCTCTTGTTTGAGAGTCTGCAGCTCTCGCCAGTACACCACTGCGTTCTACTGGTGTTCCTTTTTCCTGCCTTCCGCTATTGCATCCGATCTCTTTGTTAACCACTCCCTTTCCATTTGTTCCACGTGTCCAGCCCACTTTTCACCAACTCCTCACCAGCTTCCTCCTGAAACTCTCCCACACCAGCCTCCTCCTGAAACTCTCCCACACCAGCCTCCTCCAGAAACTCTCCCACACCAGCCTCCTCCTGAAACTCTCCTACACCAGCATCCTCCTGAAACTCTCCCACACCAGCCTCCTCCTGAAACTCTCCCACACCAGCCTCCTCCAGAAACTCTCCCACACCAGCCTCCTCCTGAAACTCTCCCACACCAGCCTCCTCCAGAAACTCTCCCACACAAGCCTCCTCCTAAAACTCTCCCACACCAGCTTCCTCCTGAAACTCTCCCACACCAGCCTCCTCATGAAACTCTCCCACACCAGCCTCCTCCAGAAACTCTCCCACACCAGCGTCCTCCTGAAACTCTCACACACCAGCTTCCTCCTGAAACTCTCCTACACCAGCCTCCTCCAGAAATTCTCTCACACCAGCCTCCTCCTGAAACTCTCCCACACCAGCCTCCTCCTGAAACTCTCCCACACCAGCCTCCTCTCTCAGCTCCTGCATTCTTCACTTGTCAGATTCTTATCACTCCTGCATTTATTTCCACCACGGACTCTGAAGCCACTGTATCTTCAGTGAAATTTAGAAATCTGAATGTGTTTGTTATTTCAACAATCAAGGTTTTCCATTTTATCAAATGTGTTCCTTAGACTGGCAATTATGATGTTGTTTTGAAAAACATTTCCTGGGACGACACAACCAGAAATTATCAAAAGTCCATCATGAACAGTCCATGATTTTATTCGTGATTACTTCTTTGCTTCGACATCTAAGGAACAAAGTAAAACACATCTCCTTGCAGATATAATGCCTTAAAATGACCGGTACACCAAATTATCCACAAACATGCTACTTACAGGGTTTTTACTGAAAACAATCAAAACAATTCCCTGAATTTAAGTATCTTTGAAGGCCAGGCACACGTTAATCGCTCATGATCAACCGTTGACCCTAAACATTTCAGAGTTTGACACACAAACTATGTGACTGCAAGCAGTGGTTTGGAAGGAGATGATGTCATCAGTGCAGTTGTGACATCAGCTAAACTGTACGTCTACATCCACCTCCAAACTATCCCTGTAGACATGATACATACAAAAATATATATTTAATAAATTATTATCATAGTCTTTGCATTATATAACAAACAACTTCAATAAACTTGCATTTAAATCACTGATTATAATTACTGTATATTTTCAGCTGTCAATTTAATACTAGGACTATTGTCCTTTAATTTTATATTTTGTATATTAACTTGTTACTTTTTCTCCAGTGGCAATAATTATGTCCTGTTGGTTGTCAAAGTGCCAACTGGACTTTTCACAGAAGATGATTTAATTGGACTTAATTATATTATTCAAAATTACTTTTAACTTGTAAGTGAAATGTGGAATTAGCAACACTGGATGGCACACTAAATTGTAAGAAAATATTATAATGAAATTGTAAAGGGTCACCATTAGAATTCATATTCATCAGGATCATAGATTAAAAGTCCCACAATGTAATAATAAAACTGTTAACAGTCCACGTTCTCCCTTTTCTTATGGTGACATTGTGACTAATTTTATGGAGACATCCTGTTCAATATTATGATGAAATTTTTCTGAGGTACATTTTGTCTTGTGACACTATCTTTGAGTTATGACAGTGTGTCCAATAACTGACTATTTCTTGAGTAGCTGCACCCATAAACTTGACCACTGCTTACATAAGTCTCACCTGTCTACAGGTGTTGTTGCCCATACCTGACCATGTCCCCAGGGCCACATGTTGATGGACCCATTAACTGTGGTTTGGACATGTTTCCCTCCAAGTAACAAGATTTAAGTTAAATACGCCAGTCATCACTGTAGTCTGTCAGTAATCACTTTGATCATTGACAGGTTTATATGCCAAAAATCCATGTCCACATGTCGGATTATTTAAACTGTGCTAGATTAATATCTTGTTTAGTGTAATTTTAGCTACTTAGTCATGGGCAATAAACACATATTTGTCACATAAAAATAATTTTGTTATGGACATGAACCCGATAAATTTGGCAAAGTTACTTCTTCTAATACATTTTTGTTGATCTTTTTGTGTTTCTTTCTTTCTTACATTCAACACAATAAAAGGTCACAGCCCATCAATATTATATACATTCAAAATACAACAGTAATAACAATGCATTATATTTTGCTGCCTGACCACGAGAACAAAGTGCCACACAGAATCAGCTGGAAAATGTTGCCAGACTAAAAGCAATGAATGCTATGACGGCAATCTTTGTATATTCTAGTTAGTAACAAAAAAACTAAATGTAGCATGTTTACCAAATTGCAAATCGTGTCAGATGACAGCTTAACCACATATATTAGTGAAAGTTAGTTATTTTGTGTCATCTATTACATTTTTGTAACTAAATAGAAAATTATCTGCGCTTTCAGGAAATATATGGACTACTTGGTGATATTTGAACATTAAGGACAAAAAAATACAGGTTTAGAACGGCGTGCTCGAGTCTCACAAAGGCTTCGTGTTTCTTATAAATTATGTCAGCGCAATTTTGGCTGGCACTGAAATAGGGGGGAGATATCCATAAAATAGGGATAGATCTGAGGGATGGGATGGTTGGGGGAACTTACCAGGACAACTGTTGGTGGTCTTCTCCCCTGCCTTGCCTCCTGTCATCCTTCTGGTTACGTCAAATGTTGCCATTGCACTGTGCAGTGTCGTTTGCATGTCGGTGCCATGTCAACGTCATGCCTGCAACACAAAAAACCATGTCCTGTTAATTTATAAAAATTTAAAATAAACCTGATCTTGTTAACTTACGTTCCTTTTATATCTGTCAGATGCATCACTAAATTAATTTTAATATTGTGTAAGCAAAATGATTTATGAGTCATTGTACAGTAACTTGTATTTTCTTGTTCCCAGCTTTCAATTTCCAAGAACAGCTCTAAACAATAAAACAAATGCCTTTATATGTTTGCTATGTACCCCCCTCAATATTTGGCAGTCACTACCACTGCAGTAAATACATAAAATCTGACATATTTTTTTCAATCTGATATGCTGGAATGTCTTAACGTGTCCCTTCTAATATATTTGGACTTTAACCATCGATACAACATATTTGTATAACAGCAGCATATTTAACGTTTTAATGCACCCTTAATTCATTCATTTAGCAATCATATTTTACCTAACTTGTTTATTAAGCAAATGTCAATATTAAAAAATACAGACTTTGACAGTCTGTCCCCTGGATATTTTGCCTTAGCCGTAACATCCCCCGAACAGTGCCACTGCGTGAAATCGTTGAAACGGTTCCAAACCATAATTGCTGTAGCAGTAGCCTATCTTGTCCTCTTTTTGCAAATCGCATGTTCGCTAGCTTAGCTTGTGATTTTCCTTCTCAAAAGAGTGTTTATTTGACTGAAATTTGACGCATATTTGTTCTACAAGTCTAAGCCATAACATGTTAAATGTCATGTAACTATTTAATATTCTTTGATATTATTTTAATATGCAAATTATGTGACATTGTGTATATACAAACGTGGTATGTCAGTTAAACATATTTCAAATGAGTTATTGATTCAAAAGAAAAAATTGTAAAAACTGTCTCAGCCATAACATCTTAGCCATAACAAATAATACGTTATAATACAAATTCTTGTCTTAGCCATAACAATAATGTAATTATGATATGTTGTGTCAGTATAATTATGATTATAATCTTATACTACCACATTAGTACATTAATTTTAGCAAGCTGGTATCAATGTAATCGAAAATTGACATTAGTTTGCCCATGTCATATTAAATTATAACATTTCTGTCACATTAGTAACATGTCCAATCTCATTACAGTTCAGACAAGCAGCGGTGGTAGGTGTTTTCAAATACACATATTGGCTAAGTTTGTTAATACCAATCGCTGCTGACTGTTGGTCATTGGGGGGTAATACCTTGATATCATAATAAAAATGTTTTGGACAAATTAAGCACACAAAATTTTTAAAATATATTGGCTGAAAAATACCTGTAAGAACTAAGTTAAGGTTATTTATTAAGTTGCCTAGATATATTAATGATGATATAACAACAACTACAAAAACAACAAGACAAAGTTACTCAGTACAACCATCTCTATGTCATGGCAGCCATATGAAGTGAATCAGTGTAAAGAATACAATAATTGTCTTATTCATCTTTCCTACCCCAAAGACGAATACATCCAGACTTACAATACAGTGAACTGATATCAGTAATCACGATTCACTTAACACAAATTAACAAATTAACATGTAAACTCACCAATTCCAATTACATCAACTACAATCCACAGGAGCAGTTTGCACCTACACCCTGGGTATAGAGTAATCAAGTCAGTGTGTTGATATACAAGCTTTATTAGTTAACCTACTGCCCTGTGCACCAATGTTCAGCAGCTAGTTCCCCCCAAAAGGCAAATGGCATTGGCCCAAGTGCACCAAAGGGGTCAACATGTCACTATTGGCACTGGCACAAGTCTATTGTCGAAATTCACTACACGTGTTTCCCACAGCTCTGATCATGCAGTGGCATGT
The DNA here is from genome assembly GCA_963995525.1 of Escarpia spicata. Classification (NCBI taxonomy): domain Eukaryota; kingdom Metazoa; phylum Annelida; class Polychaeta; order Sabellida; family Siboglinidae; genus Escarpia; species Escarpia spicata. The sequence continues at coordinate 29,461,939 of OZ023209.1, forward strand.
CATGTTTCATAAGCAAATTAATTTCATTTATTGCAGTCTCTGTTTAATTTATGAGAATCATGTTGGTGCATAAAGACTAGCGTTCGTACCAGTTATAAGTATACCGGTGAAACAGTATTTTAATACTGTTTTGATACCGGATTTTTTAGTCAGCCAAATCAGTATTCCATACGTTGTGTGTATATTGTCGACTGATAATGCTTCAAATCTCCCCAACCATGTAACAGTCACCTAATTTGAATCCAAATACAAGACAAGTGGTGAACTGTGCAGGCTGAACATCTCGTGGACAACCAGACAAAGAATGGGTAGCACATGTCATGACACCAACTACGCGACAGATTTTTATTTTGCACCCTCATGAATGACACGATGTTATCACAAAAAATGTACTGTTCACACTTCTAAAAACTTATAATGTTGAGATGTCACATCTATCATAATGAAAACAATAAATCTTAGTGATCCACTGTGTACATCAATTGTATGTTTTGTAACAAGTTTTAATAATTCATCAACTAAGTGAGAAGTCCTGTGTCTTCTACAAAGAATGACTTGGACAATTTAGCGGTAATGACAAGACATGTGTCGTTGCCATGTGCTTTGACTTTGTGCCCTCAGTCAGCACTGCCGGCATGGATGGTTTCAAGCTGTTTGGAACGATGCTACAGCCAATAATCCAGCCATTGTTTTGTTTTATTGTCATCTATGCAAACCTGGGAGTATTCATTTGAGAAGTTATTTTTAATGTTTTCACGTTAACGATATTTCACATAACAAAAACTGTATTGTATAGCAAATAAATATATACACATATTTACCATACAGTAACAGTATAAAACTCTAATATTTAAAGACACTTTTTTACACTAAAGATAAAGCCTTATATGTGTTAAAGGATATCTACAAATTCAAACTTAGGGAGGGAATCCAAAATCCTTTACACCAAAATTATTGCTGGCATAATTCTTAACACATAACTACTTCTACTACTAATTTTACATTCTTGCATATATACCGAATCAGCAATTAACTTGATTAACAACATATGCGCATCATATTTTAATGCATTATTGTTTATGTAACATGTTTTGGTAAGTACTGCTCAAGCTTTCATTATTGTATTAAATTTTGATTTTATCACCTATGCACCTATAAATGGACTTTGTCCTGATTGAAAGGTCTTAAAAAGTAGTTAATAATTATGGGAATCTACATTTGCTCCAAGATCTGCCAAATATAGAAATACCTGTCAGATTTGCAACAAACCAGCTGTGTTAGGGTTGGCAAAAACAACAAGTATAAAAGGAAATATTTATGACATCCTGTTTCTCATAAATATATTTTTTTAAACTAGGCTTTATGCTGCTATAACACTGCCAATATTTAAGATATAATGCTTTCTGTAGTTGCACATTTGGTCAAATACATTCCACATTCGTCATGTCAATAACATTCCAAATTTATTACGATGCAATGTAATCTAATAAAACGTATGATATCCATTCCTCATTTATTATAATTTATTCATAATATTGCTCCTAATATTAGAATAAATAGGTTAAAGACACCAAGCTAGCCAAAATGCATTTAATAAGCCCCCATCGGTGTTGGCAATCTGAACATTCCACCCATGAACTATTGAAACTGTTAACATGACATTCAGTTTCTAAAGACACTCTGCTGGCAATACTGCCGAGACTGGGTGAGTTAACCAGGAGATCATGCGATGTTCTGCACGTTCACATTTTCCCACATTTGAAGCAACCAATTCAGCAAACAAACGCCTGTAAATAATGGCTGATTCCGGGTAACGGAGCTGGCCATCTCCTTTCAAAACATCACCTTTATCAATTTTAGCACCTGCTATTATGGTCAATATCAACCATTTTTTGGTAAATTACTATTTTGTGTTTGCAACTGTTTTGGATGTGGCAATCACCATTGTAAAATTTATGCGAAGCCATTCAGTTAACAATAACTGCTAGCATGCTATAATTAACCACAGTACTATCACACTTTGTTATATTTTCAGTTATTGTAATTATTGTTTCCATATTATTTCAATTATGCTTTAGAAACAATTTCCTCTAAAGCATAACCCATTGTAACTGAACGACATAAACCTAACTATACAATGAATTAATGTTTAACTGAATTACTCACTTTTACAACAAAGTTAGCTACCATGATCCTTTCCCTATAATTATAATAACTTAACATTTTAATTCAACCAGTGGAATCAACTTACCTTTTTCTATTCTTGCCCTTATCAGTTATGCCTGATAACATTATTAAGTAAGATCCACACTTTCTAATCATGTTATAACTTAGTAACCATACTAATAACTGGCTTTTTCTTAACTACAGGAATCAGATTTAAAGTTGAACTCAAGTCAGCAAAAACAGGACCACACCACACCGCCAATGTTGAGTTCTATCTTGCCTTTTGTGCAAAGACTCCTCAGTCTCCAAAGTTCAAAGCCGAAGGGTATAATCATGTAAAGAGGCCACTCCAGTGCAGACAAGGCTTACTATTGAAGCTAAATAAACAGTTCCCACTGATGTCTGTAGCATCCATCTATCACTGTAGAATTAGCATCACACTGGGGTGAATACTCTTGCAAACAGACGCGGCCACACACCCCAATGTTAGAACCATTTGGCAACATCTATGGGGCAAATAACTGTGAGAAATCGGTCTTGTCAGGAGCGTGGAACATTCACCTCCTTACTCAAGAGTCTGATAAATAAGATTACCACTGCTGCTGCACACGCGGGAATATTTACATCTACGAAAACAAACTCTATTACGCTACTCAATTGAATGAATATGACTAAGGTATTTATTGCGGTTTACCTTTATTATGTGTGTTGATTCACTAAGTACTAACACATTCACACCACTATCAAACTCATTTGTAGCAAACCCCATTCAATATGTATACACTTACTGCTCAGCATCATACAATAAAATAAATGTATACAAAATTTGACTTTAAAAAATGCATGTACTGATTTCTATATTGTTTAGTTTCAAAATTTAACTTGGTCTATTGAATTGTGTCATATGGTTTGTTTTTGCCTCTGAACTTGTGTTTCTGTGCATTTAGGTGTCATGAAAATTTTATTCTTATCAAATATAATAATATATAGTAAGTTTTATTATTATCATTATTATTATTATTATAAATACTAACATTCTAATTATGAGCCAGCCAGTCACACAAAACTTATATGGACGTGGTGGGATCAGGCAAGCTTGACAAAAACTGTAAATCTCAAAATTTTATTTTTAGTTACCACTTACACCACAAAAGACATCCATCACACCACCAAAGCCCAATTAGAACGAAACGTGGGGTCATAAACCCCATATTTCTACATAACTGTGTGATTTAGGGCCTCCCTCTTGGGAAAAGGGAATGTCCCTAGCAGGTGTGGTTCCCTCAGAAAGGGTGATAAATCAGGATGGAACAAGGCTATGTAACTGGGCATTCATGGGAAAATGGAATACGGAAAGTGCCCCCTCGCCATAGGTTGTGCATTTGTCACTTTATCTTGGTTTCTCCAGCTGTAAGATATACTGACATTTCGTCTAAGTCTTCAACTCTGTGTGGTTTGTTTGTCCAGGGTAAGCTTATTGGTTTCATAAAATCTCACAAATTCACAATTTACAGACTAAGCTCTGACACTGGTTATGCTAAACAACAACGAAACAGTTGTTATTATCTCCATAACTGCTTCTTTTTTGTATTATTTCCTCATCTCAACATTAAGGTTGAGTTCAGCTGTGTTCAAATAACGGTGTAATGAAAAATAAGTTGAGTAGGTATAAAACAGTATTCTTAGATAGGCTATATATGGGCAATTTCACAGTAATCTAGGCCACTAGTGTCTAGCAAATTTTCAAAATCATTTGATTACTCAGATTTGAGTGTAATATGAAACTATATATATTATATAATTATAACATATATATATATATTATATATATATGTTATAATATATATATATTATATATATATATATATATTTTATAATATATATATTATATATTAATATAATTATATATAATATATAGATATATAAGCATAACACTAGAAAATTAAAAGTAGTGCACATACCACACAATAACAGAAATAATTACAATCCATGGTAAATTTGTTTTATTTGGATACTGGAAATATAAATTCAACACACATTGTTTGTAATTAAATTGGTGTGTTTCTGCATAACATAAAACAACAAAACCATCATTATATGGTAAAACTCAACAGGTTGACTTACCCCGGTACATATCATCTTGGGGGTGAATAATAGCACTTTTGTGCAACTGATCACCACCATTTAACAAATGTAATATATATATATATATAAAGATCCTTCTTTACACAAATAAACTGACCCTAACTGAAATACATTGACAGGGTGTACATTTTCCTTCACATCATTATTTAGTTTAACAATATTGTTCTTCGTTCCTTAACAAAAGGGTGAGGCTGACTAAATACTGTAAATACGTAAAAGGTTAGTTCTTACAGAGCGCAGTATCCAGTCCTCAGTCTGCTCGGATAATATTGCTGCACCATCCTGGTTGTTACCCCTTTCCTCTTCTCCCTAAAGGCAGCCTTCTCCCTCCCCTTATTATCCCCCTCTACCTGTCTTACATCCTGGAGTATGCCAGCCCAGTCTGGGACCCTCACACCACCAAAGACATAACAGCCCTCAAAAAAGATCCAGAGGAGAGCAGCATGTTGGATCACCAACAGACACCGCCACACTTCCTCAGTAGAGTCTATGTTAAATACATTAAACTGGCCAACCCTCCAAGTCCACAGAAAGAAGGCATACCTCAGTACCCTAGATAAATACAAAACAGGAGCCATCACAATCAACTCGCTGTACCTGCCCACACTATCCAGTCCTCGTAAAACAAAAACAAGGAAAACCCACGACATCGGGTATGACCTTCCCTACCGCCGTACACAGTACAGGAAGATGTCATTTTCCCCCGTGCACAATAAGCTGAGTGGAACAGCCTGCCCCAAGAAGTAGTATCTGCAACCACCCTGGAATCTTTTGAGTCTAGGCTCTAGCACCACCTGTGAATCTTATAAACCCCCCATCCCCTTTACTTCCCTCCCCCCTTTCTACATCCCCTAACCCCACTAAATCGCACCTCTGCATTTCTTCTTTCCTGTTGCTAAAGATTACTCCCCCAAATGAAAAAATCTTCAACCTAATGAAGGTGGTCATAGCATAGAACCCAGATTTCCTATTTTAATTGCGATCTGTCCCCTCTTCCTGCGGCTTCTGTGTTTCACCACATCTGCTCAGTTCTGTAGTCAGCCTCCCTATGCACCAAGTGACCTGCTCATCATCTGGCTTCTTACTCATCTTCCCATCTAGTTGAACCGCATCCCGATCTCCGCCTTCAGATCATTCATCTTCCTGGTATCTACCCTTTTTGATCTTGTAATTGTTCTAACAAATGTTTAACTTCTTTTGCTGTTGCTCTGAGCTTGTAACTATTTCTAAACCATAAGTTGCACACAGTCATGCTCTGAGAGCTGACTTATATTTAAAGTCATGTATATTTGTTCAACTGTATATAAATATATGGCGTATATAACTATAAGTGGTAAACAAATCAAAACAAAATAGAAAGAGTTCTTATTTCTGCATAACTGCTTTCTTTCTACACTCATTGTATGATTGTTGTATATATATATATATATAATTCTAGAGACATACTCTGGTGTGTCTCATACCCTAAAACATACTATAAACAAAAGACAATGCTTAGGTTATCCTTGTATTAACAAATATTGAAGCTGTAACATTAAACATACCACAAGGAATGCCAATTCGAAAGAATAAAACTACCGGTTTCAAAACCGCAAAAAACCCTGTAAATACATCAGGAAACTGTTGCAGTATAAACGACATAACTACAGGTAATAAAAACACATGCACACTCTAATGCACATACAGTGTCGGCAGATAGCTCCTGTATCCTTTGAAGCCATGCAATATTTCCATTTCCTTCCACAGTTGAATTTACTACGAGTTACCAGAAGTAAATTAAATCAACTGTTCTTCTAATTAGTTATCACAACTGTAAAGTAAACTTTTTTAACGTTTCGGCAATCACTGGTAGCATCCACCAGGAACCGAGTTGTTGGATTTCAATTTTTTCCTGTGCTCGCCAGTTGGCATGGCGCTTGTGATAGCCTGCATATAACACTATCTGGAAAGCAGAAGAAAAACTGCGGAAGGCTGGGAACCAATGATACTTTGGATAGCCAAAATGTAGTTCTAAGTTAAACTTTTTGGAGCGCAGTGGCACAGTATCTAGAGCATTAGATTCTCAATCGAGAAGTCAGGTTCGAATCCTGTACTGCTGTTACGAACCTTTGGCAAGTTCATTCCCTCTATGTTGTTCAGTTCACTCAGCTATATGAATGAGTACCTGTCTATAGGCAGTAGTGGTTATTCGTGCATTAACTGCATTGGCGGAATAAGAAGTTGAGATAGTGTTTGAATGAACAGGTCTGCCTGGGAGTAAGGTGTAAAGCAAGGTGTAAAGCAAGGTGTAAAGCAAGGTGTAAAGCAAGGTGTAAAACGCTTTAAGCAGTCATAGTCACTGGATACTGTATTATATAAGAACGTTTTTACTATTTTTAAATTTACAGTTATGATCAGAAGAAAATTTGATTTAATTTGAATGACTAGTTTACATTGATTCACTGGTAAAACATCAACACACTTTGAGTAAACATGTGATCAGTGGTGTCCAATTATTCAAATTCTGTCACATCAAATCTGCACCTCAAGCTGAACAACATCATTATAATTATTTAAAAAATCATGCAACCAAACACTACCAGTTCAATCAGATTACATCACAATTAATACCCCCCACTAGCACTTAACTATGATGCAATGTAGGAAATCTAGATTTTGCCCCTGGATGAGGCCAGACACTCATTAGTGCAGCAAGGAGGGATTCCTGAGGGTGCTGTAAACCCAGCAAGAAGCTGGTTGAGGCATAATGAGTGACTGGGTAGGGGGGAACAGACTTGATCTATGTCAGCCTCTGACACCCTGATTGCCTGGAGGAGTATAGTGTCTGCCCCATTCACCTCTAGCCACTGACAGGCAGAGGCAGTTTTTTGGTCGTCATGACAACATGCAGCTGGGGTGCACAACACAACTCTGACTGTAGCCTGGTGCTGAGTGGTACCTTGATACCTTCTTCCCTGATTCACTCCCCAGGAAGAAGGTGGGAGACTGTGGGAATGATCTGTACACTAATGAGGCCATATGTTTGCCATGTTCAGTGATTCCAGTGTGACTTCCATGATCAAAGCTACTCAAATTGTAGTGATATTGTTCTACTGCATCTAAATGCCTGAACAAATCTGAGCTGTTGTATAGTTATTTCAAAGACCATGAAGAGTCATTTAATTTGGCCAAACAATTTTTCAATTCTGTCAACAATTTCAGAGGAGAGATGACACGTGAAAAACATTACGTCTGTGACAGCTACTATTCCAAATAATTATATAGACTGAGTACATGTTTCATCCATTTCATAGCCTTCTAGGAGAGATACACCATTTTGTCTCACAAAATCTAATTGGTTACATGGAGGTTTGTAGATTCCTAAATGAGTAAAGCTGTCAGCAATCAGTCATTTTATGTTTTTCAAGAGTATTGGATGTGTGTGACTTTCGTGACGAGCAGCTTCACCAGTATAAAACAAAATTCATAAGTTGTTAAATTCTTATTATTTATTTTCATCAAACCCCAAAACACAAATCACAATAAACAAATAAAGTCCAAAGTACAATTTGATGATCAATATTTCACAAAATATTATAATTTCCAAATCCTGTGTATATATATATATATGAAGTAATTGAAGGATAAATGTTTCATGAATTACAGTTAAAATTACATTTTAGGTTAATTTATTCTTGTGACTACTTGAAATAAACAGATCTCTGGTTAGTCTGGTATGCATGCTCAAAGCTAGTTTCCTGGCTTCCTAGTGTCAGCAGAAAAAGTTGACTCCTAATATTATTAACTTTATTCGGAGTTGGTATTGGATATATATGATTATCCTCGATGGGATTCCATTTGTAGAAATTACCACTTCTGTACAGGAAATTCAGACAAACATCCTTGTCATTTAGATGCAGCACCTAGAAGGAAATATAATGATTTAATTCAAGGACTGTATATTAACTGAATGTATAATGGTACATGTTAATAACATGCACAGTGTTGTGCAGGGGTTATGATAGTAAATATTAACTGAATAACGTACGTTGTAAACTTATCTTGTATTACATAATTCAAGGTTTCAGAAGTTTTCTGTCCATGTAGATTTCACTGTTTAATTTATCTGCATCCTTCTTATATACGAGTCCTACCTGGACTCCCATATTTGTTTTCTTGAAATATGTTGTCTATCTTCTGCTGCTAACTTTGTATTCGGCAGATACCCCACTTGATTGTTTTTTCTCCCTGAGTGAGAGTATTAACTTAAGGAACTGGGCAACTGTGTTTCGTGCGATGGCATCTCATGTTGCTTGTAACGTGTCTCTTACAATAGGGAATGTTCTATTCTATGCAACCGCGTCTCTTGGTTGCGTGTAATTTGTCCAATCACAGCCAGCGCACCTGAGTGACGTGCCGCGTTTGAAAACATGGCGGCAAGTTGTTGTTTGGCAGATTACTAATCAATTTGTTTAATTTAACTATTCGATGAAAACTAATATTTGTTGATTTATACATACATGAAGAATACCATCGTTGGGGGTCATGTCAGTTGCATTGCGTGGAAGAACCGATAAGTTCTAGGCGGTAGGTACAATATTCAAAGCAGGTACAATATTCAAAGCAGGCACTTACTTGGTTTATCACCCATATCACGTTATGTTATGCCAATTCACTTTTAGAGCGAGTGTAAGTTCCTTATGAATATAATGATTGTATAATGAGATCATCAATACTGTCATGATCACTATTCAATCGCTGATAAAAAGATCACAGCAGCTTAGATTGATTGAAGACGTCACTTCTATTAATTTTGTTGACAATAATGAAAGTTTATGTTGATGCTTTGCAAAGTTAAACTCAGTTTCTCAAACTTCAATTTAAAGACCCAGTGAATACAATGGTGATTAGACCAGTCAATAGTATATCATTTGAAAACATTATGTGCCTGTCTCGCACGTTCGTATGTCAATATTTACTCCTCACACAATTTAAACTAGGGGTAAATTGTGAACCAATTACTTTTTTTTGCAGGTAATGGTGTTCCAGAGACCCAGGCATGTTTGCAGACTAAAACTAATTACATTATTAAATTGACGTCAAAAATTTAAATCACCGAAAGGTCATAAGGTTTAGGATGAAACTGATTGACTTTTCATGTTGCATGCAGCTAGCTATATTGCATCGTATATGTACATGCGACTCTGTTGCTTGCGACGTACGCTTGCAACATACGTCGCAAGCAACATCATTCGGCCTTGACCTTTCTCAATTACGTCAACATCACCTCGTTGCTTGCTTGCAACCGCATTGCATAGTGTAAAGGCAGCTTAATGGTGATGTTCTATTTTACCGGGAATGTTAGTTAATAATAACCAGCTGGCAGTAGGCTTTCTAAATGTCATACTAAAAGTAGCAGAGGATCGGCTAACATGACAACTGCATATTTTGTACAAGTTTTAACAATCATGAATGTTACCAGGTGTCATGTTAATCTGTGTTAAGCAGCTGATTTAGTTCAAAAAATTTAACTAGTTATCAATCAACAGCTGCGCTGGTTTAACCACAAAAAAATCACATAGAAACACATCTTGGGAACACCCCTAAAAAATTATTTTTAGAAACAGTCTGACTTGTCTTGTGAAGGACAAAATAAGTACACAGAGGTGAGTGATGACTGAACACACTAGTCTGGAGCTACGGGACCGTTTCACCGAGATATAGTGTTCATAATGAAAATGCATCATTACCAAAAATCCGTTGTTAATTAGCACAAGATCAGGGGCCGGTTTCATGAAGCATACTTAAAGATACGCAATTACTTAGCATCACATGTTTTCATAAACTCCTATGTTCGCTTATATTAAAAAAATACATCATTTACGAAGACAATCATCTTAGCGTTAAGAACGTTCTTAGCTGCTTCATGAAACTGGCCCCTGTCCAGTGTAGAGACTTTCTGTTCACCGTGTGCCCCTTCTGTGTCCCTCTCCTGTGGTAGGATGTTTATGTCACTGCCAACCTCCATCAGCTTCTGCCACTTTTTATTCACCTTGCTCACAATGCTTGCGACAGAAAAACTTATTTAACCACGTCAGTTAACACATTCCATGCCAATGTCTCCACTGGATTTGTCAACAATGATTTGAATCATGTTTGCTGTGATGCTGTCTGTATAATGTATGGGCCTGTGTGTCCAAATTGACCAATAAAGTTAACTGACTCAATATGGTAAAACTGCATTGAAACATAGTAATACCACAAATGTCATGAATTATGATTACTATTAATTGGTAAAATGTATGATAACAACGATTACATGGAGAATAAATGTAATCACTTGTGATTATGCTGACACTTTGCATGTAAACATGATTAAAAGTTAACAGCTCAGCAATTTTCTAAATAGTGTGTTAATATTATAGCTTCTTGGCTGTCGCCACAGAAACAGATGGAACAGGTTCAAATAATACAAACACTTGTTGTTGATTAGACACACATCTGACTGCTTCTTTGTCGTTGGGATCGGGACAACAAAAATATGTACTTGAAAGCAAATTGTGATAATGGGTATTGATTATTATTAGGATTACAATTACTTTGACAGTGTAATCAAGTATGATTACATTTACTTATAAATCCTGTTAAATCAACGTAACTGAGAACAAGACTTATTATGATTACTAAAATGTTGACAATTACACGATTACGATCACTGAAGATGACTACTCCATCTCTGTATTGAATTCTGGGAAGATTCGTCCGGAAAATGGATTAGCACTATTTCTACAGATTACTGGACTTACTCAGGTGATCTTGATGATTACAGTTGACAGTTTACGCCTACTTACAATGTGTCAGATCTTCTGAATACCTGCCTGCCAGCTTCTCCTGCATGCAAGTTCTTGTTAACATGTATGAGACCTGCAGCTGTAGCCAGCTGTTGGAGTTTCTCTCTCAGTTGTAATACAGATGTCAGCGCAGTCAGCCTCTAGCTTCTCCTTGTTAAAGGTCATGTTTTCTGGGACTTCTGTACATTGCCTCTGATAGAGTGATACCCAGTAAAAAGTAATGTTTCTGGGGCCTCTGTATTCCAAATTCTTGTAACTGGTCTAGTTAAAATTGTGTTTTCTGGGGCCTCTAGTAATAACGATTACTCTTGTAAACGATTAAACATCTTGTAAAGGTTGTGACCATTATAATTGTTTTATTAATTTGAGTAAAATATGAATTATAATTTAGTCAATCTGGCTATGATGAGTACATGTTCCAATCGATGCCAAGTAACAAACAATCATGTTCGTTTCTTATGCCGTTTCAACGATGAAATTTCCTTAGGCAGCAAAAATTCATTTGAACCTGGGAAATAGCAAGATACAAAGAATCAGCATAAACCATTCTGCTTTAGGAATGAATCTTCAGCAATGTAAAACTTCATTTAATTATATATAACATTATTATCACATTAAGCAACTAAGTTATAGATAGATCAACTGTGCCTCAAGTTACACATTGAGTTTTGAAGTCCACAAGCATGTCTAATCACCCAGCTTTCCATCTGCTTTTCCCAAAATTCAATAAAACCTACATTCAAACAATCACAGCGCATGTCACTGTGCTACACTGGCTCAAATTAATGTGTAAGTAAAATTACAGATACAAGCACCAATTGTGAAGACAAGACGGAAAAAACCTGATCAGCAGCCCACTGAATGGTGTACGCAACGCGCTCTGCGATGATTGCTTTCAAACTGAATTAGGCGTCAAAATTAGGCGAGTATTTTTTTCCCGGCTAGAGACAGATGTCAGCTGCTAGCTTACACGTGCGGTGTCAGTCAGACGTCAAGTTAGAGACAGCGCCAACGAGGTGTCTGAATCGACGCACTCACACTCAAATGTCAGCCGCAGACATATCTCCACATACATATATGGAAAATCTTTGCTTCTGTAATTCAGGCTCGGGGTACGTGTCTGTATTTAAGTACACTGATTCTGTATTCAGAAGTCTGTTTAATTATTTGTTGGTGTTCGTATCTAGTGTTTGATCATAATTGTTATTTTTATTTATACATGTATACATTTACATACCTAACTTAACCCATGTCTTCACCATCACCAATTCATCTACATACACATTAACAATAATTTATGCCCTACATCTGATCTCGTCATATGGTTTGTTATTCCTGATTTACATCTTTATGTCAATTTACTATTGTGTATTTCAAATGTTTATATGTACAGCTAATGTGTACACAGTATCTGATCAAGTGTATTTGTATAGATCTGACATTTAAAAATACTGATCAGTGGAGTGTATTTGCATAATTTCAAATTTAAAAATACTCATTTGAATTTGATCCAAGAACTGTATGCATTTGAACTCACTGATACTTATTTGTATGTGTCGTTTAAAATTCTTGTTATTATACTCTGAGGTTTTCATCACAACATATGTAATTTGTTTTAAGTATTCAGACTCACAACTCCGTTATTCCATCAACCTCCGGGGAATCAATTTGAGAAAATTAAAGATATGTTATTATACTATACCTATCAACTACAATAGTGACAAAGTGGCTATGAACATGAACTTTGGACACTTGCCTTTCATAACAAAGACAAGATTAAAATGTGCATATGACTATCTTGAGCGAAATTTTTCAGTTTTCATTGCCTCAGTTCACTCAACAAAACATGACTATATTGTTCTACTCTTGACAGAGTTACCTATACTACTCAAATGGATTCATTCTGTGACATAATTTCATCATGACCATGCGTCCAAATGTTTCACCTCAGCGGAGGATTGCGTCATTACTGATCGGCAGAGCATTTAAATTAAATTAAAACTCCACTTGTGGCACACGAGTGAATAACTAGACGCCAGTGCAGACTTGGAGTATATATGTATGACGTTTAGACATCAAAGTATGCCGAACACACTGGGCTTGATTGATCGGGGTCTACTGCTCAGAGAAACGAGAACGATTCAAGATGGGGCATTGGTAAAAAGATGGCCTGCAATGCATGGACTAGAACAGGCACAGCGAGTGTTAGCAAGCGTTTATCAGCGGGCAGAACGTCTTCTGAAGTGGTCACTTGCCAGTGTTTTGCAGAGCAACACACTGTCAAGAATGGATAAAATCAAGCCATGTTACAGGCGTTAAATAGAATGTTTAATGGTGGTTTTCACAGGATAACTGATACAATGTCTTCTGGGGTCATGTCACTGACATATTTTTACTTAGCCGTTTAGTTAAGTGATTGTTTTTTTCTCAGCTAACTTCTTTCTTCCCTAACAAATAATTGGAATTAGATCTTCCATTTTGGTTAGCCAAACTTAGCACACTATTAACCCACTGACTAAATAGTTAATGTTCAGCATGAGCCTAGTACTTCTTATTAAAAATGTTCTAATACAGCTGTATCTGAATATTTCACTGTTGAATTCATCTAAATAGAAATATTATTTTGTTAAAATTAATTCCTTACAGTTGCAGTACATTTATCATAATAAAAGGTATTAAAATTGATAAAATGGGAATATGACAGTTCTATAGAAAATTCAATTAAAAACATAAATACTACACTTTCAATTCAAAGTTCAAGTTTTGTTGGACTGCATTTTACCTACTATGTAGTGTCTAAAACACAAAACTGACATTGTGACACTGTTTCATTTGCAACTTGTATCAACATACTTGTAACAACTTTGTTGCTTAAAAAACAATATACATGGATACAACAAGAGTTGAACTATTTGGCATCTAATATTCTTTTTCAAATATCAATACAAAACTTAGGAATTTAATAAAAAAATATATAGTTTTTTTATTAATACAAGTTTATGAGAACATTTATGAATACAAACCTTAACCCTTTATTGGATGGATTATTTTTATTTTTCCAAATAAAAACATTCTTCACCACCTATGTTATGATATTGTATCCAACAAACCATATACCATAAAAATATATGAAATAAATATTTATATACACTAACTTGATTGTAGTTTTTTTCTTCTTCAAATATGGAAAAAGTATAAAACTAATACTTTTCCTCAGGGCAACAACGTACAATAAAAAATCAGTGAGGATGACAAAGTGTTGAAGTCAACAAACACAGTCTGTTTTCTCCCTATGGTACCCCACATTTCAACCCTGTGTACTTCCCGTGGAAGATAGCAATATATAATTTTTAACCCCATTTTATTGCCCCCCTAGACACCATCACTGACCACATCACTGCCCCATATGTTAGATGAAATACCCTGTAGGACAATTTAACTGGTGTAATCATCGCACATGGTGTAGGCTTGCACCAGAGGCCAGGGTGTAAGGTAGTGTCACCCTGGCTCGGAAGCAGACCATAAAAAAGAAATGCTACATTGTGTACAAGGTGTGTGATTTAAAGCTGTACTTACACATTTGTTGTGACTTGCACTGAATTGAGGTCAGAGCAATGGAATAATTTATAACATCCTAAAAACCTAAAGTATTTGTACAATATAGTAGTACATATATTTTTGCACAAATCTGGATACTTTTTATTAAATGTACGTCAAATATTAAATGCCTTATATCCACTGTCAGTAACTGTTCATTTTGCAAATATCAAAATAGAAAAAGACAACAGACAAACCAATTTAAATAATTCTGTAAAATACTGACGTACAAATTAATAGATTTATAAAACTGGTTCAACAAATTAGCAAACGTTCACAAATCCTTACTCTAACTATTGAACTTTTAAAAATGATAAATAACCTCAAGGTTTTTTCACTTTTAAAAAGTTCCAGTTATTACATTTCAATTATATTTTGAAACCGGAGATTGCAGGAAAAATCGTACAAGTTACAGACCCATTGCCTTTATTTACAGCCCTGGTACTTGAAAATACCAAACATTTACTCCCTGAAATGTCTAATTTCAACTGCCAGAAAAACTAAAAAAAATAGATCCAAGCATGCAAACTACCTAATACTAACCTGTGTGACAGAGATCCTGGTGCTGCAATGGCACATAAAGAGATAACTCTTGTGTATCAGCAGAGAGGATGACAATGACAAGTTACTAATACAATGACAGATGGTTGCATTCAACAAATGATAAAAATAGTTTTATCTGAAGAACTAAATCATCAAGACAGCCCAAAATACATGGTGAACCAAACACACAAACTGTTTTCAAAACAGGTGTGATACTATAATTTATGAATTGAACAATTTTGAAATTGAAATACAAATTATGGGATTGAGCATTTTCGTAGCTCAAAAGGACAAAACTAAGAATTTAAATAATATAACTGTGCGTACTATTAGTGAAGAGTTTGATACATATTATTAAAATAATTACATATCACTGTAAATTTATTAATATTAACACACAAATCACTTGTTTAATATGTTATACATGTACATATTAAAGATATCTGTCAGAGACAATTTTTTTATACAGGTGTCTCATTCTATGGAATGTTACATGTATATATATATATATATATATATATATATATATATAGGCCTATATATATATACAGCGATAGAAATAAGCCAAAATATTGACTTGTCAGCCGGACAAGTAAGTTTTGAAATCTACCTGTCCGTCAATATTTTAACTTGTCCGAGTGGTTGTCAAGGGGAATCGAAGCTTCGAAGAAAACATAAAAAGTCTGTCTTATTTTTATGACAACAGCACAATGTTCCTGCTGTTTCGTTGCACGTACATCTGAGTGACTTGTGATCAAAGACACAATTTTATTTAATCTTCAAATTTTTAAATTGCAAAATTATATTTGCAACTATTTTCCGGTCCATTGTTAGTCATCACGAATATTAAAAGTAGACACGTCACATGATGTATACCAATATTTTAGTGATGCTGATATGAACACTTTTATTAATAACAAATAATTATTATGATGATAAGAATGAGATTGTTTTCCTTCCTATTTGTTTTATAATGTTGCAAAAACTGTTTATGTTTAATATGGTATTTATATATATGTATGTATATATATAAAACATATAACACTGCTGTAAAATGTTGGCATCAGTTTGTCATTGAAGATGCCACTCAACCATCAGGAACACGACCAATGCAAAGCCAGGAAATGTTGTCGCAAAAATCATAATAAACTATATAATCTGATAATAGTTTGTTAAACCTCTATGAACTTCAATATTAACAAAGTTCTGTATTTTACAAACGAAGATAATATTCAATTGATCATCAGCAAACAAACGCATATTTTTTCCTAAATGTTATATATGTTATACAACACTTCTGAAATTTCATTAATATTCCGTTTATCAACCAGCACCATAGATTTACCGGAGAGCCAGTTACAAGTTTTGAAAATTGTCACCGATCTGGATCGGCTAACGTTCGATGACTAGGAAGACTGCCGAGTCCGCGTGGGTTAAAACTATATAATTATTTAAATAACAGGTAGCGATACAAAGTCTACTATTTCCAAAGTTCATCAAATATGATCCGTAAGTGGGAGCAAGTTGTACGTCAGCCAAACTGAAAGATTTACGATTGTGTAAAATACAGCCTCGATCAACGATGGCGGATGACCCTGTTAATGCAGGCACTAAACTCGGTCGAACACTGTACAACACACTGGCGGCGGAACGACAAGACGTCGACACACCAACAAAATTGGAACGCGCGCGATTGCTAGCGAACTTCATTTACGTTTGAATTTCCTCAAATAAAAAGTTTGCAATGTTGTACGCGTCACTATTTAATGTAAATTTTCACTTGTCCACCAGATAACCATGTAGTAATTTTACTTGTCCGGGCCAAAAATCACTTGTCCCGGACAAACGGACAAGTGCTATTTCGAACGCTGTGTATATATCTATAAATATATATATATATGTATACATAGGCCTATTTCATAAGAGTTGTGTTTGTAAAAATACTTCATTAATTAAATTTTGAAGAACTCCACATTCCTTTAAAATCAATTTAAACTAGAGCTCTAATTTTTTTAACAACATTTGCTTGAAATTCCATTTCCTCACAATATCTTTCTTTGGTGAGCTTGCTATACATTAGACATTAGAGTATGTAGTCTAATATGTTAGCAGTTTCCTTAATAAATTGATTTTCTTTTAAAAATTAATAATTCATCTATGATTTGTAGTTTGATTTTTACAGCATGAGCTCACAACCGACTGGTAATTATTATTATTATATTCATGGGTATGTGTATTTGTTTGTGTAACAGTGCAATTAAATAAAGTGTTTGCTTGATTGATACACCAAGTGATCTTGCGCATGTTTGATCTTATTTGCAATGACTAACCATGTCAACCATGTTTGTTTTTGATTGTTTACTTTTTACTCAAGTACAAAATAATTTATGTACTTAAATTACCAGACTCATTACTTGAACTTTTTCCAATCTACTTGTATGTTGTACTCAAGGACAAATAAATGCACAGATCTTCTTCATGGTTGAGTGTGTGCTAGAATATATTATTTTTATTATATCACAGAAACAAAGACACAAGGACCCCTCCCTGTTACTATAAATAGAATCCTAGATGTCAACACTTCAACAAGTGCTGTGGTGTTGGTCAGAGACAGCTCTTTAGGCTGTGTCTCACTTAGAGTTAGACCATCAGTCTTGTGTGTCTCACTCGGACTGTCAGTCTGTTTCTCACTCAAACTGTCTTGTATCAGACTTGTATGAGAGAACAGTGCGAGTAACCATGGTAACTACATGCCTAGTGGAAGACCTTATCCTCTGAGACTCCCACCAGATGGTGCCTAGACAAGTCTACAACTTCTCGAGATCTTAATTGGCCAAAAACTTACTCCGGGCTTGAAATATTTACTGTGCGTCAGTCTGTACGCGGGGGTGTATGTACATGTCTAACCATCATGCTAAAATGAACCACTTGCGCTGGAAACACTGCACTGATAACATTTAGAGTGAATTTTTAGGTCATAGCATTTGACTACTAAAGAAGATGATATGTCAAAACGTTAAGTTTTAAATATCATTTAAATATTTGTATAAACCTAATTTGGTAAACTATTGTTATTTAGCATTTAGGATCTATTGAGACATATATATATATCAAAGAGCTATAATAATAAGTTACCATAATTATATTATAGTCTACTTCATGACAACGTTAAAATGTAACTAACTTTACCAAAATGTTACAAAATAATGTTTTTATTTTAAGCTATCTTCAGACCAAGTGTCTAAGAGAAATGTAATAAAACTCTCTAGTCAGTAGTTGATGACTGTGTATTGATTACTGTGGAATTTAATCTTTGAGGAGCACTATGTATAATGGTATGTGCATTATGTTTCCTAATTTCATGCAAAGTGGATGTCAATTTCAGCCTTCAATGCCGCCCACACAATCTAGAAATCAGTTTGTCTTTTGTGGTTGCCACGACAATTTAGGCCTTGCCTTGGTTATATTATATAAGAGTTGGAAAATATACCGGGATGACCCCGTAGCCTGAAGGATTGAAATTGGGGTGTTTTTTTGTTCAGAGAACCATGACATACAATCTGGCAGATTCGTTAAAAAATCTGAATAAAAATAGCAAATGTATTTGCTCCAGTAGATGGTTAATACGCTTCACAGTCAGGATCACAGATATGTACAAACATATGAAATAACCAATTTTACATTAAATCTACAAAAAACAGGACGTTCTTGAAACTTCTGCATCAACTGAAGTACCAAACTGGTTGTACTTCACTTGATGTGTGGCTTGGCATGTAGGAATCACAAACTGCAAAGGCATTAGAGGGTAGGAACGCAAACCTGTGCAGTGAGTGCTATTCATTTCTTGTTTGTTTTTTTAATTATTTTAATATTTCGCATGTGCAACTTTCAAATTACGAAAACCGTTTTGGGCTTATTAAATGCAGTTTGATGGAGAGTATACACCTTCATCAGAAATGAATTATAAAAAATATAAATTAATGGACATTAATAAATGAGAAATGGACGATGTACCTTTAAATGTGCTAAAATATACCGAACATTTGTGCAACTCTAGTAGTGGAACTCTGTCACACTGCATGTTGTGACTGACAGCTGGGGGTTGGGTTTCACTGCTGAGACCAGCACTTGTAATTGAGGTGACAGGGCTGAGATAAGTCAGCTGACCCAGGCCACACTACTGGTTGACACCAATGTCACTACATCTCACAGACTCACACTGGGCTACTGCAGGGACAAGGCAGGAGGACAGGGGCAGAGGGAGGGAGGGACTGAGAGGGACATGGTGGGGCAGGAAGGAATGGGGGACAGTGATGGACAGGAAGGGCCAGGGTGACAGGAGGGGTGCATTGGTCCATGGGAAGGTGCACATAGGTACAAGGCATAGGGACAGGGCGAACAATGAAGGAGAGGGAGGGACAGGATTGGATATGGAGGGACAGTGAGTAACAATGAAAGACATGTTCTGCCTAGGAGGGGGTGGTGCTAGGCCTTGGACTCATAGGAAGTTTCGTACATACAGGAATCATCGGATATTTCTTCGAAACGTGCCATAATTATGCTATCTCTAATAATAGAGTTGGATCACTTTTGCCATTTTTCACTGATTTTTACTTGACCTTGTAGAACAAAATTGAATAGTTTGTTGATCAAAGATACTAAATAAAAAACAAAATTTGCACTTGAATGGACCAGCATGTCGCAGTAGATACAGAAGTTTCAGTTTTTGCTAAATGAATGCGTAATGAGTTAAGCAGAACAAAATTATGTAAGAGAAGGAACCTTTAATTGCCATTGAACTGAACAATAAGTTGCTTTGGTGCGCTGTAGTGCAGTGGTAAGAGCTTCGGACTCTAGACTGAGAGAACTCAGGTTCAAATCCTGTGCACTGGTGTTGATCCTTGGGCAAGTTTGTTCACTTTACATTGCTCCAGGTCACTCAGCTGTATGAATGAGCACCTGGCTATAGACAGTGCTGGATATTTGTGTATGAATAGTGTTCACGCATTAATTGCAGCATGGCTGAATGCTTCCTAGAGAAGTCAAGATGGTGTTCGATTGAACAGGTCTGCCAGGGAGTAAAGTGTAAAGCGCTTTGAGCAGTCCTGAGGACTGGATACTGCGCTATATTTATAAGACCTTGCCTTTACTTTTGCTTTGTGATGTTATTTAATTAATTTATTAGTTAAACTGAAATGTTCACCTCACAAAAGGATCTTCTTCATAAAAAACAATAACTTTTCATTCATGAAACATTCACAAATACTTTTATAGTGCTCATTTAATGAGGACAGGCATTACAAGGATGATCACTCACTTTTTACAACCAAACCAAGTGAGATACTCAAGGGCAAGTTAGGCAACTAAAAATCTTCTACATGGAGCAGACCTTATCACAGGCCCAGAACTACACAGACAGGATACTGGTTGTCATGGAAACTGATTATATGAAAGGGAACAAATCCTGCTGACCAGTTAGGGTTATCATTGATGGGGGCAAGGGTACATCTTACTGGAAGTCATTTATCTCAGGGGATAGCTGGCTCTGTTTCAGTATCTAGATGTTATGTCAACCAGATCAGTGGTTACTGTCCCTGTAATGATAAACTAAAAACAAGACATGTACTGCTATGACATACATGTACCAATTCATAAACAATACGAATATGTGCACAGTTACTTGATGTTTTCAATAAAACAATGTATGACTAATGTTGAAACATGTTGACTTCTTTGAGTTCTTTCCCTTTCTATCTTCAAGAAAAAAGTTGATCTGTTCTCCAAAATGCATCAAATGCTCGAGGATTGATTGACCTCTATTATTGAAATAAATTACAGGCTAGAAGAAATGCCCCCAGTTGCATGTAACTCACAAGTTTGTTAAAGTTACCATATATATTAAAGTAAATCCACTTGTTAACTTCGCAAAGTTCATAACCAACTGGGCAGATTAACCTCAACAAACCTGATTACAATGGGCTAGATAAATCAATTAAGGGGGGTTTACTAGTTAGTAAAGTCTCATAATCATTATATACTATAAATAAAATAGTGGCTTGTGCCAACTATTGACACCGTCTGTTTCGAGCATGACTAACAAGAACTATGTCAATCACGGGTGGTAGACCAATGAATGTTTAACCGAGTGGATCGATAATCCTATTACACTGAAGCTTTCACTGGTTCTGGCTGAGTCAATGGAATGAGTCCTTAGCAACAGACAGAGGTAGTGCTACCTCAGAGCATAGGTCTCACCTTCTCACTGTAGCCTGGTTGAACACTTCCTAAACAAGTGAACTTGTGTCCATTTGAGGCCTAATTAGGAGTGAAATGTTGATGAATTTACAACAATTTACAATTTATTTTGATCAGCACCGAAACACAAATGTACACTTTAATATTTATTTTTCAAATTGAAACATGTAATTCCGAGTTAATTTTATGTTACAAATTCTACGAAATTAACCAATGTGAAGACCCAAACCATTTCCTAATGATGCCTGCACACAGTGCAACTGTGATGCCACACTGCATGGATTTGGGCATTATAATAATCTGACATACAATATTTATGTGTTTAAGTTTTGCTAAAATCATAAAAGAAGTTACTTTTAAAGGTACAACTGTTTTTAAATACTAAATTAGCAAGATAATATATATAAATATATGTTTTATTATAATTGTTGTTTAAAAATAGTAATGCGGACATGCCTCGGAAATTACTTTTCAAAATTATATTTATTGTTAAATTACACAATTAACTAAATTATTAACTACATTGATACAAGATTACAAGAATGGTATACATGTACATACATTTAGGTAAAAAGTGAACCTATCCTTAGGTCAAACAACACCATCTCAGAGTGAGCATAGGCCATGTGGACATGGCATAACTGACAAATTTGTGTTCATGCAATCAACCATTATATTTATTTAAACAGGTCCACAATTAAACATTTTACAGATAAATAAAACAAACATCGCATTTATTTGAAACCTAATTGTAAAACACACATATGGCCAACCCAACCAGACACCAATAAATAATAGCAGAAACAAGCATGTATGTTGGCAAATCACAAATATAATTATAAGATGTAAGTCTCTAAGTCACTTGACACGTAGGACACAAATCAATACATGTTCTTAGACACACATTACCTAATCCCGCCTACTACACTCAACAAGTAGTCAACTAAATTTCAGATGGTGTAATTTTGCGACAAGGAAAATTTTATTTTGTATGTGAGTCACCCTAGTGTAATGGGTTTAGCTCCATTTACTCCCCTACGTTGGTGTGACTGGAAGGTTCCTCTAGCCTTGTTCTCTGGCATCTCAGACACAAGTTCCACTACATCTAAAATAGCTTGGCTTTTATGGTTCAGGCGTTTAACACTTCCAACATTTGCAGCAATAGCCTAAATGCAAGCCTCGACATTACCACTGGCCCACTGGCCCAGCGTCTTTTTTTTTATTTGTCGTGCCAGTTCGTGCCACCAATTTTCATATTTTACTGGCCCGATGGGCCACTGGCACTGGTTTAACTCTGAGGAGGTGATTGACCATCGTGTGTTTCCGGTAATCCAACCCTGCCTAGAAAACCGGGACTACCCTAAAGCTTAATCTTGTTATTTTATATTTCAATAAATGTTTGTTTTGTTATATTTTTGTTATAACTAATTAAACAATGGCGTCTAAAATTCAGCCATGTGTATATCATCACATGTGAGCACTGCCGAACTCATTTATGTCAGCACCTACGATTGGCAAATGGCAAGGTGGTTGTCATTAACTATTCACCCAATAAACGGTCATGTTACACGTTCCGTTGGCTAGGGATGAAGGCAGGCGATCTCAACAGTAGTCTGCATAATAAAACGCTAAATAGTGCATATTCTATAATGGAAGGACATCAAGGAAATGTTGATAGCGTTGCAAAAGACCATGACTGCAGCGATGGATCTTGTAATACGAGAGCAAAGCTGAATAAGAGCAAGGACTCTGGACAGGGTTCACCTTGTCGGGTCACCGATGTGTTGTTTACATCGCCAGTCACAAACTGAGACAAAGTGGTATCGGGGTTCACATGCAAATTTAACCTGGTATCATGTAAGCCTGATCCTGGCAATACCGGCCTTCGCATTGAGCCTAAGGCACAACAAAAACCAAGAAATGCTTTTGATATACTGATGACGTCCAGCTAAAGTTTCAAGCCCTGACCTATAATAATGTCACATCGTATTTTTTTATGTTTACATTTATAGTATTCTTTGAATTTAAAATGGCTTTATTATGTAATATGTACACAGAAGTGACAGAACACTGACAGTGACTGGTGCCACTGGTGCAGATGGTTTATTTGTTATTGGTGTAATAGGGTGTGTAAATAAATGTGTGTATATTGTTTATTATGAAAGATGTGAATCAGATTTTACATTAATAGCAGAGTGACAGCATGATTAAACACCTTCATTTTCTCATGGTCATTATCTTAATTGTGTAAACTTATAGTTATATGCACAAATAAGAACTTTGGACAAGTTTGCATGACGTCGATCCTAGCAAACCTTTGTAGACTTTGTGAAGCAACGGGCACCTCGGTATCAGCATATTTTTTTACAAAGTTCAGCCCAGTAATTTTTTGGGCGGGCCAGTAATTTATCAAATCTACTGGCCCCCTGGGCCAGTGGAAACAAAAACCTCCATATCGTGATGCTACTGGATTGGCCATCGAAATCGCCCTTGGAAAATGTCATCTCAAACATACCACCTATTGTCATGGGGAATGGTATTGCTGGTTGTGCCTTGAAGAATTGCCACTGAATGGTGGCCGATAGTTAACTCAACATATTCCATTAATTAATTTGTATGATTAAACAGGTGTAAATTTATTTTATGTCAAGATTCTAGACTTATCTTTGTAATATGATAACCAAACGGGCAATATTTACTATTTTTTATCTAGACATGTATATATATGCGTGTACAATAATAATAAGAAGAAAACTTCTATTGCACCTAAATCCTTGTTCAATCAAAACAAAAGGATTGGTCAATCTCAAAATCCATAGGCAGTATTCCAATCGTCAACAGATGGGCCAAGGAGCTAGGGAGCTACTGTGGATAAACGAGGTTGTAAAGATAAGTTTTTAAATGACAACAGAATTTTGTAATATTTTCAACTGATCTAACACTAAGATATCATCATCTTGTAGCTGTTTACAGGATGATTCAACAGTTGTGTTTAATAACATAATTTACATTCATATACATGCAGTTCAATCAAAAAAGAATACATGTATGCATACACTTGTAGTAATTAGTACAATATAATTATGTGGAATATAGTTATGTCACACACACACACATATATATATATATATATATATATATATATATATATATATATATATATATATATATATATATAGGGCCTATTACTATGACAAGGCATGTGTTATATAAAGTATAATTTAACAGTAAATAAGTAATCTTTAAGTAAACAGTTTGTATATATAATTCCATCAAAATCGAGTTACTAAATTTATAGCATATAATATAGGTTTATCATTTTGCAAGAACTTCCTAATTTAAAAAATATGGGATTTGTAAGTGGAACATTTACATTTTGTAAGACATTTTAAATGTTATTAATATCTGGCACAAAATTTTGCATTATCACGATTGTTGTAAATTCTTCATAACATTATTTGTTTTAACATGGAACTAGCAGGCTACACCAGTTTTGACTAGCTTGCATAGTCAATAGATTGTTTAAACTATCCCAACTAATTTGCACACACAAAAATTATAAACGAAGGTTCTCAAGTTGTCAATGGCAAGCGTCTAATTTATAAAATAGTGTTTGTTTTATTTTAAAATGTAGACATTCATTAATTTAACTTAAAGAGCTCGGTAACAGAACGGACAGGATGAAATCGTTCAACTCAGCGCCAGACGACGCGTGGGTAATTACACAAATCAAGTTAATTACCATGTAATTCAGTTGTTGTTAGAACTCAGTCAGCTTATCATCAACGCCTAACCCGCCGTGTTATACACCCAGCCCAGGCAAAGTTCAGACAACGTAACAACACGATATCGCACACGGAATCAGCCCGGTTAATCTAGCTAACCGACGGGGGTAAGAAAGCGTGTTACTCACCGGTGTGCACAGCGAATTAGCGGGCGCTAGTCGGGACCAACTATCACCGGATGAACACTTGCAGACATTCCAATCGACGTAACGTCTTTAAGTTGAGTCTTTTGACGCCTCCCGTTAACTTAAACAGTCCGAGTCGTAATAATCCTATTAAGACGCTGCGAATGCTAGAAAGTATCTACACGGCTTAATCCGTTAACACAACGAACGCGGTTCGACCATGTGCCAACACAACGAACGCCTGTATCCGGGCCGCGGGGCTGTTGACGGGAGTGTAAGGGTGCCTCAGACGCCGCCTAAAATTAGACAGCTGACCTAGTCTTGGCTTGTCGGACCTTGTCGCTCCGGCGGCACAAAGCGGAGTTTGTGAGCGCAGAGGCACGCCGCTCACTCAACCCATACGATATTGCAACAAACGACGAACAAATTTGTTGGTGAATACATTACGGGCGGACTATCGGTGCAGTACCGCCCTTCTTCGATCGTATCGGCACTCACTTCACGGGCCCCTCGCGTCTGAATGAGGCCTATTGTTGTGTCTGCAACTCTTCGGAAACAGAAGCTTCCCCCGCTCGCTTACTTGCGAGTGAACTCAGCGCTTGTCAATGTGTGAGCCCCTCGCGAAAGTGCTGCCCTCTTGTGCATATAATTGTATGTACAATCTGTGAAGGGATTGCAGGATGTTCACGGTTTAGCCGCAAGTCCAATGGTGTGTATAGTGACAGGCTGACAAATTCATAGATACATGCATGCATACATACATACACACACACACACACACACACACACACACACACACACACACACACACACACACACACACACACACACACACACACACACACACACACACACACACACACACACACACACACACACACACACACACACACACACACATCCACAGATACACACACACACACACACAAACACCATCCATAGCCTTTATTTTAAGATGATGATTATGGGTAAGTGTTTGACAAAATGTGTCTGTGACTTTGACATACCCTAGACGCCACAAAAATTACTATAATATAGCCATCTTCTTAAATACTGATCAAATGCAGTCCAATTATCTCTGTGCCCTCTCAAAAATAAGGAGTACCTCAATAACGCATCTCTTGTGATTTTCAATTTTTACACCAGATTTTTAACTATTACCCATGTTTTAGAACCGTGTTTGTGACCGCCGTACAAGATATATGAAATTGTCACTTGCATACATTCAATTTCCGAAAATGTTGGACATAATATAATTATTGTTTTGAGGGACCAATTTATGTTGTGGTGGATATTTGTGTATGAATTGTCTTCGCGCATTAATTGCAGCATGGCTGAATGTTTTCGATTGAACAAGTCTGCCAGGGAGTAACGTTTAAAGCGTTTTGAGTAGTTCTGAGGACTGGATACTGCACTATATAAGAACATGCCTTTACTTCACTTCTTCCAACCAAATTTGTTTGAAATCACATAAATGTTGCGACCCTTGAAAAGGAATGTTTATTACGACATCCGGTTTCTCCTAAACTATATAATATTCAATTTATTTGTCACCAGTTATATTAGCTATAACCATCTTATTTGCATTCATTGCTTACTCCTGTACGAAAACCTATCCAGCTTCGATCATCTGGTTCTGACCTACTTTTTGTTCTTAGAGTCAACACTAACATTGGAACTAGGGCTTTTTCTGTTGCTGCACTAACTCTTTGGAATATGTTCCCTCTTAGTTTTAGATCAGTTAAAAAAAAAAAAAATCCGTCGTCATTTAAAAACTTTTCTTTACAACCTTGCTTATCCACTGTAGCTCCCAAGCGCCTTGACCTATCTGTTTGACAATTGGAATACTGCTTATGGATTTTGTGATTGACCAATCCTTTTGTTTTGATGCGCCTCTGAGCTTGGTTTCCAAGGATTTAGGCACAATCGAAGTTATCTTATTATTACTATTATTATTATTATAAGAAGTCCCTCCCTCCCTCCCTCCCTCCCTCCCTCCCTCCCTCCCTCCCTCCCTCCCTCCCTCCCTCCCTTTGTTTTTGGACGACAAACAGAAACCTGGGATCCCTGCTCGAAGACGTTCAACTGTCTCGAGTGTGAGCGTGTGCGTGTGCGCGGGTGCGCGCGCGCACGCGCATGCGAGCGAACGAGCGAGCGAGTGAGTGAGTGAAGGTGTGAGTGTGTGTGTGTGTGTGTGTGTGTGTGTGTTTGTGTGTGTGTATGCGTGTGTATGTGTGTGTGTGGTGAGAGAGAGAGAGTGAGTGAGTGAATGAGTGAGTGAGGAAAGGTGTGTGTGTGTGTGTGTGTGAGTGTGTGTGTGTGTGTGTGTGTGTGTGTGTGTATGTGTGTGTTTGTATGTGTCTTTGTGTGTCTGTTTCTGTGTATGTATGTGTGTTTGTCTGTGTATGTATGCGTGTGTATGTGTGTATGGTGAGAGAGAGAGAGAGAGAGAGAGAGTGAGTGAGTGAGAAAGTGCATGGGTGTGTGAGTGGGTGAGTGAGTGAGTGAGTGAGTGAGTGAGTGAGTGAGTGAGGGAGGGAGGGAGGGAGGGAGGGAGGGAGGGAGGGAGGGAGGGAGGGAGGGAGGGAGGGAGGGAGGGAGGGAGGGAGGGAGGGAGGGAGGGAGGGAGGGAGGGAGGGAGGGAGGGAGGGAGGGAGGGAGGGAGGGAGGGTGCGTGCGTGCGTGCGTGCGTGCGTGCGAGCGAGCGAGCGAGCGAGTGAGTGAGTGAAGGTGTGTGTGTGTGTGTGTTTGTGTTTGTTTGTGTATGTATGTGTGTTTGTATGTGTGTTAGTATGCGTGTGTATGTGTGTGTGTGGTGAGAGAGAGAGAGAGAGAGAGAGAGAGAGAGAGAGAGAGAGAGAGAGAGAGAGAGAGAGAGAGAGAGAGAGAGAGAGAGAGAGAGAGAGAGAGAGAGAGAGAGAGAGAGAGAGAGAGAGAGAGAGAGAGAGAGAGAGAGAGAGAGAGAGAGAGAGAGAGAGAGTGAGTGAGTGAGAGAGTGGGTGTGTGGGTGGGTGAGTGGGTGGGTGAGTGAGTGAGTGAGTGTGTGAGTGAGTGAGTGAGTGAGTGAGTGAGTGAGTGAGTGAGTGAGTGAGTGAGTGAGTGAGTGAGTGAGTGAGTGAGTGAGTGAGTGAGTGAGTGAGTGAGTGAGTGAGTGAGTGAGTGAGTGAGTGGAGTGAGTGAGTGAGTGAGTGAGTGATAGTGTGAGTGAGTGAGTGAGTGAGTGAGTGAGTGAGTGAGTGAGTGAGTGAGTGAGTGAGTGAAGTGAGTGAGTGAGTGAGTGAGTGAGTGAGTGAGTGAGTGAGTGATTGAGTGATTGAGTGAGTGAGTGAGTAATTAAATAGTGGTAATGCAGACAACATTTGACCAAAGCGATGATGATACAGCAGTAGCATCAAAATGAAAATAAATGACAGAATTTCTCGCTGATTGTGTTTTTGATTGAAGTTGACGCCCAGTTAGGTTAGGCAAACGTATCAACCAGATGTGCACAGCCTTGACAACGCTGACTGCCAATAATGATGACTATTTTGAAGTAAGAATGAAGCAATTGGTGGGTCTTTGTGCAAACCCCATCAACGAGAATGAACTGTGTCACACGGTAACAGTTGCAGTCTCGCTCACGTTTCATTTGAACATTAGTGTGAATTTATATGCATATTTTATTTTTCTATCCATCCAGCTACCTTTGTTGGTATTGGACCAGTTAAAAACGAAGGCCTCTACAAAAAGAGAGTAATGAATACTGTAGGCACGGACAGCAAACATTTACAGCAATTGCAATGTCTAAGCCCAACGCACGAGGTCGCCTGTGAACGGTTTGATTGTCATGGTAAGTTGAACATTTGTGTGAATGTTCCCTGTAAAATAACGAAGAAGATTGCCTACTTGATACGTGGTCCCCCAGCCTCAACCCAAAGTACACTCAAAGACAAGATACTCATTTGCCAGGCATGCCAGGACTAGCACACAACAAGCAATCGCGGTGAAGTACCCATCACACCGACGCAGCAGTACTCTACGAAGACAAGACACTGACTTGCAGACATGTTCGGAATCTCTCACAACAAACATGTAGACTACCCGTCATACCAACACAACAGTAGCACGAGTACCTGCTACAGGCTAAATGAGTCGGTCGTTTGTTAGGCTGGTTAAGAGAGGACGATGTATAGGGAGAGCAGGTGTAGATAGATAGCATTACAAGTAGAAAGAAGCATGGGGAGAGATATGGTAGAGATACGGCAGATATGGTACGTATGTATGTAGTAACCACAAATGCAAACTTACAAGCTCAAATGGACTAGCGAAACAAAGCCAAAGAATAAAAAAACAAGAGTCTATTGCAAATTAACCAATGAAGCAAACTAGAAATGATAAGCGCACCAAATAACAAAGATACTATAGTCCGGGTGTTGACCAGTGATTCGTGCATTGGGGTCCGCACGATGTTTTATGCATTGTTGTGACCTTCTAACCTTCTAGGTCAATAATCCGTCTGATGCCACCCATGAATCCATGAGCGTTTTTGCATAAACCCATTCATATGCAAATTAGGTATCGTCGTTAAAATACATATATCACTTTTCTGAATATCTCGAATTGTAAACATACAAACAATCAAAATGATGTGTCCAAACGCATGTTTTCAACGTATCTGGTTATGATTACGTCAGTGAACAATTATAGTACGCACATTTGTCGCAAGAATATGCAAATTAGCTCTGATCTCACCATTTTCGACTATATCTCCCCAATAGGCGATAGGCACTACCTAACGAACCGACTTATGGATGCAGCCCCTGGGTTAGTCTCTCATCCAATACAATCCAGAAACCCATGACATTTTACCATGTTATGCTTTATTCAAATACGATTATAACGATGTACACATTGTCTATGGTTGTCATACATATAAAATGTTACATCGAAATGAAGACACCCACCGTCTATGCCATAAACGGTCCAACTGGTGACCAATTTTTACCAATTTAAACCTTGGTAAACTTACTTGAAATATCACATTTATTTCAATATTTTGACTTATATCTGTAGTGTGATCATCAATACAAATAAATATCCAAAAATGTCTCACAATATATATTTTTAAAATTTTCGCTATTTCGTAGAGGAAATAAGAGAAATTTCCGAGGTCGGACCAATGGTGGCTTATATATACGTTACCTACCTACTTATGGCTCTGTCATTTACCTTTGGAAAGCCTACTGTCTCCCCTAAACTATGACGGGGAACTATCAGTAGACGTGGAGTCATGGTCACCATCAAATGATGAATCTCCAAAACCGTCATTCCGCAAACGTTGACCAATTACAATGTTTGTATATCTACCTACACTAAGCCGTGTTATATAGCTATGCGTATTATATCCCCGTCAAAATGAGGTATAGCATGGAATTGTAAAGTGGTAGTCTAACTGCGGAGTGAAGGTTGAACAAGATGCATTCTCGAAATTGTGCCATTCCGCAGATTGTAGGCCAGCCAATATATGATGTTATACTTTTAACGGCATTTCTTGCACCCTCCATTTTGAATTTAAATGTCATTTTGAGGGTCACAAACTCAAACTTGTGTAGACATATTTTTATAAATTATAAATTTAATAAATAATACAAATATACCATTTGAGTGTTTGTACGGGGGTGGCATTTAAGTAATAAGATAAGATTATATTGCGCTTAACAAGTTTTGGCCTTCACATTCAAATTAAAAAACCGTTAGCCAATATCAATGATTATCACTCACTTTCGCCGGTCGGCAATGTTCAGTTTTCAAAAAATTGTCCTTTGTACCAATTACACTGTTAAATGATTAAGTTACAAAACATGCTGTCTGTGGTTTTTTCTATTGATACATTAGATTATTATTGACCTTTTATATTATTACAATAAAATGGTATTTAAAACGAAATCATGGCGCAGTCGAGTTGTGAGCCGATGTACACTGCAGTCAGTTTCTGCCTGTCTAAGGCTACGGCTAAGTGAATTTTAATAAACATAAATAGTTCTCCCTATCTTAACATGCCTATAAATCTCAATTTAGTGACCGGGGTTGGCCTCGGTTCAACGTTTTCTAATTAAATAAATTAGGCTTTATTGTTAAAATTGAGACTCTATTATGCTTGTAAATGTAATTTAGTTTTTGACTTACGCCTTAGGCTTAGCCTTAGCTTTGGGTTTAACATTCCTTACTATTTATTATCAAGATGATATATAATTTTAAATAAAATTATTGTATATTAAATATTACAATCTGCATTTTTTCGTTGACATTTATCTGGCATTTTATTAATATCCTTTAACCAACGTCCACTAGTTTAGACTTGTTCTGATTGTTCTGCTAGCACAGACTGTGCATGTAATTTGGATAATATAATTATTGCTTTTATTTTCCTATTATGTAGTGATATTGTGGCTTAAACAATAAATAATTACATTTTTTCTTGTTAATTATTACCAATGGTAAACATTTTTATTTATGTATTGTGGTTACATGTTTTTGCTCTATTAATTCTAATGGATAAGATAATAGTCTGACATAATTATGTCACCATTATTCTTATTGGGTGTCTTCTGCTTGTCCTGCTCTCTTGTCGTAAGGGATAAATATTTTGTTTTATGCAAACCATTGACGTCTAATCATTTTAATGTGCCTTTTCCTAACCACACTAGAATACATCGTTCTATTTCAATTTTGCATAGCTTGTCGTGTCTTCATGTTTATTTATAATAGAAAGTTATTACCAACCCCCGCTCTACGCCAACATTGAAATTAGCAATAATTATATTACTAGCAGGAGGTGTAAGTCCGAATCCTGGGCGAGCGGTTAGACGAAACATTAGGGTGGCCAAAACAAACATTCGATCTGTTCGAGATAAGACAGCCTCACTTTGTGATTTATTAATTTCAAAATAAAAAATAAACATCCTTGCTGTAACTGAGACCTGGCTCAGACCACATGATACAGCTGCATGCATTGCTGACGTTTTTCCTTCTGGTTACACCTTTCACCATTAACCACGTTTAATCGGACGTGGTGGTGGTGTTGGTTTTCTAGTATCACAGCTGTTCAAATAAATGTAAATTACATTCCAACCCTGAATACTCCAGTTATGAGTCCATCTGTGCTAAAATTTCAGATTCTTCTTTCTCAGCATACTATGTTTGTATATATTGCCTTCCAGGACACCCAGCAAACGTTTTTGAAGACTTTCAGGATCTGGTGGAAAATCTGGTAACCATTCATTCAGAATTTATAATTCATGTTGATTTTAATCTTCATTTGGCCATACCTTCTACAACTACAACTATGTTTGATGATATTCTGGCTTCATTTGAATTGAAACAATATGTTAAGTTTTTTCGATACATGTAAATGGCCATTGGCTTGACCTTTTGATAACCCGTCCAACTTGTAATAATATCCATACACGTACTGTTTCAGATGGATTATCAGACTACCATACTGTCATTGCTAATGATACAGTTTCTATAACTCCATTAGAGTCAGAACACAATGTGTCTAACTGAGCCAGTCACAGGATTGACATTACAGCTTTAATGGCTGATATCCTTAAATCTGACCTTATCACAGATAAAAAAAAAAACATTTATCTGACTTATATAAACAGTACTATCAAGTACTGCTCTGTTGCCGTAAAGGATAGAAATTTTGTTTTATGCAAGCCATTGATGTCTAATCATTACTTAACACACATACACCTATGAAATCCAAATATGTGTCCGAAAGGCTACCGGCTCCATGGATGATTTCCGAAAATATACTATCCAAAAGGCGTCGTCGTTATTTATTTGTATGGCGCAAATCACGCTCGCCTTTAGATAGGGCGCGCTGTTCTAAGCAATGTCACGTTGTCACCTCTGTAACAGACAAATGACCAAAGCTAAATCAGATTATTATACAACTATGGTCATAAATATGTCTGATAATCCGCGACAGTTATATAACTGCGTCAATAACATTCTACATAGACGAGCTGCTCCATCGCTATCTGATCATGTATCAATTAAGTCTGTATGTGATTCATTCTCTAGTCACTTTAAGAATACAATCAGTATTATTCGTTCTGCTTTCCCAGGTCATACTTTAAGTAATGTCAATGTTGATTTTCCACAAGTAAATTCTCTACTTGTATCATTTGAACCTGCAACAGTTAATGAAGTTAGGAAAATAATTATGTCCTCCACAAATAAGTCTTGTTAAATTGATCCATTTCCAACAATACTACTAAAAGCATGTATCGATATATTAATTGGACCAATACAAACTATTAGAAATGCATCCGTTTGCTCTGGCTCTTTTCCTGATGATTTCAAATACGCTCATGTCACACCACTTCTTAAGAAGTCATCTCTGCCTAAACAAGTCCTAAACAGTTATATACCTATTCTAACTTCAGCTTCATTTTCAAAAATACTAGAAAATGTTGTAGCAAGTTGATTAAGGTCTCACATTAGCACAAATGTCTTAGCTAATTTGTCACAATCAGCATGTAGACAGTTTCATTCAAAAGAGACTGCCCTCTTAAAGGTTCACAATGACATTAACTTGACCATTAATAATGGTAAAGTGACTGCACTTACCTTACTAGATCTCTCGTCCGCTTTTGACACGATTGATCACAACATTCTCATTGAAAACTTATTAAAGTGGTATGGCATATCTGGCACAGCTCTAGGCTGATTTTCTTGTTACCTAACTGATATATACCAAACCATAAAGATTGAGAACTGCTTTTCGGCTGCACTACCAACTTTATTTGGTGTTCCCCAGGGTTCTGTATTGGGCTTGTGCTTTTTACACTGTACACCACGTCACTAAGCTCTGTTATACAAAGACATGACTTGGATCATCATCCTTATGCTGATGATATTCAGATCTACATTTCGTTGGCTACCCCGGATACAAATCGCTCCCTTAAACAACTTAGTAATTGCCTCCACAATATCTTCCACTGGATGACTGATAGCAAATTGAAATTAAATGGAAATAAAACTGAATTGATCATTATTGGTACTCCAACGCAGGGTAGTAAACTTGATGGTTTTTACCTACGCGTATTTTGAATCAGCATATCATGTGAGCAATCTCGGTGCGGGATCTAGGAGTGGTCTTTGAGAGTAACGTCAATTTCGGACAACACATATCTTCGCCGTATTCGCCGGTATATGTAATTTTCTGTTGCTAAAACTATTGCAACATTGCTTGTTAGCAGCACACTTGACTATTGCAATTCCCTCCTTTATAATATCGCTAGCAAGAAAATTACAACACATCAACGTGTCAAAAATGGTCTGGCAAGGGTAATTACAAGATTTCCTTTTTTTCTCGCTCAGTGCCACTTTTGAAGTCTTTGCACTGGTTTCCTGTACGATATCGTATAATATTTAAGATCTGTACAATTACATACCAGGCACTGTTCAGTAAGCAACCATCTTACTTGCATTCACTGCTTCCTCCTGTAAGAAAACCTATCAAGCTTCGATCATCTAGTTTTGGCGTACGTTTTTGTTTCTAGAGCCACCACTAACATTGGAACTAGTGCTTTTTCTGTTGTTACACCAACGTTTTGGAATATGCTCCCTCATAGTGTTAGATCAGTTGAAAATATTACAAAATTCCGTCGTCATTTAAAAACTTATCTTTACAACCTGCTTATCCACCATAGCTCCCTAGCGCCTTGACCCATATGTTGACAATTGTAATACTGCTTATGGATTTTGAGATTGACCAATCCTTTTGTCTTTTGTCTCTGAGCTTGGTTTCCAAGGATTTAGACGTAATAGAAGTTATCTTATTATTATTATTAAGTCGGTCCGTTATGTAGTACCTACTGCTCGCCTATTGAGGAGATATAGACGAAATTCATGAGATTAGAGCTAATTTGTATATTTATTCGACAAATTTGCATACTATAATTTGTTCACTGACATAATCATATATATATATATATATATAGTTGCCTAAAAAGAGACTAGCTAAATTGTAATAACTGGATCGACTTAACCTTACTTCCAATCTGGCGAAACCTATTCCGCTCAGTCATAATTCAACTCAACCGATAAGGAATGCAGTGGATGGGTGATTCATGGAGGGATAGGTTCATGTCTATTCAGGATGATCTTGCGCAGACCAAATTAAAGAGATATAAACCAAACGCTTGTGCATACATTTAAACACCAGATATGGAATAAGTTTATCAACAACTAGAAAGTTCGAAAAGAGTTAATATAGAGCCAGTCAAGTCAACAAAAAACGATGTTGGTGGTCATAAGGTCATGTCGTTTGAATGCCACCAAAGTAGGCAGAGTACTGAAAACCATCGGCGAGAGACGAAGACGCTAAAAAAACATACAAAAGAGAGTTAAGAGGTGTAAGATGGCTGAAAGCGGAAGTCGGTGACAGGTGCCGCCGAAATGATGGGTGAAGTGGACGAAAAAAATGTTTTGTACACATAGTATTCAAATATTGGTATGTTAACTTTGGATCTCATTAGAACTCTAAGTGTAGACCCTATCTCATCCGAGGCACCAAGATGCATTCGTTTTTTTCTCTGTTCATTTGCTTCGTTGGACCATTGGCCTTAACAAATTGTCGTACAAACTGGAAAAATTACATAATTCGGCAAGAGTGGGAGATATGTTCGATTCGTTCCTGCGTTTTGAAATTCTAGTTTACCAGTTCCTAACGGTAGATGATGTATACTTGTCAGCGCAATAACATGAAATATTGTAATATTGTTAATGTAGACGTATTTGGAAATAAATAGAATGGAGGCATTTTATTTATACGAAACGTCAGTTATTATAGCTCCCTACATGTTAGACAATATATATATATGTGTGTGTGTGTGTGTGTGTGTGTGTGTGTGTGTGTGTGTGTGTGTGTGTGTGTGTGTGAGTGTGTGTGTGGGAGAGTGTGTGTGTGTGTGTGTGTGTGTGTGTGTGTGTGTGTGTGTGTGTGTGTGTGTGTGTGTGTGTGTGTGTGTGTGTGTGTGTGTGTGTGTGTGTGTGTGTGTGTGTGTGTGTGTGTGAGTGTGAGTGTGTATGTGAGTGTGTATGTGAGTGTGAGTGTGTGTGTGAGTGTGTGTGTGTGAGTGTGTGTGTGTGTGTGTGTGTGTGTGTGTGTGTGTGTGTGTGTGTGTGTGTGTGTGTGTGTGTGTGTGTGTGTGTGTGTGTGTGTGTGTGTGTGTGTGTGAGTGTGTGTGAATGTGGGTTTGTGTGTGTGTGTGTGTGTGTGTGTGTGTGTGTGTGTGTGTGTGTGTGTGTGTGTGTGTGTGTGTGTGTGTGTGTGTGTGTGTGTGTGTGTGTGTGTGTGTGTGTGTGTGTGTGTGTGTGTGTGTGTGTGTGTCGCTTATATATCGCCGTACATACCCTTTAACCAGAATATATTTTTCAAACAATCTAAAGGTGCAATATTCGGAAACATCGCAATATCTAAATATCTGGTTGTTTGATTCGTTTATTTAAACATTGGCAACATGATACATGATACAGTGCAAGGCAACCGTGTATGTATACGTGTGCATAATCACATACACATCTATATATTTAATGCGATATAGTCATATCAAAATACATACATAAGTGCGTTTACAATGTTTGAAGGGGGTAAACATGAACACAGTGACTTTTATATAAGTTTACCCCTAACAAATATCGTATTAAAGTAAACGCATTAAGTTTTCAACACATGTACCTTTTCCTTTTTCGCACACTAGAATCCATACATGAAGTACATTTTCAATGTGTTTATTGTGATGCACGATACATAGGTCATCACATATAAGATAGCAGAAATCAGAACGTCATTTCTACAGTAACATATTTGTGAAAAAGCGTCTTTGTATTTTGATTTAAAAGCAATTATAATATTAATGTTTTGATGTCATTATTCAGAGAAATCCACAATCGCACTCCGTAGACACAGAGTTTCATTGATCTCAGCGTGGGATGAACGGGTACCCGTTCTAAATCACAACTAGCTCTCAATGTGTTCGTCGATTCTCGCCTAACAAATAGACGCTGAATGTTTGTTGGCAAACAACATGTATTTTACAAGCTTAGATATGGTTAGATATGCTGCACATATCATTAACGTACAGCATAATTAGCGTTGGGCCTAAAACCGTACATTGGGGCACACCGTATGATACATTGCGTACAGCAGTCATACATTCGTTAATTGACACAAATGGTCGTTTGTTTTCTAGATAACTGTTTAACCACATACATGCCATTTCGCGGATACCAA
Source organism: Escarpia spicata (assembly GCA_963995525.1). Classification (NCBI taxonomy): domain Eukaryota; kingdom Metazoa; phylum Annelida; class Polychaeta; order Sabellida; family Siboglinidae; genus Escarpia; species Escarpia spicata. The sequence continues at coordinate 29,499,674 of OZ023209.1, forward strand.
GACATTTTTTTACATAATAAATGTTGATAAACCGTGTGGAATCCTTTAAAAAATCTATGAAGACACATAGAGCATATTTTACGCATCTAAAAATTGGCTTATTCAGTCAATTAGATTGACTAATGTTGTGGAAGTTTTTATTTCGAGAGAGACTTTCAAGAGACTATGTGCGTCCAGAATTGTCCAACATAGTCACCTGAGGACACACACCACATATGACTAGCACAGCATTGTCATCGTCGGATACGACGGACTACCAACGCCACATACTAAGACTATACATCAAATCAATAAATTGTTTCGTACCACAATGACTGTCGCATTTAAACAAATCTATATTGAAATCAACGCGTATGAATAATGCGCCTTTGTTAAATACACGATTAAACACACGCTGACTAATGCAGTTTTGTTTCAGTTAATTCAAAATTCAACAGTTGTGCATGCATGTACATCGTCAAGTACCGTCGACTTGGTTTCACATATTTGGCCATTAAGTTTCTTCTTAATACAAATAAACCACACCACCACTTTTTTGTTATCCCTGACTATGTGAAACGCTTCATCATCATGACAATTATAACGGGGAATGGTGTCTTTGTTCAACCATGTTTCGCTAATAGCCATAATATCAAATGGTATTGTGAGTAGTTTAAGAAAATCTTGAATTTCATAAAGACTAGCGCTTAGGCTTCTGGCATTGAACTGTACCAAACAGAGATCAACTTCGCTTTTTATACATGGTCATTATTGAATTGCTGGTTAGTCTAATATTTGCAGGATATTATGATATCATAATAGTTATTCTCAAGATCGACAACCGTCTCACAATTACATACGCCGTTCGGTATATTTAAAAGTCAAAAAAATATTCTCCATTACTTCACAATTTAATTTATTATCTGTAATATATGTATTAATACAGTAGAACCCATCATCAGAAAGATTAACAAAAAGTAACGACACACGATCAGCAATTACGTGATCATCCGCCATTGCTAATTTATTTCGTTTATATCGTTTACTTGTATAGAAGTCTACTGTTTCTGTAATGTTCATGACGACAATCTCACAAGTTCTGACGTTTGTTTGATCTGCATCATTGGGGCGCCTTCACGACGCCTTATGATTATGAAAACGCAACAGTCCACGGTCCACGCGCGTGTATCTTCGCTTCACATCTCAGTTGTCTCGCTTGATGAAACAGTTCACTGTTGAATGGTGTTAGGTGATCGCTTATGTATATATACGTGCATCTCTCAGCGAACCTCGTTTGCCCATCAGCGCTGCCTTCTTTTCCCCAGACAGTAGCTGCACGGTGACCGGTCGAGTTCCATCCGGTCTCGATGGGAGATCGTGAATGGCCGTAATGTCGTACATCTCGAATGTTGTACCAAGTTTTTGTTTCGCAAATGTCATGAAGTTTGCTTTCAGTGTTACACTGGCGTTGTCCTATGAGTGTCGTGTGGATTGCCGGGTAGACATAGTCATGGCGCTGGTCAGTGTGTTGGCGTAGGTGTGCAGGTTTAAACCTGAATGATCAGATTTTTCTTTTTGAGTAGTGTTCGGGATCATCGATTTTAAATTTTTCGATTATTGCATTTTTATCTCTGATAATAGCGAATGTTAAAAAACACATCACGCATAACTATAACTAACTTATTGCGAACGTTAGCTTAATATTAATAATTATTAGTACCATACACTATATCTAATAAACCTAGCCTAATCTAATATGGTAATATAAACTGTAAGTGAACATAATGTTTGATTATAAATGTTGCTTTACATTGTATGTAGGTTCTTGGTTTGTTTCCACTGCCAGTTCTGCCCTATTCGCTGTTTATAATATCTATTAAACCATTGCTGTTTGTGTACTTTAGACAGGCAAATATCTTTCTGTTCTATCATATCGTTTACAATAGCATTGCTACCCATATTAGTGACATTATGAAGGTGTAAATTATTATATAACGATAGTATACTTTGTAATCCAAATGTTGTTACCCACCTTCGGACATTTTCATCATCCAAAAAACACACGTTTTGAGTTATGTTCAAAGTAAAATTAAACATAAAATATATGTAAAATATGTAAACTTAACGAAAAACTAAATAATATATGTTTATTTTGTGTTAAATTAACCGCTGTACGAAACTTAAAGCTACCCTTAATCTTTTAAACTTTATACCATCTCCAGTAACGACACCCACACATACACGCACTCGCATACACATGAACAAGCACACGCACACGCATATACACAGGCACACGCACACTTTCACACACACACACACACACACACACACACACACACACACACACACACACACACACACACACACACACACACACACACACACACACACACACACACACACACACACACACACACACACACACACACACACACACACACACATACACACACACACACACACACACACACACACACACACACACACACACACACACACACACACACACACACACACACATGCTGTCATCACAACAGCACAAGCCAGTGGTTTCTTGTACACATGCAGAAGCACAAATGAAACTAAGACCGTGGGCCGCAGGACTATTAAGTGGTGGCGATGCAAAGGTAATGTCACTGTTGAATACAGCTAACGGGTGAAGAAGTAGTTATCAAGCATGGAGGTCGACCGAAGTAGCACAGGCTGTATGCTAAAACCATGAGGAAGGATGTAAATAGATAGAGACGAGAGAGAGGATAGGGGGGAGGGAGGGAGGGAGGGAGGGAGGGGGGAGGGAGGGAGGGAGGGAGGGAGGGAGGGAGGGAGGGAGGGAAGGAGAGAGAGAGAGAGAGAGAGAGAGAGAGAGAGAGAGAGAGAGAGAGAGAGAGAGAGAGAGAGAGAGAGAGAGAGAGAGAGAGAGAGAGAGAGAGAGAGAGAGAGAGAGAGAGAGAGAGAGAGAGAGAGAGAGAGAGAGAGAGAGAGAGAGAGAGAGAGAGAGAGAGAGAGAGAGAGAGAGAGAGGAGAGAGAGAGAGAGAGAGAGAGAGAGAGAGAGAGAGAGAGAGAGAGAGAGAGAGAGAGAGAGAGAGAGAGAGAGAGAGAGAGAGAGAGAGAGAGAGAGAGAGAGAGAGAGAGAGAGAGAGAGAGGAGAGAGAGAGAGAGAGAGGAGAGAGAGAGAGGAGAGAGAGAGAGAGAGAGAGAGGCGATCAGTATGGAATGGATGGGCCAGGTCGCGTATGCAGGCGGCAACCAATAACGACGATGTAATGCAGTGGAAGGCAAAGGACAGAAAGATCGCATGACAGTACAGTACGTAAACAACAGGGAACAAGGTGGAAGAACGAGACATCTTGACATCACTTAACAATAAAGTAACCACTATGATACATTAAAGACACGTTATAGCGTACTCTATGGCTAAACTATCAACGACCCTAATTATCTACACATATAATATATTCATACATTAATTCACAAAGAAGTAACTCAAACCCAATTAACTAACGCTGACCTGACTCTATGTTAACTCGTGTGTTAACGGTAACGTTATAATTGCATTACAATAACTACAACTGTACCAAAATAGTCTTATTACAAATCATATATTTCATTAAACATACAAACCTATATCATAAACCAACATTACTTTGTTAAGCATGCATGCGACAACGCCTCTAAACAACACTGATCATAACAAAGTACTAACGATACTAATTCTAAACAATACTCGTTTACTATCTCTTTGACTAACATAACCATAATATAATCAATTATCATGTTACACCCGTACTTGTCCGGCCGAACTGAATTACAACACATATCTCTCTTACGAAGTGTTGTCTAGCCAGGCTGTTCTTATACTGCATCTTGTTTAAAATGATCCGTGCGAATTCCGGCAGCGGCGGGTATCAGAGGCTGCAGGTGAACTTAGCTGGTACCACCAACGACTCTTCCCAGAGACCGTCAGCGCTTCGCTGTACGACATAGAAAATGTAGATCACGTACGGCTGTCACTGTTACGAGGTGGTGTCCTTCGTGGAAGCTGGTATGTAATGGCGCTTGACATCAGTGTCAAAGGGCCAGCCAACTCATTTGGCATCCAACGATCTGCAGTTTTTCGACTTCACTCCATTGTCTAGGTTTCAAAATAATTTTTTCTTTCTCATTCTCAGCCAACATCATTATTAATATGAACTTAACTGTGTATTGCTTATTAGTGGCTGTCACAATAGTGACCTCTTTGGCTCAAAGGGGCCTCCTTGGTCAACACAACAGCGTCACATCAACTATATTTCCTAAATAAAACGTAACTGTGTAAATATGTGCATTTCTGTAATGTTTTCATTTCTTAAAAATATACTTTGTTTGTCATCGCACTGATGGTGTTTACACACTCACGCCTGCCACATTGTTGTACTGAGCATGACCCTTTGGCCGTGTGATTAGGGATGAAGATAGAGAAAACAAAATACCTGATATGCTTCCCGAGTCAGGCGAGTTGGATGACCAAGTGGGTCAGTGGGACGATCGGTGACTGGAACCTCATTTGCGGCAAGACTATGGAACTCTCCTTTCCTGGGTCAGGACGCCTTGGTAGTAGGCAGACGGATGTCGAAAATTTTGAGGAAGCGGAAATGATCAGACCACATAATCCCTCCAAGTAGACGATCGTTGTAGGCACGCTGACTCTTACGCAGGGATGCAAACGGTGCGGATTTCCAAGAAACAAAGTTTACAAGGTTCAATTACAATTCACATAGGCAGTAATTGGTAAAATAGAAGCAAACATGTGGACGCATCGGAACCGACGGAATGGGCCGGGTGTGTAGAGGCAGTGGGGCTACCCTAATCGCGCAGTATGCGTGGTGATGTCAGATTCGATGTAGAGCCCACTCATGCATAGTAGGAGATTGTGATTTATTGACTTACAATGCGCTTCGTAACGGGGACATTTGGTAGCTTAATCATCCTCTGTTGTTTCCGCTAAATTCGGTGAAGCTCCCTGGTGGAATATATGTGGAAC